>CM075214.1:12934751-13490230 GCA_037577465.1 Liposcelis bostrychophila | reverse complement strand
CTAGAATGCTTGCCTATACAGTAGAGTGAGTCGAAAATCAAAAATTTTGGAATTCCAAAATCAGGCATTTTGAAATTAATTTCAAAATGCCTGATAGCGCAATCGCTGTGGTTTATCTATTGCAAAACCTTTTTTCCTTTAAATTTTTTTTAAGCGGCGTCTTGAGGGTGAGCAAGAGGAACAAAGCTTTGAAAAACATTATAAGGGATGAAAATTCAACTTTTAGATTTTTGGGAAAAAAGTACAATTTTCTATCGGATTTTTAACGTAGATTTCAAAAATTAAGTCGGTTTGGGTCTAGCTATTTCTGTTCCTGAGTTATTGTACAAAATTGTACAATATTCAAGCTATTGTACGATCGTACAATATTGTACAATATTTTAAAAATATGATAAAAATATTCAAATTTTAGAGTTTTGACAATTTTATGGCGAACTTGGCCTGTATCTCAAGAACAGAAAAAGCTAGACGGAAACAGATTTTATTCTCGAAATCTACGTTGGGAATCCAATAGGAAACGGTACTTTCTTCCTAAAAATCCGAAAGTCGAATTTTCATCCTTTATGGGATTTTCCAAAACTTTGGCCCTCTTGCGGGATTTACCTACGTTCACACTGATCCAAAAAGGGTCCTTTGGACATCCTATGGATATCCCATGGATTTGAATATCCTGTGGATATCTAATGGACAATCCCCAGGATGTCCAATGGATTGAAAATGCTATCTGGGAGTACAATGCCGATCCGCAAAACGATTTGATAATTTAATTAACGCCGACCCTGATTTGTTTAGTTTTCATTCTAAAAGTTGATCGAATACTAAAACCTTAACTTTGAAGGGAGGTTCATCTTTTGAAAAACCCTTCTCAAAAAAACTGGAGTTTCGGGAGTTTCAGTATTTCCGTAACTGACAGGTAAAGAAAGTATCGTTTACATGACTATCGTCCCGACAACATTTTTTTCTTTTTTTTGCAGAGAGGGGACCAGGGGAAAATTTTAATAGAAATACATTATTATTTTGAATCAGGCATGGCTATTTTACCGGGGGAAAAATATGACCGTAGTAAATAAACTGGGAAAAATCTGGGAAATAGGAAACTTCATCACTTTTTAAAATTCGAACATCCGGTTATCCGAATAGAGCTTGTTTAAACAAAAACCTTTAAAAGTTATGTGTAACCTTAAAAAAACTATGGGTAGTCCTAGAAAGTTACGCGTAACCCTAGAAGGTTATGTCTAACCCTAGAAGGTCATGATTTTTACCATAATTACGGTTATAATAACCCTCTCCGGGTTAAAAAAGCCCAGAGGAGGTTATCATAACCCGGAGCGGGTCATCACAACCCGGAGAGGGTTATCTGAACTCTTTAAGGGTTATTTTAACTCTTTTTTGAATGTATGTTGTCACCCGCAGAGGATATACTGAATAGGGTGGTTCAAAAATCAACTTTTTGGGAATTTCAAAATTCCTATTTTGGAAAAACTTTCTTTATTGATAGACCTGAATTTTCTCAGATTTTTTTTAACGGCATATTGAGGTGCCAAACTGGCCTTGAAACTTTTAAAAAGTCCATATAAGGGCCAAAAATGAACTTTTTTTTTTTTCTTATAAGACTATCGATTCCTATCGTTTTGGGTAGATTACGGATTTGAAGTCGAAAATTAGTTTTGGTGCATGTTTTTTGAGCTATAAACCGGATTGAAAACCTGGCTATGGCTTTTTGCCTGTGGCTCAAAAACCGTGCACCAAAACTAATTTTCGACTTCAAATTCGTGATCTACGCGAAAATTTACGGTAGGAATCGATGGTCTTTTTTTATGCCCCCAAAAGAAAATGTTCATTTTTGGCCCTTTTATGGGCTTTTTGGAAATTTCAAGGCCAATTTCAAATTGGCCTTGAAATTTCCAAAAAGCCCATAAGGTGTCAAATTGACACCTTAAGATTCCGTTCGAAAAATCTGAAAAAAATTCAGGGTTGATGCTCTACCTATAAAGAAACTTTTACCGATATAGGAGTTTTGAAATTCCAAAAAAGTTGATTTTTGAACCGCCCTAATACTGAACTCCGAGCGTTAGTATAACCACAGTTAGGGTTATCATAACCAAAACTAAGGTTATAATCATAACCGGTTATGATTTCTAACCCTAGAAGGTTAAGGTTTAAGCGTAAACCTTACAAGCATGTGAGTAACCTTAAAAACGATTGGTATACGTCGGTTAACTTACCCTAAAGATCCACGATAAATATTCACTCACGATTGATGTACTGGGTGAACACTTTCTAGCCACATCATCGGATGTTTAATAAACTGAAGATCATTGAAGGCTTACCTGAAAAGAAAAAAGAAAATAACATTTAAAACAAAACAGAAAAGAACATTATAAGTTCGTATATTAAATATATAACTCGCGTTATAAAATTTTATAACTGCATAACGTTTCGGCCGATTATAAAATTTTATAACTACTTATAAATTTTAATAACGAAAATTTTTAACTAAGCAATATACTGTATTAATTTTATGCTTGAATTTCACTATATTTAGCATATGGGGACTTTATAGGCTCTTTTTTAAACATTTTTCTTGAGAAAAAAAAGGGAAAAAAATTGCAGTTTTTTGGAATAGAACCCAATTCTTATGGCCAGGGTATACAGAACTAGTGGAAAATTTTCAAAAATGATTTAAGTTTTCAGAGTAACCCAAATTTTTCCCAGTTCGCCCAACGGGGAAGAATTGGGCTCTGTTCCAAAAAACTGCAATTTTTTTTTCCTTTTTTTTCTCAAGAAAAATGTTTAAAAAAGAGCCTATAAAGTCCCCATATGCTAAATATAGTGCAATTCAAGCATAAAATTAATACAGTATATTGCTTAGTTAAAAATTTTCGTTATTAACAACGGTGATAAGATTTCCCGATAAAATGGCAGCGTTTAATCCAAAGTCATTGCGTTGCTGGGCTATGGTTATGCCATTAGCAGAAGCAGATATAATTCAAACAGAAGACATCCAAGAAACATTTTAACAACGTTTATTGACGAATAAGAAAACCAGGATCTACCGGTACGCAGTAAAAATTTGTGCCATCCATGACAAATTAATACTTAGGTTTAAAAGCACTAAAAGCTAATTTTCTTTCTTTACAAATTTAAAAAAAAAAAAAAATCTGTCCCCGTTTTGTATGGATAATGAAATGAAGGCCATGAGAAAACTCTTGGCGAAAAAAGAAAAAGGGTTGTCGAGGGAAAAAAAAAAGCAATCGAAAAAGTAAGGACTACATCAGGGAAGAAGACTTAGGAAAGATTCTCGCGTACATCCCGTAACTAATTAGAAGGACCAATTAGTGCTAATTAAACGTGGGGTGAACTGACCCCTTCCCTTCCTACTCGTTTCCCGTTTTTCTCTCATCCCTTCTCCATCCATCCCTTCATTTCATATGTTTCTTTTCCCTTTTTCGTTTTTCGAATATGAAGATAAAATTCGTATGCGGAGATTTTTTTTTTTTCCCAAAATGTAAACATCAGGTTAAAAGTTTACGGTTTCGGGAATTCCGTTTTAGAAAGCAAAAAAAAAAGTATATGATTGCATGATCGTTTATTTAATTATCTCTGACAAAAAGAAAACGGAACGCTCCAGGGAAGGTGATTCATTACGACGCCCAGCGTCTCGTTATACGTCAATTGAGGAACAGACTTTAACGAGCATCGTTATCTTTCCATGCACTCTCAACTCCAACACACATATTTAGATAATGAGAAGAGAGGTTGGAGTATTGATCATTAAAATCCGCTTTGGAAGTCGACCTCAGTTAAGTTAACAATATTTTTAACAATCGGAAGAAACCGGCCACCCGAATCCTTTTATAGATGACCATTAAAGCTAAGGGTTGTCGGTTTGAAAAAAAAGTTCCATTAATTTAATTTTTTTTTTCCTTAAAAAAAAAAAAAAAAAAAAAAAAAAATGACAAATTTAAAAATGAAAATATTGTTTTTTTTTTTTTTCGTTTGGGACAAAATTCAAAGGCGTTTACATAAAACAAATCCCTCGTACGTGTCCAGCAGTATTAAAACTTAACATTTCGCCCGGCCGGAAATAAATTACCACAATTCGAAGCTGTAGATGATTAGACGAAAAAAAAATTTTTTTTTAACAAAAAGGAAGGGTTTAGCCGGACTGGGGTGGGAGTATAAGTCAGGTGTTCGCATATATATATATATATATATATATATATGATATGCATTCATATGTCCCTCCCTCTTTCCACTGCTGAAACATAGCCAATCCCTTTATTTTCAAATTTCTTTCTCATTTGAAAAAAATATATCCCGCTGGGATTCTGGTCGTATTTAAAAATTCGGATTACGTAGGTCAGCGGAAGTTCAATTTTGCATTATAGAACAACTTGACTACTTCCATTTTTAACCGATTTATAAGCCTTTAAGCCGTGGTTACCCGGAATACAAAGCTTTTTTTTTTATCCAGAAATACATGTTTCGTATTTCAAAAGGAAGAAATCGTGTTTTTTTTTTTTTTTTTTTTTTTTTTTTTTTTTTGAAGCTGAGAATACCGGATATAGAATGCGGTCGGGGGAGGTAAAAGGGGAGTAATACCCGAAGTAGCTTACATAATATTTTTAAATAAATCATTTTCCAATGAAAGAAAATGAAAATGAATGTATAGTAAATATTTTGTTAATTAAGTTTATTATTATCAGCTAGGGACTATTTAAATGCTGCTTAAGCATGATTTCCTTGGGCTATTTTTTACCCCCCTCCCCCACCGTTAGCGGTTTCCCCAGTATTTCAACAACCTCTTTCACTTTCATTACGTAAAGATTAATTTTAAAATTCCCGATTTCACGCTTACGTAAGAATGTAATAGATCCTCTTTTCTTGTCAAAAGGAAGAGTGTTTTGAAGACCCCCTACCGCGTAATAGGTATAAATGACTTCTCCCCCCCCTTTTTTTCTGTCTTGCAATATACGTTTTTTTAAACTTTTTACATTGGGGGTCTAGGGGTCGTACATATATTACGTAAGCATATTTAGGGGGGGAGGGGCTCCGGTCAATGCTTACGTTTGCTTACGAAGGGGAGGGGGGGAGTCTGTAAAATCTTACGTAAGCATTCATATATATATACGTATATATTTTTAACCAATGGATATCAAAATCGATTGGAGCAATAAAATATAAACAAAACAAAACTGAAAAAAAAAAAAAATAATGAAAATTTCAAACCATTTAAAATGAAGGAAAATCATAAAAAAACTAAATTAAAGGGATTTTAAGGAAAGAAAAATATTACGTAATATTAGGGGGGGGGTCCTCCAAAATCTTACTTTGTCTTACAATGGGGGGGAGGGGGTCAAAAACTGTCAAAAAAATTCTTACGTAATATATGTACGACCCCTCATATGGAATTTTTATCGGGACGTTCCCTAAAGTGGTATTTTCAACCTTTTCAATTTTCCAAAGGATTCTAAAACAAGATCCTTAATTAAAATCGAAATCCTGGGCATAAAAGCTTGACAAAAAAATGAAAATCGCGCTTACCAAAAAGTTAAGACTTTCAAAGACACCCTGAAGCAACTACAGTAGAAGTACAGATGGTTAATTCCAGACATATTTTCATTCCCGGGAATCGGGGAATCCCGTTTTCGAAAAAAATATCATTCCCAAGAACGGAAAATTCCAGTTTTGGTTACAAAGTGAGCAAAAATGTATTAATATTTATAAAATATTTTTGAAATATTTTTCAATAATTTATAAATATTTTTCATATTTTAGAAATGTGATACGATTTTCTAAATATGTTGGCAGTAAAAGAAATATTTTGGCAGTATAATAAATAATTTGGCCTTAAAGTATATGAATTGGCAGTAAAAAAATTAATTGATGCATTGAATAGGCATTATGTAAAAAATATGAATGAATGAATTTTTTAATATCTGAAATTTTTGTTTTAACTGATGTGAATCCGGACCGATCCGATACGTATTCACTGCTTCTGGGTCCTCCTGTGTTAATAGGGGTTGAAGGGGAAGTTTGAAATATTTTTTTTTTACTCGGAATCGGGTCCTGAGCTTAAAATTGATGGGAAGATATGAACCACAGTTCAGATACGATATTTTGATATAGAACCCAGCTAATCCCCTACCAAAATTCGACTAAAAATGACTTAAAGAAAACTAGTCGAATAATAGCCCTTTTTCGATCAAGAATGATCAAAAATAATGAAGAAAAACCAAAATTGATCAAAAGACTAATCGAAACCCCTCGCGACTAAAAATGACTAAGACTGTTGTCGGTCATTTTTAGTTATATTTTTGGTAGGGCAATTCTTTAATTTGGAATTTTCCTGAATTGCTGATTGGTTCTAAGGTTCTTAGCTATTGGGGGTCAAAAAAGGAAGTTGAATTTTTTTTTTTTTTTTTTTAAACTCGAAATCGGGTTTTGGGATAAAATTGATGGGAAAATATGTCCCACAGTCCCGGGTTCGAATCTTGGATACTGAGATAAAAATAAGTATTCCCTTAAGGGGGTACCCATATTTAGATCAATTTACCCTATCTATAGACTATTGTATATGTATACGATGGTCTGGAAAACTTTCGGAAGATCACCAAAAACTTAGGGAGAATTTTCCCAAAGTCGGTCGTAGCCAAATCTGAATTATTTTTAAATCAAATCGAATATTTTGGTCCCCCCAGGTTGCGGGATACCTCAAAAATATTCGATTAATAATTACTGCCACTATGCAACTTCTCTAAAATATAAAAATTTAGTGCCCCAAAAACAATTATTCCACTGCCGAATTATTTAAAAAAACTGCCTCATATTTAAATTTGATACTTTTAATTTTATGGGGGAAAAAACTGCCCTACCGATATTTTTTTACTTTCCCAATTAGATAGTCGGCTTTGGGAATTCGCTACGTGCAAAAGAACTTGCGCCAAAGTTAATCCTAAAGTTGTAAAATCTACTCCTTTGAAAAAAGAAAACAGAACAAAGTGCAATTGTGCCGGGAATTCTGCCTCTAATTTTGAAAAATCGAATACGAAATAAGGGATAACTGCGACCGCACTGACATCTGTTAATTCAATCCTTAAATAATTCAGGGAATAATGAACGATGATTCATGGACTTGTATGGACTCGTTTAAACAAGCGCCATGAGACTTTCAATCTCAAAGTAGATCACCTCCAGAAATCGATAATAATTACTTGATTGAAACTCGGGAATTAATCAACCCCTTAATTTTCCTTTTTAAAACAATCAATAAAACAATTATGTTCTATTAAGAATCCCACATCCGCCCCTGTTCCCCGACAACGATATCTCAGGTGTATTTACGATTCCGGTAAAGAGAATGCCAAATGTGGTTTCAAAGGATTTCCCGTTGACATTGAAGGAAAGGCATATTCATTGGGGGAATCACAAGTTTATGTCAACAGTTTATATACGGTTAAAGGAAGGAAATCGACTCGCCACTGGATAAACGCTCCAATAAGAAAAAAAAAAAAGAAAATAATAAAAAAAAAAAAAAAAAAAAAATAATAAAAATAAAAAAAACGAACGTGAAATTGCGGCCTCCTTTTTTCTTTCTTTTTTTACAAAAATTTGCTTTTTTTTCCCCCCCGACTTCAAAGAAGAATTATTTTTACCCACTTGAGTTTTAATTGAGAATTTTCGGATTTTGAAAATCATGAGATTAAATTAGCAAAGCGTATATTTTCTCTGGAGTTGATATTTGGAATTCCTGATTAAAATAAAATTTCCTGCACGGTAATCATGCCTATATCCTCATATCTTAATTTATATTTACGGGGAAAAACCCGAAGAAAAAAAAAATACGTTTTCCCCAGTTTTTTTATTCCCGTTTTTTTTTTTCGTGGGCGTTTAGTCTGAAAAAGTTAAATAATATTTAAGTTTCTATCGTTTTTTTTTCTTCTGTTTCTATTTTCCCCGCCCTCTCCCTGTGAAAAAAATTCCCGAGGGATTTTATAACCAAAGGAATTGTCAAGATCAACAGGAATCGTGATGTGTTTCGTAAACGAAAGTAAAAAGAAAATAACGGGTAATGAATTAGTGAAGACATAGGCCTTACGACATGTTACCTGGAGAAAGAATGATTTTTCGAATGTAGTAAACTTTTCTCATCAAATATTTCGCGATCGCCAGTATCGGATTGAGGGTAAAATAAAATCGATAAAGCAATCAAGGAAATCGTCTCCGATTTCGAAATTTTTTCACGAATCAAAAGGAAAAAATCTTGCTTTCCAAGAAGGAGGACAAATCGATCGGGAAGGAAACGCTCCGGCCCTTTAAACGATCGTTAAACGAAACCCCCCCCTCGTTCCGCAGTACGGTGCTGAATGGAAGTTGCTGAAGAAGTTCGGTTAGACTATCTGACAAAGTGCAATACCATGTTCTGGATAAGTAGGTTGGGTTAATCGCGTTACCCATCCTTCTTGCCAACCGCTGCTGTAATTAGATAAATAATGGATGATGACGTTTCTTACGACTCAACTTCTAATGAATATTTAATAAATTCAAGGAAATCAATCTGCGACCTTCTTACGTTATGTTCATTTGACTCTCGCGATGAGCCCATGATGGGGATTTTACATTTAAATCCGTTTGATTTGTATAAAATGAAGATTAGGGAAACGAGCAAATAATACGAAAAAAAAGGAGGAAAAAAAAAAATATATGAAAAAAAAATGGGCTAACAATATTAAAAGTTACGAAACTGTCTAGCTTTGAAAATCTTGCTTGTTATCCCTACTTTCCCAAGTGGTCATCATTTTCATTGTTATTTATACAAGCATCATTACATCTTATAGCTCGTTATTAGTAAAGTTGAGGAGGATGTTTTTTTTTCCAACCCCCAAACCGATCCGAGTTTCAAAAACAAACAGGGAAATCCTCTGCCGGTTGTAGAGGTGCCTAACGATCTCTCTCAGGTTGGAATTATAAGGTAACCAAAAAATCGGAGATTTTTCGGAAGACTGGAAAGACCTGTTAGTAGCTACTTTGTGGAATGAAAAACCAGGCTGGGATATGGGGGCATATCCCAACGTATGGGACACTGTCCTAATATTGCTAAATTTTAAAAATGAAACGATTTAAAAATTTTAAGACTTTTTTTTTTTTGCTCGTTTTCGGTCAAAAATTCGGATTATTTGATAAAAATATAATTTTTTTTCCTGGCACGAAAAAAACTTGAAATTTTCAATAAAAAAAGGTCAAAAATTTAAAAAAATTAGTCAAAATTTGAATTAAAGTCTTCAAAGTTAAAATTTTAATATTAATACATTGCTTTAGCTCATATTCTTGACTAAAGGAAAAAGGACAAAATTAAAAAATGTAGCGAACATTTTACTTAAAATATCTAAGTTCTTGTTTTTGTTCATGTAGTCTACTTTTAATTTAATAATGATTTATCGATCCTATTTTTAATTAATTGATTTATCTATCGGGATTGGATCTATATTTCGAAAAAGCCACGATGATTATCGTGTGCAGGAAATATTAACAAAGGAAATCAGTTGAAAAGTTAAATCGATAAATCTTTAAAAGAAAAAAAAAGTTAAATCGTTAAATCTACTTTTAATATTAAAAAAAAAGATGTTTTAAAAAAAGGCGAATATTTTAAAAAAACGTAAATAAAATATCAAGAAATTTTTAAGTCCTTGCTTTAAGGGCAGTCTCCACTTGATAACGTTTACCGCATTCGCGTTATCCGCCTTCTCGATGAACGTAATCGCACCGGAAGTTTTGTGGATCTTTTACCACGATTTTTTTGATTATCTTCTGCTTTTTTCTATTTACAAACATTAAAAATGGCGGTTTTGAAAGATGGTTTTACGGATTAAAAAAGAAAAATTTTAATTCGGGCATGGGGAAGTCAATAAATCTGTTCCAAAACAAATTCTGGGTAAGCCAATTTTGTATACTTAATGAAATATACGGTACTCTTTTTATGCCACAAACGTTTACGGGACCAAAACCTGCAAAGTACTTCCGGTGCGATTACGTTAACCGCGATGACGGACAACGCGAATGCCGTGAACGTCATCAAGTGGAGACTGCCCTTTAGCAACTTTAAGTCTCTTGTAAAAGTTAAAGTTTCTTGAAAATTTACAAGAAATTTTCTAAGTCCATGCTTTCGCTCATGTCGTCTAATTTTACTATTAAAAAAGGCTAAAAAGTTAAAAAAAAATAGTCTAAATATTATTTAAAGTTCTCAAAGTTAAAATTTTAATATTAAAATAATGAAATATTAATTGGTGGTGCGAACAGATCAAAACCCAGACAGACAGATTTAGTAGTCCTACGTCAAAAAAATAATAAATAAATAAATAAATAAATAAAAAAATAAATAAGTGATAAAACAAAAAAAAGGCAAGCCAAGCCGGAAATTCGCTTCTAGATAACCTAATTTTTTTTAAGATTTTATTTTCGATCCTCATTGATAATCTTTATTTTTATTTTTTAACGGGATATGGATCTTTTTTATGTTTTTCTTATATTTTTCTTATAGTTTTCTATGTTTAACTTATATTGTTCACGAACTTATAATCGTGATTTTCTTAATAAAAAAGATCCATATCCCGTTAAAAAATAAAACTAATTTTTTTTTTTTTTTTGCGCCATTGATTTTAAGTTTAGGCTCCAGTCTATTTTTTCCCCAACATCGTATACTTCGAAAACCATTTTATAACTTCTTTTAAAATATTAGTTCGTTTACACCACCGGCCGGTTAGCCGGACGGTGGAAAATTATATCAGTTTTTTAAAAACAAATTAATTTTGTTTCCAAAAATCCGGTTTTTTACAAATGAAAATGAGGTCGGATCGCACAAAAACCGTGCCAAAAAGATTTTTTATGTTTCAGAGGCAAAGACTCAATATTTAAAATGTATGAAAAAAGCTTTATGGTTCCTAAATTTGATAATTTTTTAAAATGTTTTAGCAATAAAAAAATAAAACGTTGTTGTTTACTTTTTGTTGTTGAAATAGTTCCCTATTTTGCCGCTAGAGCGCTGTACTAGTCTCTCGGAAAGAAACATTCTTTTTTATTGGGAAAACAATTGAAAATTATGAAATATAAAACAATTAAGTCTTAGCCTTTCCCCCCCCCCCCAATTAAGTCTTTTTACATATCTTTTTAACTTGAATTAAGTCTTTTCCCCCTTTTCAGCCCAATTAAGTCTTTTTACATATTTTTTTATCGTAAAAATGTTTCCACCGACGGCCATAAACGAACTAACACCTAAAAATTTTCAAAATTCCCGGGAATTTATCGTAGACCCAATTTCTACGAAAAAGTAATTGATGCAGAAACTTGACATTATCATCGAAGGTGCTTATTCGCTAGTAGGAAAGACGTTTCGTAATTAGAATTTTGATTTTTCGTGCTTAAAAGAAAATAAAATACATATAGACCATTTTCAAAGTACAGGGTGAGTTGCAAAAAAAAAAAAAAAAAAAAATAAATAAAAAAAAATAAAAAAAAAATAGACTGAAGACTACATTAAAAAATTATTGACATTAATGGTAAAAAATCGTTAAATTTTGATGTAAAAAAAAGTCGTTTGAAAAGCGGGGAAAAAGATTGTGACGTCATAGTACTCTAAATTAAAAAATTAAATTTGATAACACTGATCGGAGACTGAGCCATTTTTGAATTATTTTTTTTGTTTATCCCAAGAAAAAGTGTGTTATAAAATTGAGTTATTAAAAACTTGAACTTCGTTATAAAATTTTATAACCCTCCAAAAAAAGACATCTATTTATAATTCGTTATAAAATTTTATAACCAAAATTATTTTGCAGTTTTTTTCTAGGTTTTTTTATTTTCTTTTAACGCTTCCCGAAATTTTCTGTTTTTTCTTTATTTTTGAGCCTTTTTCAAATTAAAAATACAAGAAATAATCCGAAAATTCGGAAAAATCTCGAAAATTATATAAGCCAAAATAATAGGGAACTTAAGAACCATATTGCTGCTTTAAAAATTCAGTTGAAAAGTGGTGTAAAGGATAAAGGCGGCTGGTAAGTCGACCACAAGGCTCGGGTTCTATTCCAAAAAATTGTAATTTTTTTTCCTTTTTTTTCTCATGTAAAATGTTTTTAAAAGAGCCTATAAAGTCCCCATATGCTAAATATAGTGCAATTCAAGCATAAAATTTATGCATTGCTCAGGTAAAAATTTTAATTATAAAAATTTATAAATAGTTACAAAATTTTATAATCCGCCAAATGGTTATAAAGTTTTAAAATTTTATAACGCACTTTTTCTTGGGTAAAATTGATTTGTATTTTTCCAACAAATAAAGAAACACACGCTAGCAGGAATACCAACTTTTAAAATTCAAATATAGTACAATGACGCCACAATTATATTTTCCGCTTTTTTGATTTTTTCAAAATGTCAGTTTTTTTTTTTTTTTTTAGAATTTTCGGAATTTTTTTCTCAAAATCTGTTTCGTTGGCCTTTCCTGATTTTCATTAAAATAATATTCTTATGAAGTAAAGAACTCATTTTAACCAAAATATGCCTCCACTTACAACGCTTAACTTCCTTATTTTGCAGTGATTCATTAGCAATATTCTTATTTTTAAGTCCCTCCCTAGCCAATTAAGGATTCGAAAGCTAAAACCTACGCAATCTTTTTTTTTTCTCGTTCACGTAAAAGCGAGCTCTTATAAGATCGGTAAAACAGATAATGAATGAATTGATCGCAGGGATTTGATAAAACCGAAAGCTAAAATATTTGATTTTCGGCGAAATAACCATGTTAAGTCATAAATCTGAAGATCGACTTGTCACGAAGAACAAGTGAGTAAGATGTTATAAATTAGGAAGTTTTAAGGAGGAAAATCAGACATGGAGAAGGAGGGGCGATCAACAAAACACTATCTGGGCTTTCGATCAGTTCATGAGTCAGCTTTTCCCCGCAAAATCCGCGCCAATAAAAAACAAACTGATGACCATAGAGTAAGCTTTTTTACAACTACTTTTAGTAACCAGATGAGATTACCAAGAGCTTTACGGAAGTGATGTTAGCTCAACATTCGGGTGGATTATCTTTTCGGGAGGTTTTTTTCCCCCTTTACGATTTAAAAAAAAAAATCCTCATTTTCTTTTTAACAACACCTTTGACAGTGAAAATGGATAATTTCCTTAATGTTGAGGTTTTTTTTTCCCTTCCAATTTTTTTTTCTTAGATTTCTTTTTTCCTCCTTTTGCGGAATGAGGTTTTTTGAATTACGAAAGAAAATGGGAGAAAGGGATGACCGTTGGGCTACAGCACGTGTCTGGTGACACGTTCTCGGGGTTTTCAAACTTTCGTATCATCGTACCGATTTTGCGAGGGTAATCATTTGAAACAGAAGGAAAATAATCATGGGAGTGCTTGTGGAAATGCCAAAGTTTTTGTCTTTTGGAGTTTGGGCCCGGTCGAGCTCACGCCCATCGCCACATCTGCCACAGGGCCCTTCTTTCGCTAAAGTTACACCAATTTACATTTCAGCAAATTTTCATAAAAAGCGATCGGATTTGTTTCAATTTTAAAAATTCAAGGGTGGCATGTAAAACATGGACCCCTCCAGTTGAAAAAAAAAAAAAAAAAAAAAAAGAATTTTCCCTTACGTGACGGCTTACGGAAATCCGACCACCACCATAATTTTTTTTTTCCAATTCCTCTCCGTCCTCAGTCATAATTAATGCGCATATCCTGAAGAGTTACAACTCAAAAAAAACTTTCTAAAATTTTAAATGCTATGAAAAAAAAAAAAAAAAATCAACCCTTTTTTTTCGGTCAAAATAAATATTTCAAAAGCATTTTGAGGAAAGTTTTTTTCCGTAATTTTGAAAACAACTTTTCTCTGAACGTTTCCGTTCTGGAGGGTTTTTTTTTCTGAATAGAACATTAATAAATGAAGAAAAAAAAAAAAAAAAAAAAAAAAAACAAAGACAACTTTCCTTCCTCTGAAATTTAGATACGTATGAATAATTCCATATGGGGGTAAATACCGTTAGTTATAACGAAAAATTAAGTTGAAAAAAAAAAAAAAGATCCTGTCTAGCGGCAAAAAAAATTTCATGCTAAAATACAAAAATAAACATATACTTATAATTTTTTTTTTTTTTTTTTTTTTGGAATGATTTTTCCGGATTTTCTAAGAATTGAGTTTTGGAATGAAGTCACGAATTTTTAAAACGACTGTCACATTACATTTTCTAATATTGACATCCACTTCATATATGTAAAAGATTGTTAATCGAATTTCTTTTTTTTTTTTTTATAAATATATCAATTTTAGGAAGATAGCGCCGCCAGATTCGAATGCCAGGTCGAGAACGTATGCAGTAGGGTGTTTCATTTTAAAAACATTTTTGAAATGTTGGGGGGCATGTCGAAAATCTGCTTCCTTCAGGTGAAAAACCACTAAAAATTTTTTTTTAATTTTTCTTTGACCGTTTAGTGGCCCCCCAAGGCCTCTTTAGCTTTTTAAAAATTCGGCAAAGGTCTTTTAAATTCCATTTTTTTATCCACTTTAAAGGCCCACAAAATATTTAAAAAAAATGTTTTCTTATGTTTTTGAGGTCGCAGAACACGAATTCCACTATTCCGAATTTTTCTGATTAACCCCTGTGACGTCATTAGCGTTTTATCGAACTTATTTATACCTGATTTTTCCGACTGAAATTCGGCTTAATCTGGATTTTGGAGCCCTGAAATTGCCTATTTTTTTGGCAAAAAATCCATTTTCGCCCCAAAAAATCAAATTTACACTTATACCCCTACTCAGAGGTTGATCGGAAAAAATCGGAATGGTGAAATTCGTGTTCTACGGGTATATTTGCATTAGTATGAGTGATACCAGTAAAATAAAAAAAATTTTTAGGGCTCCAAAATCCAGATTAAACCGAATTACAGTCGGAAAAATCAGGTATAAGCTCGATAAAAACGCAAATGACGCCACAGTGGTTAATCGGAAAAATTCGGGCCCTGGGGGGCCATTAACCGGTTAAAGAAAAATTAAAAAAATTTTTTTTTCAGTGGTTTTACACTTGAAGAAAGCAGATTTTCAACACGTCCCCCAACATTTCAATTTTTTTAAAAATGAAACACCTTAATATGCAGTAGTGTGTCACTTATTTTTCCATTTTTCGAATTTGAATGAGTGGACCCCCGGAATTGATTCTCTCTGTGGCACATATGAACCATAATATTTTGAAGTAGGACTACGTCTTAGGGCGCACCATGATGGTTTTGTCGTGTCCGGTTGTCGGGTTGGTGTTTTGGACACCGAACATAAACGAACATAAAAAAACTTTTTTCAAATCCTACTCTTTCTCCTTCTCGCATAGTCTCTCCTATTAATAGAATAATCACTTTGTATAATAATTTAAATGATCTTCTGGACCTAGATATCTTCACCATGTCCCTAAATCAATTCAAAAAGTCTGTCACTGGGTTCCTTCTTCATTCTGAGACCAGCATTTAACAAGTTTAAACTTTTAAATTTTTTTTTTTTCTTCTAAACTTTTAAATTTCTTTTTCTTTACTTTGTTTGTGTTAGGTGCAAAATACAAAATCTGTAATAGGGTGTATAACCTGTTGATTTTGTTTTTAAATAAATAAATAAATAAATAAATAAATAAATAAATAAATAAATAAAAAAAAAAGGAATATTTCAAAAAATTACACAAATTTTTCAATAAAATTTTATCAAAAATCCTTGATGATTCTTAAAAATGTTTTTAAAAAATTATCAGGAATAAAATTTTATACAAAAAATAATAAAATTTTTTACAAAATATTGGAAATTTTTCACTAATTTTAAGAAAAAAGAAAATATTTTTGGAAAATTTTTTAGATTTTGATGATTTTTGATACATTATTGAAAACTAGCTGCGACGCGCTCGCTTCGCTCGCGCTCTGCATCTAGTTAAGTGAACGAAAAAATGGCAATTTTAAAAATTTGGAGATATATAAATGGCATTATGGTCGTTGTTCGTATGGAGTGGAAAAAAAATTTGGATTTTTTTAAACTTAATCGAACCTAAAAAAAAATTTTTTTATTGAGAAAAAATTTGTTTAACTTAACTGAACCTTAAAAAAATTTTTTTTGCCCAGAAAAATTTAATAAATTTTTTTTTGTTTTAGGCTAATAAAAAAAATAACAATCAGTGTTTTTTCTTTCCAAAAAAAATTTTTTTCACCCAAGGAATATAATTTCTTCTACCTCCTAAGCTGTGTCTGTCTGTACGCAGTGTAGTGTCAGTACGCAGTGATTTGAAAAAAAAATTTTTACGAAAAAACTTTTTTCGATCTGAAAAAATGTTTCTCACGATGTGTGTTTGTCTGTAGTGAAAAATTTTTTGTTTTGAAAGGTAAAACTTTTACACTTCACCAAAAAAAAAAAAAAGAACTAAAACCAAAAACGATACCTATATAAAAATGATACCTTTTTTCAGAAAAAAATTCTTATTTTTTTGTCCTTATATGGGCTTTTCTAAAACTTCAAAGTCCTCAAGATGAGCTTCAAAAAATTTGGAAAAAATTAGGGTTAATATTGATGGCAAAAAGCACCCATTCCACTATCAGGAGTTTTCTAATTCCAAACAGTGCTGTACCTTTTAACTTACGTCCGCCGGTCAACGACTAGATAGAATTCAACTCTCTTAAATACCGTAAACTGGGGTGAGATTGACCGGCGGGGCGAGTTTGACCGGCCTGAAAAAAGGTAGTTCTGGCTGAAATTTTTAAAATCTGATTGTTAGCGGGGAAAGAAAGGGAAATCCTCTAGTAATTTTATTTAAAGAAAACATAATTTAACCGTGGTTACTAACTTTTTTTAGGCCGGTCAATCTCGCCCCGGCGGTCAATCTCACCCCAGTTTACGGTAATGATTCAATTACATTCGCAGATTGCACTCTGACATAGCTTAAAGGTAGAGCACTCGCCATAATAATGAGAGACCGGGTGTTCGTTTCCCCGCGGCTGCCGTCTTCAGATGGGTAAATTTTTTCTCTCTTAATTTTTCTGCATTGAATGATGAACCTACTTTAAAGGCAACAAAATTTCCTAATCTAAGGAAATAAAAATTTGAAATTTAAACCCGGAAGTAGATCTGCACTAACTTTCTATAAACATACTGACTTAAAAAAATAATAAAAAAAATAAACAAAAAAAAAGGGAAAAAAAAGTATTTCGACTAAATAAAATTTCCATCAGGAAATAAGATACCGTGAAAATGATGAAGGGAGGGGGAAAAAAAGTAACCTTTTTTTAGGCCTCGTTAAAAAGAATCAAAAAATAAATAATAAAAAAAAAAAAAAAGGAATATGATTTCTTGAACTGTGAAATGATGTCCATTGTAAACTGATGTTTAAACGAACAACATGAACTTGAGTTTGAGAAGGAGTTGTTTGCAGAGGAGAAAGAAAAAGGGCGATATATGTCCTGCGTTTAGGGTTGAAAAGAGACGGACAGAAAACGGTATGGAATGAGTAAATTGGCTTGTTGAACGTTGTCAAGAGATTTTGCTTCGGACATGCTTCAATAAAGCAAAATCTCCCTTTCGGACTTGGGAAGAGATACCGTTACTCAGGAAATATGAAAAACATATACTTTGTAAATATTATACATGGACACGTTTTCTTCAGTTTTGATAACCCTAGGGAAAAATATTGAAGATGATTTTTTTATATAAAATATTTTTTTCTTTTTCATTTTTTTTTTTTTTTTTTTTTTTTTTTTGCGGAAAACTCCTGGTTTTTTTTCCCGATAAAATAGGAAATGTATCAAAAGCTCATCACGAATTCTATGTATCATGTCGCATAGTGACCATTATTTAAGATTTAACCGAGTGGAGATAATCTGGAGATTACAGGAATTTAACTTTAACTATCCGAGGGGGTGACGTCGTTGATACGTGTTTGGCATCATCATCCGTTTACTTTTCAAACTCTAATTCTTCTTCGAAAACTTCCTCCTCTCTTGTTCCTAATTGGGGAGTATAAGGGCTGGCTTAGGATTCCTCTCTTTGGCAGTTTCAAATCAAACCCACATAAAGTCCGGTGTTAAATTAAATGAGGTGAGACGGTTGGGGGAGGGGGGTAGGGGTGGCGGGAAGGCGAATTAGATTAGTTTAAATGAAACAAATGCAAGTTTGATGGTTTGTGTAAGCTATCACAATTTGTTAGATCGTTACAAAAATATTATTCTTTCTCTAACCGAATTAAACTTTAGGCAATGCAGAGAAAAAGTGATTGAGACTTGGAGCAACGATTTCAGTAATTCGTCTCATACCGTTCCATACTATTTCTACTTACATTACATTCGTTCCCGATCGTTTTTCCTAAAAAAAATAAATTCCTAATCCATTTTTCCTAAAAATTTTGGTTCCTAAAATTTTTTTCCTAATTTTCAACTTTCCTAAAATTTTTTGATTCATAAAATAAAATTTCCTAAAATGAATATTTTTCCTAATTTTTTAAATCCCTAAAAATATTTTGGAAAATTTAATTTTAGGGATTTTAGGAAATTTTATTTTAGGAATCAAAAAATTTTAGGAAAATTAATAATTAGAAAAAAAAATAGTCAGGGAAACAATTTTAGGAGCCAAAATTTTTTCAGCATTGCATTTACAGGTTTATCTGCTAACATCTGAAGATTATTTTATGAAAAGCCTTCCCCCTCTCATGTTTTCATATTCAAAAAAAAAAAAAAAAAAAAAAAAAAAAAACGATTGTAATCAACCAAAAGTTTGTTTTTCAATAATCATCAAGTGGTTAACTTCCCATTTTGACCCGTTTGACAAAACTCATTAAATAATCTAGTCAGTACTCATTACTCTTTTTTTCTTTCTTTCATTTTTTCCAAATCGATAAATATAATTTTTTTTTTTTATTCATTTCAACTTGCTAATGACAGCAATAAACGCGAAAGGTGTTTTTCCATTCGTGCCCCCACGGAAAAAAAAAAAAAAAAAAAAAATCGCATTGGAAACTTATACCGGCGGATATCGAACGGTTAAAACCTTATGCTTGGCTTGTTTGTTTTTGTTTTATTATTTCGGTTTCCTCTTTAAAATTTTGCCGTTCATTCATCGTTTTGAATATATATACATACAACGTAAAAGGCGCCGGGGGAACGAAAATGACAAAAGAAAGGAAAAGCAGAAAGGGTTGTTAAGGACCATCAATTAGTACACGTCCGACAAGAGTTTTGAATTTCGGAAACCATGTGTCTACCAGTTCAGAAACACAAAGTCTTTTGTTTGTATCTGCATCAATTACACTTTCCACAGAGATCATGTGTGTTTCCGTTCTCCTATAGCGTTTCCTTTTTCGTGGAAAATGTTTTTGACAGGGAAAAGAATATTACAAGTAAATAAACAAAAATATTACATCACGTTGTGTCAAAAAAAGTATTAAAAAAAATAAAAATGATTGTCAGCATTTGATAAGAGAGTCATTTGTATATTTTTTCTAGTGGTTTCCGTGCCGGGAGAAGCCCGAAAAAAAAAGGTGCGTGTTCGTACTTGTCTTCACATATTAATGGCCGATGTCGACCCTCGACCCCGTGTTATCATTATCAGCTTTTTCCGATTTTTATCGGTCTCGTTTGATATTGTTTTTTTACCTGCCAAGGCAACGCGGGCATAAATAAAAAAATTCCAATTTTTTTTTTTGTTTGATAAAATAAAGTATCTGATGGTTTTTGACGTTTATTGTTCATTTTTCAAAAAATTGAACAAGGTTTCAATTCTGTTCGAGTGCAATCGAATCTGTTAATTAATTGCAGAAAAAAAAAAAAAAAAAAGCTGCGGTAATTGCAACATCCTCGTTGCCTTTTTATTAACTCCAGCAGTGAATAGCCCATATTACGTTGCTAATTGATCATCTGTCGAGACGAATGTTCTTTTGACCGAAACAAGAAAAAAAAGGATAGCCTTTTTTTTTTCATTCATTTTAAACGGGTGGAAAATTCCCCTTTAGGACGGTCCTGTCTTTTATAACTAAGGACTAAACCATGGACTCAATGAAGTCATTAGGAACAATCACAAGTGACTGTCGCGAGATGGCCAAATCAATGCTCTAATTCCTCAATTCAGCCCTCATCAGGCTATCTATTTTATTCAGCGTTCACCATTAGTAGACTTTGTTTACGAATCCGCAATTTATCTTTCGCCTTTGCCTTCCTGTTCTTTCATTCGGTTTTTAACCTCATATAAGAACCGTTATTTTATATTTTCCATCCCCTTTTTTTTCCCCGGCTAGGTATAAACCCGGTAAAGTAACCGATACAGTAAGCGAAAGGAGGGGGGAGAAAGAGAGACAAAGAGAGGAGATATCGGTTGACCACCCCACGGTAATAGCCCCGCCGTTCATTTTCTATTGAGAAATGCAATCAACTTTCATGAATAATTCAAAACTACGACTTTTGTCATGACAAGTGCCCCCGTTTCCCTGCTTTCGATAATGTCTTTAATAACTTTATAATGAATTGATTGTCAATCCGAATCTGCTAATCGAGCAAGGTCGTCGATCCAAGGCTAAGCGCTTATACTTTGAATGATTTATCAAAAACAGAAGACTTGTTTACTCTATGCTGCTTGGGTTTTGGTACTTAATCTTCACGACAGTTTCCGTTCCATTAACTATTAAACGGTTTTTTTTAAAAGAATAGGATTCCTGTCTTTTTCCCTTTTATTGTGGGTTTCAATTGGAGGTGGCACATACGTAAGGAGGTTATAGGAAGGAGTTCTGGCCCAAGAGGAATGTTCCCGGAAAATGTGCTCGGAAAACGGCACCGGAAAAATGTTCCCGGAAAATGCTGTTGTGAAACTGCAGCTTTTTGATGAAGCTGAAAATGCTGTTTTGTGAAGTGAAGCTTCCAAAGTTGCACTTTTACCAACACCATTCGGCCAAAGCTGCACTATCAGAACAGCATTTTCCGAGAACATTTATGTTGGGTCAGAACTTTTCCCTGTAACCCACTTACGTAGATGTAAAAAATGAAGTGCTTCCATGTTTCCGGAAAATGCTGTTGTGAAAGTGCAGCTTTGGCCAAAGCTGCACTCATTTTCCCAGATAGCATTTTCTTTCCATTGGATATCCTATGGATTGTCCATTAGATATCCACAGGATACCCAATTCCATGGAATATCCATAGGACGTCCAAAGGATGCCTTTTGGATCTGTGGACCCATAAGTAGATCCAAAGGACATCCTATAAATATTCTCATTACGTCCTGAAGACGTCTGCGGGACTGGGTAGACTTTCCAATCTGGGGGCTGGGCCGATCAGTTAAACACTGAATTCTGTCGTACATTAAACCTCTTTCCTACGGGTCGCCAATTCAGATTAAAAACCGCTATAAATGCCTGCACTTAGTTCTATCTGGGGTCATTAAATTCTTTTTCTTCAGCCTTTTGAAAGCGCCTACATGTGAACAAGGACCTCCATCAATAAGTTATGGAAACTAAGACAGTCTCCAAGAAATACTTCAAAAAGATCTTACTTACTCTTTTAGTCCTTCAATTCCTTATCCCGTGAACGGAGTCTGGTGATTTTTCATTCCATTCAAGACCAAGCATATTGTTCTGCGCTTGATGGACTGCCTCCAGAAGCGATTCTCGAACCAGTTTTAGATGCTTCATTGACTGCGAAAGTTAACTTGATATCAGTTATCTTTGACGGCCCTAAAAAGAAAAAGACAGAACTTTTTACAATAATTCCAATCTTTATATTCGCCATTCCGTTTCCCATGCTATTAGGCCGATCCAGCACAAGAAATACTAAATTCTCAATAACGGCATGACATGTTAGAAGGGTCTATGTGACAATAAGTCATGCTATGTCAATATGACATGTTAATACGAGTGAAACTGAGGACTTGCTACGTTTTGTCACTTTACCACGTTTTTTTACCATATTTTGACTTTTAGCTCAAAAAACGGACTTCAGATTCGAGATCTATGGGATATTTCAAAAAACCCCATTTTTTACACGGAAAAAAAATCGTAGATTTATTTTCTCTTATGGCAATTTTTAAAACTTTAAGCTCAAGTCACCCCGCTTTCCCGTCGAGTTTAAAAATTTAAAAAAAAAAAAAGTCGGGTTTATCAGTACACCAAGGAGAACCATTTTTGGGGGTAAGCGATTTGAAATTCGAAAATTGCCAAAATAAGGGACACCCTAGTATAGACCCATGAAAATGGATACGTCCTAATTACTAGCTTGGTCTGTTTCCGAACAAAACTACTTCTGATCAAGACCATAAGTTAACATCCTCACATTCTACGAAAAGACTGAAGACTTTAGCCATCAAACTGACCATTGAAAAAAATTCGTTGAGAAACTCTATTCCGGGAGCAAGAAATACAACTTCAACTCTATCATACGACTATCAATCTAAATATAAAATTTCTGTCAAAGAAATATAAAAAAAAAGAAGATTATTTTTTGCCAATTAAAACTCTCGTCTACTTTAAGTGCCAATAAAGCTTTAAAAATTCCTAAATTGTAAAATTCCTAAATCCCTTTCCAAGCTTCCCTTGCCCCAAAGCTCCTAAATCTGTAACTCGATCCTAAAAATTTTCCCATAAAATTGCATTACTAAAAACTTCTCATTGCCCTAAGTCTGAGAATTAAAGAAAACCCTGTGTTGACCCGATTAAATTAACGGTTTTCGCTCACTACCGCCCCCCCCAAAACCCTCTTCCACCCTCATCCCAAAACATAATCACCATCGCAACAGTATCGGGGAGATTCAAATAAAACGCATAAAAAATTTATTCAGACGTTTCGTGGTTGTAAGAATAAAATCTTTTAACTTCCGACATCGAAAAGGCGGTTTCGTAATATATTTCTACTCAACAAAAAACAATTTCGGATTCATTTCATTCATTGTTAGATTTATTGTGATCATCATTATTATTTATCGTCCCGAATTTTTTTTGTATCTCCCCCCCCCCCTTCTCCCCTCTTCCTTATTCCCTCCTGTTTTTTTTGGATCGATTTTCTTTTTAAATTAAAAAAAAAATTTCCCTGGCGTCGCACCCATGTCAGTTTGATCCTTGTGTATTTGCCCTGGCCGAGTTTACGTCAATCCACTTTCGGGATTTTTTTTTTTTTTCCAGAAAAAAAAAGTGTATGAGTCGAAGCGTGAGGTTCCCGAACGTTTGATAATTGCCTGTTTAATTCAAGGGATTTAATTTAATCGAATGGAGTCCCCATTGTTTGTCCGCCTGCCCATTACCTTAATTGAGTTTCCAACGCCATTTGACCGATTTACATTACAATAGTGTCGGTTAATTTTTTATTTGTTCATCCATATGATGTGCATTTTAACGGGATTTTTTTTTAATGCACCGTGGATGTCCTGGCATCTTAAAAAAGGGGCAAAAAAAAAAATCTTTTATTCTGTTCCGATAGATCTATGTCAAAAAATAAGATTGAATGTCTATTCATTTTCATTTTCCCGTTCCTCCCTCTCCTTCTTACCCCATTCCCGTCAACTAAACCATCAGGAATAACTTTAATTGTGTCGGGAGCGAGAGAGAGATGGATAAAAAAATAAAAAACTTCAGAAAGGAGGAGTCGATATGACGTAACAAAGGCGCTTCCTTCCTGAAAAAATAAAAAAACAGTCGGAAACGATCAGGGTTTTCTCATGAAAATAATTTCCCATTTCAATTTTTTTTTTCTGTGATGAGGATTTTATTTTTAGGAAAACGACTTCCCTTGATTCTTCTTCGTTTTTTTTTTTTTTTTTTTTTTTAACATCAATCAGCCATCGAATTTGACCGATTTTATTTCCTCCTGATCTAGTCCGATTAAAATCGGATCAATATATAATAAAGTGGTATTAAAGCTTTTCCCAATTAGCTAATTAAGCAAACTATAACAAAACCGGGGTGCAATTTCGTGACCTCCTAAGCCTTTTCTACCGACAACTCCCGACTATCGGTTGCCCGTCTCCTGAGGAAACATGACATTCCACCTCCCCAGATAATAAATTGTCAGCGATAAGTAAATGCGGCTCTGTAAGTCACACTGTCACATACGGTTTAATCCCCCAAACGGAAGGGGGGGTTTCCGATTTTCCATCACTTTAAGAGACTTAAAAGCTGTGCAATGAGTTGCACACGTGGCTACAAAACAAAGACTTCAAATAAAAAATCGCCAGATTTAACGTGAAACCGCTTAAAACCAGATCATGATTCTTCTCTTTTTAAATAAAGTTCAGGTCAAAAGTGTTAAAAAAAAAAATGTGATAACACTTTGATCTGGTTGTGACTTTTTAAACCGGTTTTCCGAAGATTCGGGTGACAACGGTTTTCTTGACCCCACAATGGCATTGAAACATAGTTTTTGCACTTTTAATAACACAATAAACTGCTGCATCAATTATTTTTTATTTGAGATAAGTGTTTATAAAAACAATCGTGTAGGAGACACGCAACGGGGAAGCACCATGATTTCATCGGAAAATTTTTTCAGCAGTCGTGCTTCTACCAAGGTTTTTGATGCAATGGGTGAATGAAATTTTTTCGCAAACGATAACAAAATATTACGACTTCTGCAACGTTTTCATTTAAATAGTACATATGCCCGGAAAGAGGCAATACGCAAAATGGGAACTGCAACAGCGATGAAGGAGCAAATCAGAAACTTAGTATTAAAAAAAATCCTGATGTTTGTCTGAACCCGATAGCAACAATCCATTGGACATCCTGTGGATTGTCGATCAGACATCCATAGGATATCCAGATCCATGGGATATCCATAGGACGCTTTTTGGATCAGATTAGACGTAGGTGCCAGACTGGAGGGCGGCGGCTCAGGATAAATCCAAATGGGGACTGTTGTCGATGCAGCGATGGGGCTCAAGGCCCTGTAAAAGCTTGTTGTTGCTGCTGCTGTTGTTGTTGTTGTGGACACAGGTAAATCCAATGGACGCTAGGTTGTCGCTTAATAAGTTAACTTTTGATTTTCGGTCGAATCACCGGCTAATTTTGTTCCAGTTTATAACAGATTTAACGAATTCAAATTTCAGCTCGATCGGTCATGTTTAAGGAGTCGCTCAAGAACCCTCTATTTTCGCCACATAATTTACATTGGGACAAGCACCACTAAACAAGATCTTACCTTTCCCGTTCTCCAAAATAAACCAGCACATTATCACGACAAGTTCAAACGTGCAGTTCACGTCAAGTTCAAGATGAAGTTCTGCTATTATCACAATCAAAGAAAGCGGTGAATATTGTTTTTAAATTTGGTAAATAACCTGCATGAATCATTTCCAAAAACTGAAACGTCAATTACTCACAATTCGGAGATGAGTTCGGACGCACAAAACAATTTCAATCCCCCAAATTCACGGAAACGTAGTTCTATTGAAAAAATTTACGGAGATCGTTTCAAAAGCACCCAGAAAAGGTTATCTTGCATACTCGAAAACAAAATTAAAAAGTCATTAATCGGAACGGTGGTTGAGATATCGGAGAACCTATCGACACAAGATAGGGACGACATGTGGGAACTTCTTAAGCTGGACCGAGTCGAATCCCCAAGACGCTATGACGATTTGTTATGCACCGACATGATAGATTCAATCGAGCAAGCACTGATTTCATCTCCCATTCTAACGCGGAGCGCGGTGTTCAATCAAATCACAAATCTTCGACTTATGGATTGCGGGGTATGAGTTTTATTTTCCAAAGGGAAAGAAAGAGAGAGAGAGAGGAAAAAAAATTTTTTTCATCGAAAAAAAAAATGTTACACTTAAAAATTCTTGATTTTACAGATTGAGGAAATGGATGATTCTTTGACTGGTTTGAATAATTTAAAACTCCTTAACCTTTCCGGAAATTGGATAAAATATATCACAGGAACGCAACTTCCTCGTAATCTTGGGATTTTAGAAATGTTTTCAAACGAAGTCTCATCAGTCCGTTCTTTATGCGAAAATTTACCAGAAACTCTGCTGCACATCGGTTTGGGTAGAAATCGTATTTCAGACGGTATTTTTTTTTCCTCTTCATTTCAGCTAATATTAGACTATTTTAAAGTCTCCGGTAGTGTCCTCGTCCGTTTTTTGGGTTGGTGTAAGGTTCTGTACGGAAAAGGAGATGACACTCGATAACGAGGGATGTTTTTTTTCTCGAAGGGCATTTTAACCCCCAGATGCAATGAACGTTGGATTTTTGTATACAGTAGATTTCGCTCTGAGGAGTTCCATCTCCGCTCTTTGGTGAAGGGGAGGACGGGGAAAACTGCAGAAAAAGAAAAGGTCCATTCGGGGACCTCCTAAGTTAGCTAATTCGGAAGTTAAAAACAATCAGAACGATACCTTACATATTAAAGCGCTAAGGAAAAGCGATGTCCAACATGTATGGAGCCCCTACCCCAACGTTTTTGATGAAATTTTTAGGAACGATAGGTATATAAGTATAGAGATGCAGGCTCTTATCAATTTTTCGATATCTTTTCCGTTCTCCGGTGAGAGCGGAAAAACATATTTTCCCATGTTTAATTCCCTATACCTGATTTTTCGAACCTTTGTCCAACACGTACAGAGCCCCTATAAAACCGATTTTAATGAAATTTTCAGGAAGGATGTGGGGCGAAGCTCCCCATTTTACCTAAACTTGACGTTGTAACATTATACTCGTCTGTTTGATGGGGGAGCACTAGTTGCAGTTATTTTTATTGAATGATTGTAAAATAAAATGTGGAACGGATTAATATGGATCAAGGGTCCGAATCCGATCCCACGGATCCGGTCCGGAAACGTTCTGTCGGAAAAATGCTTTCGAGTTTTCTGGTATCAGCATAACAATAAGGGTAATTTTTTGCTGCTGAACTCAGTAGTAGATCAATTTTTCGATATATATATAGTAGGTGGCCCGTAGCTCATAGCGCGCTCGACTCTCAATTATGAGATGCGACCGAGCGGTAGTTGCCTTCTAAATCTCTCCAAAATAGCAGTACAGAACCGGCGTTAAACTGTAGGTCCCATATGCCTGTGAGCGCACGCGCAGGTGTATTTGAGAGATCACCACGCTCGTGATCAAGTAAAGGACTAAGAAGAAGAAGATAATAGATAGTAGGGAAACAGGTTCCTTGAATAGTATTTCTTCTTCGTCTAACGTCGTGGCGGACGTGTAATGGCCGCTATGGGGGTGGCCTATCCAAGTTGTTAATAATACGCGGGACAGTAGTTCTCTAGGTCCCCCGATTAGTATCCTCACGCGCAGCAGTTACGAAAGTGGAATTCGTTAATTTAGAGATGACGTAGGTCCAACGGGTCGGAGAACGACCTCGTTTCCTCTTACCGTCAGGTTTTCCCAGGACAACAAGTTTTTCCATGTTGTCGTGCCGGGAGATATACCAAAAAGTTTTAAGATCCTACCGTACGTCATAGATGAGATTCTCTGCGGTGGTTTAATCTCATTTAAAACGGAGGCATTTGTCCTTCTAGCTGTCCAAAGTATTCTTAACATAAGAATGAGTCTTGAATAGTACACCTACCTACTTTTAGAAGTTTACACCAGATGGATAGCAGAGGGCAACACGCCAATCCTCGATCCTCGAAAACACATCCAAAAAAAAAAAATTCCGCATAGTTTTCTGACAATGATAATTAATAAACAATTGACACTAAATATTTAAAGTAAACTTTGCTCCACCTCTCCGACTGTTATTTTACGACAACTGAATCACATCGTTGATCACATCGGCTTCACTCTCAGCGTATTATATTTACCCACTAAAGAATATAAAGATGAATCGCAAATATTGAACGAAAAGAGGACTGGTAATATTCATTAACGCAAAAACAAAGACTCAATTTATCGAAGAGAACAGAAAACGAAGGCTGCCATATGTATAATTATTAGACTAATATTAGTCAACTCTACATGACAGGGGGGGAAAGCGGGATGGTTAGCTTTCGACGGAAAGATGCATCTTCCGCAAACTCAGTCGGCGATAAATTACGTTAACTTATACTCAGGGGGCCTAATCAAAATTAATGCTGTCCATAAATTGACATTGGTGGACGAGCAGAAGAGAGAGAGAGAAGGAGAATAATTAGAGTGAAACGGAGGAAAAATGAATTGTAGACTATTATTAATTATTGCTGCGGTCTCCGCAAATACAGCCAGGTGTGGAGTGAAACTTTGAATGGGGTTCGTCTTAGGACTACGTCCTTTTTTTTCTTTTAATGCAAAAAAAGAATTTTCCTGCAAACGAGACCAAAACATTGAATCCATAGAAAGTTTAAAAGAATTAAGTTTTTAGGACGAAGCTATGTTTAGGCAAAAAAAGCATATTCTAAAGAGGCTTCAGAACAATGCTGCAGGAGCCGTTCCGATTTATCTCAGTCGTCTCTAAAGTGATGGCGGAAAAAAAAAAGGAATTTTTGAATTTGAAAATGCCTGATACTGGAATCGGTGTCTTTTGGTGTTACAATTACCCCGATTTTTTTCAGATTTTTAATTGACTTTTTGAGGTTGGGCACTGATTTTAAAAATTTTGAAAAACTCATCGAGTCAAGGGGCGTTTGCTTCTGAACGCCCTCGATATTCGTTTCCGAAAATTCCCGGTTCATGGATACTTACTCGTAAATGTCCCTGACTTGAGGACATTCGGGAGTGAATGTCACAAGCCTGGAGGATATTCGGGAGTGAATGTCTTTAGACTTGAGGACAATAGGGAGTGAATGTTCCTGACTCGAGTACATTCAGGAGTGACTGTCCCTGACTGGAGGACATTTGAGAGTGAATGTCCCTGACTGGAGTACATTCGGGAGTGAATGTTCCTGACAAGAGGACAGATAGACTTAGGACAATAGGGACAGATAGACTTGAGGACAATAGGGAGTGAATGTTTTTGACTTGAGTACATTCGGGAGTGAATGTTCCTGACTGGAGGACGCTTGGAAGTGAATGTCCCTGACTGGAGGACGCTGGGAAGTGAATGTCCCTGACTCGAGGATATGCGGAACTGAATGTCCCTGACTGGAGGACTCGGAAGTGAATGTTCCTGACTAAAGGACATTCGGGAGTGAATGTCTTTAGGCTTGAGGACAATAGGGAGTGAATGTTCCTGACTCGAGTACATTCGGGAGTGAATGTTCCTGACTGGAGGACGCTTGGAACTGAATGTCCCTGACTGGAGGACTCGGAAGTGAATGTTCCTGACTGGAGGACCGTCTGAAGTAAATGTCCCTGACTCGAAGACATTCGGGAGTGAATGTTTCTAGACTGGACGGTATTAGGGAGTTAAGTGTTCCTATTCTAGGACCTTCCCGAATATTCTCCAGTCTATGGAAATTCGAAAATTCGTTTTTTAGGTCCAGCCTACTGAGGTAGGTCGCTATAATCCCTAGGCTGCAATTTTTGCAACTAGAATTGCAAATTATGGGGGGACTTTAAGTTTACGGTTTAACTGAAAAGTTTTTTATTTTGAGCTGCCCTACATTTTTTAAAAACCAAAAGTCATATGACATTCTACTTCATATTAAATTAATTTTAATTTAAATAAACTCATAACTTTCTTTTCTTCCTTAATCAATCGCAACTTAAAACATTTTTTTTAAAATCAAATCCTTTTAAAACGGGAAATTAAATTAACATTTAAGCGTCTTCATATTTAAAAAAAAAAGTCGTTTCAAATCAGAAAGATAAGCCGGTAAATTTCCTTTCCGCTAATGCAAATGAACAACGGTTTTGAGTCAAAATTTTAGGTCGTTTTTCTTCCAAATCCACCCTCCCTCCTTTTATCCCTCATAGGGAAGGAAACTTTCTTAAAGAATTTCAATATAATTCATGTCCAGTCCAACACTGAAACGTTGCAATTGTTTGTTTTGTTCGGGGGGCCCTCTAATTTGGCTAATTGAGAAGCAATGATTAATGACTTACGGAATGACAACGTAAAGTCTTCCTGGCAGGTTGTCAGCTACATTTACATGTCTTATTCAGCATTCCTCCCTTCATCCTTCTGTTCCGCTTCGTTTTCATACGCGCATTCTTAGGATTACTTTACTTTGGACCACATATGGCGTGACTGACGTCAGGTCATCACACGTCAAACTCTGTAAAAGAAAAAAAAAATATATATATAAAAGAACGACCTTCGAAAAACAAACTGAAAAAGGTACAACTCAAAAAAAATTGGGAAAAGATTTTCGATGCAGTAAACGGAACACTTGGAGGAGATCCTTTGAATGAGAAAAATGACAAGTTAATTAGAAACTAAAGCGGAAGGAAAAGAAAAAAAAAAAAGAAGTCCGATACGAAGGGAGCTATGTAATAATGCGAACAGTGACGTATCGCGACTCATATGTTCTTTCACTTTTTTTTACGCCTTTTTCTTCTTTTTTTTCGCGGCAAATGAGATGCAAAATTCTAACCGCGAGGGGAGTAAATGCTTCTGGATTAAAAATTACATCAAATAAAAAAAATAAAAGTTTCGAACAAAAGGGGGAGAAGGAATGTAAATTGATCACGATTTTCCCCTCCCTTCAATTATCTTTTTTTTTAAGGGTCGCAGCGTAAAATCCTACCTCCGACCCTGCTTGATTAAACAATGCCTTTTAGAGGGGTTGACGGTAAATTGGTTCGGATCCTAAATGATTCCTCTCCAATTACCGCGGAGTGTGCCGCACTCAAAAAAAAAGAGGGTGGTTTTCTTTTTTTTTTTTTTTTAAGACTCGTCACCGAATCGACTTAATTGCATAATTAAAAACCGACGCCGAATCCCTCTTCCCACCCGAAAAAAAAATGCCTGTATACGTCACTGAAATCTTAGTTGTGTCCCTGCATAATTAAACAAATATTCCCAGTACAGAGGGGGAAGAAAGTAAATTAGCCGAACTGTACAGGATTCCTCTCCAATTACCGCGAGGTGCGGCACTTGAGTCTCCAAATTGGACGAGCTCAACACAACAGGCCTCTCCAAGAGTTTAATTATATTTTGACTCGTTCCAAGATAATGAAGACCCCCACCCCTAACCCCCCCTTCCATACTCTCCTTTCATATCCGTTCATTCCCCCCTCCCCCCCAATCCACCCCCTCAGAAAGTAACCCTTCGTTACCTCTTCCTTTTGTCAGGTTCGATCACTTTTTAATTGTGTAGGAAAATGTTGGTAGTCATGAAAATCGGTCATTATTGACAATTCCGCGGAAAAAAGATTTTTTTTTTCTTTTCCAAAACAGCGAATATTATTCTTTTCCGGCGAAAAAAAAAAAATAGTTTCAGCTGACTATGTCAAACTTTCTCTTTCCCCCACTCCAAAAAGATTTTACTTCTAATTTTTTATTTACATCCTAATTTACTTGGCAATCAACGTCAGCAGTTTGAAAGGAACTTTTTTTTTTCGAAAGAAAAATAAAGTTTGGGAAAAAAAATTGGGGGAAAACTAACCGTCAAAACACTGAAAACAAACTCCATCTAACGATCCGATGTTTTAGGAAAACGGGAAAAAATTAACGGACGATGGAAAACTGAAACTGAAAACGAAAGCCATCTACCGGGGAAATTTCAAAACGGAAAACTTGACAAGGGCGACCCGAGCTTTAATAGTTCTGTCTTTCAAACTTGTTTTTTTTTTTTTTTCCTGAATTGTTTATTCCTGGAATTAAGACGTATAGTGTACATATTTTTGTACGAGAAGCAGGGGCGGAGAAAGCTCCATTAAATTTTATTTACTGACATAGGACTACGTCTTAGGGAGAAATTTGTCTGTCTGCGGGTGTTTATGTTTAGGTGTCACCAAAAATTAATGAATATTATTTTAACATTAAAATTTTAACTTTGAAAAATTTAAATAATATTTTGACAATTTTTTTAAACTTTTGGCCTTTTTTAAAAGTAAAATTAGACTACGCGAACGAAAGCAAGGACTTGAAACATTTCCTATAAATTTTATTTAGCTTTTTTTTTTTTCGCTGTTTTTTTTTAAAAGTAAAATCTACAAGAAACTTTCTAAAAAATTTACAAGAAATTATTCTAAAAAAATGCACAAGAAATTTTAGTTAAAAGTTAAATTGTAAGTTAAAATTTACAAAAAATTTGAAGTTAAAATTTAATTTTAAAATTAGACGACATGAACGAAAGCAAAGACTTCGAAAGCTTGTAAAATTTACTTTAAAAAAAGTTAAATTTTAAATAATATTTTGAGAATTTTTTTTGAACTTTTGGCCTTTTTAATAGTAAAATTAAACGACATGAACGGCAGCAAGGACTTAAAAAAATTCTTGTAAAGCAACATAATTTTTACAAGAAACTGAAAATTGCTAAAAGTAAGGACTTCAAAATTTTATTTAAGAGAAGGTTTCATGCACATAGTCCCTTTCTGCATTAAAGTATCGCGAGGAATGGCTTTTTTGTTAATATTTTGCTTTCTAAGCAAAATATTGAAATTCTGTACACATAAAACCCTAAGTAATAATTTTCCTCATCTTTTGACATAAAATTCATATTTTTTCAGGTGAAATTGAAGCCATTATTTTGGTTCAAAAATTTTTTTATAATTTTTTTTTTTCAAACCCAAAAGCCGGCTTTAATTCTTTTTGGAAAAATGTGAACTTGGTGTCAAAAAATAGAGAAAAACATTGTTTAGGGTTTTGTGTGTATAAAATTTTGTTTTTTGGCCTGGAAAGAAAAATATGTAAAAAACAACCATTCCTTCCGGCATCCGTGAAGCCTCCTCTTAACTTTTTTCTCGTTTTTTTTTTTTTTTTTTTTTTTAAATATTAAAATTAGACTACATGAACGGAAACAAGAACTTAGAAATTTTAAACAAAATGTTCACTACATTTTTTAATTTTGTCCTTTTTCCTTTAGCCAAGAATATCAGCTAAAGAACCCGAGAAAAACAGTTTCAATAGACTGTCTATAAAATGCTTACAAAAATGTACAGGAACTGTATCTGTAGAATGGCTCACCTAGAGGGAAAATAGAATCTTTTTAACGCATCATATGATTTTATTTTTTAAGCTAAGATTGTATCAACTCCTAAAATTTTTTTTCAACTTCTAAAAATTTGTATGCAATTAGATTGACGAACAGATATTTCCGGTCGTTTTTAAATGGACCTTTCAATAGGATTTTATAATTTTTATTTCTATAGACCTCTACATGAGCCAATCTACAGATAGGGCTCTATAGGATGCCCTTAAGTAGATTTCTATAGAAGTCATTTTTCTCGGGCAATGTTTTAATATAAAAATTTTAACTTGAAGACTTTAGTTAAAATTTTACTAACTTCTTTTAACTTTTGACCTTTTTTATCGAAAATTTTAAGTTTTTTTCGCGCCAGGAAAAAAAATTATATTTTCATCAAAAAATTCGAATTTTTTCACCAAAAACGAGCAAAAAAAAAAAAAAGCCTTAAAATTTTTAAATCGTTTCATTGTTTAAATTTAGCAATATTAGGACAGTACCCCAAAGACGTAGTCCTACGTAGGGATATGCCCCATATCACAGTCTGATTTTTTTCTTTTCTTTTTAGATTCCGAACTCTGCGCTCTATCAAAAAATGAATTTTCGATGCTGAGGTCTTTGGATTTAAGCGACAACGACATCGTGGATATTATTCGAGTTTCGGAAGATTTGTCGCCTATTCCTCATTTGCTAATACTTGAGTTACGAGGTAATCCGTGTTCGGTATGTGCAACACAAAATTATTAATGTTTTATCAAAATATGGTTAAGAGGGCTGGCGATAAACACCATGTAAATGTGATATGATTATGTATCCCATAGATGTGTTATTTCTACCGTCAAGTCGTATTGGCCAAATTGTCTCGCCTTCAATTTATGGACGGCTACGCCGTTTGCCGAAAAGAAGACGAACAATGTTTTTTGGAAAATCAATTAAGAGACGGAGCAGAAGGAGGAGCACTTTGCTTTTATTGCTACCGAATAATGGGAATACCACAGCCGGAAAAAATTGAAGTCTATGAGAACAAGGTGATGCTTCCCAGGCAGCAAAAAAATATTAGTAATATTTTTTTTAAATATTCTTCAATATTTTAAAAATATTATGTAAATATTTATTGAAGCAAGAAACGATAAAAATATTTTATAAATATTTTTATCGTTTTTTGTTTTAATAAATATTTACATAATATTTGTAAAATATTGAAAAACATTTTAAAAATGTTTTTCAATATTTTAAAAATATTTTAAAAATGTTTTTCAATATTTTATAAATATTTAAAAAATGTTTTTCAATATTTAACAAATATTTTAAAATTATTTTATGAAGTTATAATTTTCATTTTTTTTTTATTATTTTAGAAAGTAGTTCCAAAATACTACATCGAAGTACAAGCGCCGCTACTTTCAAAACAAACCCAGAACGAAAAAGAAAACTCATCTAATTACTCACATGAAACAAAAATTGAAGCAGAACCGGAACCGGAACCGGAACCAAAACCGTCCTTCAAAACTCCATTACTATCGTGGAAACCTATTTTGGAATTTCCTGCCCCATGCGTCACAATCAATGCAACTGGTTTCGAAGGCTTGAAAAATCTACGAGATACGTTCAAGTCAAACGTTTCCGTTCGTCTGGGTTTCGTTCGAGTAAGTTCGACAAGAAAGAATGATCAAAAAACGTGAAATAACGTAACGAGCACGTTTACAGTCCGTTCAACCTGAAAAACCGAAAAAAAACGCATCAGTCCCAGCAACTCCAATGGAAGACGTAATTCTTTCGGAAACGACATTAGCTGAATTTTCTGTTCCGTTACAAACCGTGACCTGGGCTCATGCTTCGATAGATTATTCTTGGGAAAAGATTTCTGAGGATTTTTCCGGGAATGCAAAACTGATATCAGGATGCGCCAAAGTAATTTCAAAAACATTCAAGACAGATAATTCCAGAAAAACTGGAAGGAGGGAATTTGTTTTTACACAAAATAGGTTTAAATAAGGTTTTGTAGACTCAGAAACAAAAAAAATGGCAAATGAGAAAAAAAAAAAAAACTCTTGTCAAGAAACAACCTGTTTGTTGTCATGAAACATTTTTGTTTTGCTATGAAGCATTCCGGTTTTGTTGCAAGACAAAACTTGTTAAAGACATTTCCTTTTTCTGAGTGTAGGTGGCGAATAGCAGATCGACGCTGAAGTTGCAGGACTCAACTGGTTACGGCCCGAATCATTACCAGTTGAGACCTGCAAGTCTTCTCCTAAATATGGGCGGATCTAGAATTTTCCCAGGGGGGGGGCTAAGAATACGGAAAAAAAATTTCTGGGGAGGGGGGAGTGACCCTATTCAGGCCAAATAACTTCCAAAATTTTAGGGAGGGCTATTCTGCTTCCTAGGGAGGGGCTAGCCCCCCCTTCCCTAGATCCGCCCATGCTCCTAACCTAATTAACCTAATCTGTAAAATCATTTTCATCGCGAATTTAAAAATCGGTTTTTTTTTTAATTTCTAAAACGGGCGGGAAATTTTATTTTTCGGCTACGAGTGATGAAAAATGAATTCTCTGGTCCGTTTTTCGTACCCTTTAGCTATACGAAACTGGGTGACTTTTCCCAAGAAAACCCTGAAAGTACACAAAACTTTAAATTACAGGATTTAATCTACAAAGACTCAAGCCAGAAAAAACAGGCCAAAAATTTGAGCCCCAGGTTGGCGTCTCATCCGATTCCTGACATTCTCACACTCCACATAGGCTTCGGCCTCCAAAGAACACTTCCTGATCCCGAAAAAGTTGCGATTGCAATCATCGAAGAAAACCCCAAGAAAAAAGGAAAATAAAAAAAAAGCACTTTGGTAAACTCGCATTCCACTTTCCGAATGTTTATAATTTTCAAATTTTAGTAAACATGTCGTGATTTAATTTTTTTTGAAATTTAAAACTATTTTCTCTTTTTTCGGTTTAAAATTTTCAGTGATTTCCAAAAACAAAAAAAAATGGAAGGGGAAGCAACCGAAGATGAAAAGACCTACACGAAGCCGATGGACGTCGAATACATCCCTTACCAATTGCTTTACAAAATTCACCGGAACAAATTTGGCAGTCAAATCGAAATAATTCAAGTTCCGTGGTTTTACGAACAACCCGAGCCCGAAGAGGAACCCCAGGTAGAGCCGGAACCCGAACCGGAACCTGTTCCTGTCGCGAAAGTATATGCGGCACCTTTAAAGCCATTCAAAGATAAAGGAAACTGGTGGGAATGGACGAACCCGATTTTTCGGTAAGTTCCTTAAATTAAAAAAGAAAAAAAATGATCTAAACACTGCCCTGTTCCAACATTTATTTGGTTAAAATTTCGGGAACAATAGCTGGGGTTATTTCCGATTTGTACAGACATTGACAGACGTTTCAAGATCAAGTATCAATGTTGTCAAGGTTCTTGATATGGCATCGTTTTTCGGAAAAGTGTCAACGAAGCACAACTTTAAAAAATTCGAAAGAGAAAGATCGGGATTCTATAAAATATCACGGAATATTTCGTTTCTTGTGATAACGAAAAAAGTTTTGAGAAAAAAAAAAATTGACCAAATGATTTTTGTCGGGATGTACGTTTTTATCGTTGGACTCACCAGCAAGGCTATGATTAATAAAAAAAGAAAAATAAGTGATAAGGCGAAACCGAAGAAAGTGAAAGTTTAAAATTAAAAGGTTGATCGGATAAAATGTGAAAATATTTAATAAGATCGTAAAATTACGCGGCTTTAGTGAATAATTTTTTTCGAACATCTTATACTTTGATTATTATCAATGTTTTCTGCTTCGAATAATATTATTTTAATTTTACAAATTAAGCCCCTATTCTTGTTCCGAGTAAGTCTTTTGAAAAAACTTATCAGTCCGCCCTAGTTTTGAATTCGGAACATTGGGCCGAAATTTCACGTTAAAACATGTTATAATATTGTGTTACGGTAACATGTTACAGCAACATGTTGCAGAGTTAAAAACATGTGACCAATTTGTTGCTTAGTGTGGTTCTTTGAAACCGACTTCTAAATTTTTGTGACGAACGCACATTGGGCCAGAAAAAATTATTTTTGGCCAAAATTTAGGCGCAAAAATAGTAAGCGGGTTTTTGATTTAGGACCTCTGGGCTTCATAATAAGACCATGGACATGACAGGGACTTTTAAATAAATCAACTAAAAGCTTAGTTGAAAAACAATTTTTTACTTAATTAACTTTAAAAACGAATTACCGCCGGAAAAAAGTTTTTGGAGGGGAAGTAATTTACACTCCATGATTACTGACTATCAGTAAATCATATTCGATTACTTATGATTTCCGTAAACATGCCAACAGCGCTAACAAATTTTATGTCATTACTAATAAAAAGTGAGTTAGGGGTCGTACATAAATTACGTAAGCACATTTAGGGGGGGGAGCCCAAATTTGACATCTTACTCATAAGCTAAGCATAGGCGAAATGGGATAAAACGTGCAAAAAGGACCTAACCCATGCTTACGTAATTTATGCGCGACCCCTTAAAAGCAAAAAAAAAAATTTTTAATAACTTTTTCGTTCATATTTAAGGAACAGAAACAACCTGAAAAATGTGTTGTCCGATCAGTTATGTAAAATTGGGAAAATTTTCAATCGAGCTTTAACCAAAAATAAATTATCTGGACCACTGTTCGAACCCTCCTGACTTTGTTCCAATATCTATTATAAGATTATTCCACAAAAAAATTGAGGTTGATCGGTCACCATTAACAGGTGCCCCAGGGGTTCAATTTCGCGGACCGCCACCCTTTTTTTTTTTTTTAACGCCAATTTTAAATTGGAGTAATATTTTTCTTAAATGTAGATTTATAGTTCATACTATTATCCCTGAAGATGGCTACAATTGAACCAAAATCTCATCAAAAAAAAAAAAAAAAATTTTATTTCTTACAAGTTTTTGAAAAATTTTTTCAAATTTTCTACTTTAGACATTCGAAAAAAAATTAAAACAACCCAATTTTTTGAAATTAAAAAAAAAAAAAACTCTCCAAGCTCCTCAATTCTCCAAACTCCTCCCTCCCCCAAGTAAGAAATCGTAAGAATTTCGAGTACCCCCCCCCCTTTTAGGTCTTACGTAATACTTGAACACTCCCTTCGGGCCAAAAATGAAAATTTTATTTAGATTTCGAATTTGAAGTCCAAAATTATTTTCGGTAGAGACCCTTAATTAAAAGAGACTGGCCACTAAAGGAGTTGCTATAGACCAGCCAGAAAAAATGGGCTCGAAAAAGAGGAGTGAATTGGACATGCGCTTTGAGTTAAATTTCTCGAAGCAGCCACCATTTGCAAACCCGAGCAAAAAAAAATGGCGATTGTTTATTTTGAAAAAGAAAAAACATCAATTATTAAATCTTTTAATGTCAGCATTTTTAATGTTTCATTCTTACAAATTTTGATTATTTCCACTCATTTTTGAAACATTCAAAATTCGTTTATTTATTGATCACTTGGATTTTTTTAAAAAAATAAATGATCGCCATTTTTATTTGCTCGGGTCTGCGGCTGACGGTTGCTTCATAAAATAAAACTCACACCGCATGTCCAGTTGACTCCGCTTTTTCGCGCCCATTTTTTCTGGCCAGTCTCTTTTAATTAAGAGTCTCTACCAAAATAATTATTTTGGTCTTCAAATTCGAAATCTAAATAAAATTTTCATTTTTGGCCCTTACATGGGCTCTTTGAAAGTTTTTGGGTACTTGGCAGTGGGGCACCTCTTAATAGTGGCCGGATCGACCTAAAAATTTTTTGTGGGGTAATTCTTACAAGCATTGGAACAAAATCAGGGGGTTCGTCACCGAAGTTCAAATTATTTTTTTTCTGCTCTTCCAAAAAACCACCCTAATAAACAAAGCAAAAAACATATGACAACCAAATCCAGGTCATACATTTTTGTAAAATCCTGAATTAAGAATTAATAACATCATCAAAAAAAAAAAAAAAAAAAAAAAGTGGAAACAAAATAAACTTTTGAAATTTGAACCATAGATTTTACAGACTTTAAATCTGATTAAAAAAAAAAAAAAAAAAAAAAAAAAAAAACAATTGTAAATTTAATTTAAATATTTCAAAATGTCGAACGACGGGGACGGCCACTGGTGGCAAACCTTGGACATCCTCGCCGGAAAAGAAGAAAAAAAACCGAGGAAAGATGTGATGGCAGACGTAGACGAATGGCTTTCGAAGCTCAGCGCCAAGATAGCTCAACAACAGAAAGAAGCCAGGGAGAAAGCCCAACAAAAAGGGAGATCCGGGGCGAATGAAGGATTGAAATCCGATCAGGAAGATGACGGGGAACAGGAAGAAGACGGAGCACATGGGAAAAGAAGAGGGAAAAAGAAAAAAAAAAAGAAACCCGTCAAAGAAAATGAAAAATATCAATTTTTGGAAACGACTTTCGGTAACCACATCGAAATCGAAATCAAGTAAGGAAGAGGATTTCAATTTTGCCCAGCCATTATCATGCCCATGCGTTTTCGTTGCGTAGATTTTCCGTGGAGGTGCCTTGCGTCACCTAGCACGTGCTTTGCATAAGTGCAAGAAAAAGCACATCCCCTTTGCATGAAACGGACAGTCTTCTACGAGGTTTACCACAGTGCACAATGATGTGGCTAAAGAGATTTAATTTGTAAGTTTTTTTTTTTCTTCTGGCGCCCGAACAGGGACAAATTTTTAAATCAGTAGATTTAGATTTTTTTTAACGAAATTCGAGTGCATCTCGCTTAAAGTTTTCGAAATTCAATGAAACATTCGTTCACCTGTTGCTTTCGTAGTTCACAAATTTTATAAAAGATGGCAGAGGCAGAGACACTTTACACTTTTTTTTGCAAAAGGCTAGAAAGCAAAATTTAGTGCCGTTTCGTGCCACTTTCCTCACACGCAAAAAATGAAAAAAAAAAATTCTAAAATTGAAAAACACTCCAAACCCACTTAGAGATATTTCACCTCGATAAGAAATCCATATATCAAAACTGCAGCGAGTCAAAAATAAACAAATTGACACGTCCTCATTTCCCTAAAGGAGTTGACGCCCCCCATTCATCATCGAAAATAAAAACTTTTTCAAAAATAGCATTGGAATATATGGAAAAAGTACATATATACACAACCCCCCCCATGTCCCGCCCATTGATTCGAGCATACAAAAAAAAATATATATTTCACTTTGACTTGAAACGGATGAGTCTCATTCTTTTTTCATCCGGAAATGACATTTTACATGAAACGAGCGGAAATTCTTTCTCTTGTCACAAAATCCGCCAAGATATTCTGGAACAACAATATTTATATTCAATAAACCGAAAAGGATAAAAGTCATTCAAAAAAGTGCAACCCATGGGGAAGCATCACCGTGGTCGAACCTTTAATACCGGTGCTGATGGCACCTTCGTTTTAGTTGACGTAAAATGGAAAATATCGGAAAAAGACAAGTAAGCGCGTTGATTAGAGAGTTTGCATGTTTTAGTTTCATTAGTGAGTGCAAATAAACACTTCTAGTTAAGTCAGCGACCTAATAAAGTCAAAGGAGCTAACAGATTTTTGGTGCGCCCCACTATAAATAAACGTCTGTACACGGATAAAACACTATTAGTAATTATTACTCATATTAAGGGTAGATGTATAATTACTAATAGGTTAGGGTTAATTTTTATATATATTATCAGTAATTTTTACCATAATCAATATTATTATGGTAAAAATTACTAATAATATGTATAAAAATTAACCCTAACCTATTAGTAATTATACATCTACCCTTAATATGAGTAATAATTACTAATAGCGTTTTATCAGTGTAGGACTCCAGAGAAAAAGAATGGTGATCATAGTTTATTCACATTATTTTTTTATAACTAGGGTGTCCCTGATTTATGTTATTTTCGAATTTCAAATCGTTTATCCCTAAAAATGGATCTTCTTGGTGTACTGATAAACCCGAATTTTTTTTTCAAATTTTTTACTTGACGGGAAAGCGTGGGGACTTGAGCTTAAAGCACCGAGAATTGCCATCACTGTTAAAAATTTTGTGTAATTTTAACACAATTTTTAATTGAAAAACGGTCCACACATTTTTATTTGTAAATAATAACAAATAATATTGCCAAGCAACATGTGTCAAAATTAACACAAATGCGTGTCAAAATTAACATAAAAAGAGTTACATACAGAGCGTGTGGACCGAGTTTGTTATAAATACACAAAATCATTTACAGTGCAGGCAGGGGTCGGAGTGGTGACGTGTCCATGCAGCGGTTTGGCTATCAATGAAGTTAAGCAGCATCGATGCAGACCAGCCTTTGGATGGGTGACCGCACCGACACTCTTCTCCTATGGCGGGGATGGCGGGAACTTACAAATGCAGTCATCTTAACCTCACTGTAGAGTTGCACTGTAAAAAAACTTTGGGTAATTTTAACACAATTTATAATTCAAAAACGGTCCACACATTTTTATTTTCAAATAATAACACAATAACAAATATTGCCTAGCAACATGTGTCAAAATTAACATAAATCTGTGTCAAAATTAACATAAAAAGAGGTACATACAGAGTGTGCGGGCCGAGTTTGCTAAAAATATACAAAATCTTTTACAGTGGCACAAGAGGAAAAAATCGACAATTTTTTTTTCGAGAAAAAAATGTGTTTTTTTATCGGAAATTTTCCGTAGATCACGAATCTGAAGTCTGTTTTTTCATATATTGTCCGTTTTTTGAGCTGAAAGCCAAAATATGGCAAAAAAACATGGTAAAGTGACAAAACTTAGCAAGTCTGGGAGCTTTCAAATATTACGAAAGACCGAAAGAAACGGGGGGGGGGGGGGGTCCGGAAAATCTTACGTAAGAATTTTCATTATTATTTATTGTTCAAAATAATTACAAGTTAAAATAAAAAATGGATACCTCTCCATTTGCCACCCTCTCCTCTTAAAAAAAAGAAAAAAAATAGTAGATTAATTTTAATAAAATTTATTTTTTCTGAAATTCTGTAAGAAATTCTTTAAAACTGGCGGCCAAGAAAGAAAAGGGGAAATCACTAAAAATTTTACGTAAGTTAAAAGGGGGGTCAAAGAAATCTTACTAAATCTTACGACAGGGGGGGGAGGGGGTTGGAAAACTTGAAAAAAAAAGTCTTACGTAATACTTGAATGCTCCCTCTTCAGTTTCACTCGTATTTTGGTCTCCAGTTCAAAAACCAGACCAGATATAAAAAAACGGACATCTGATTCGTGATCTACGGAAAATTTCCGATAAGAAACCACATTTTTCCGCGAAAAAAATTGTCGATTTTTTCCCTCTTATGATAGGGAAGTGTGACCATCTAAAAAGTGTGACTTTACCATATACACATGCGTGTAGGAAATCCGTTTTTGTGCGAATAAATACATCATTATCTAGTGTAAGTCACCCTTTTCAGACGGTCACACTTCCCTACCTTTACCTTAATTTTCGGGACTTTAAACTCAAGTCGCCGCGCATACCCGTCGAGTAATAAATTTTTTAAAAAATTCGAGTTTAACAGTACACTAAGGGGAATTGCTTTTGGGGGTAAGCGATTTGAAATTCGAAAATTGCCAAAATAAGGGACACCCCACACTGATAATATTGACTATCAATCTCTCATTCGAGCAGTTTATTAATCTACAAATGAATTTGAGATTCTTAGTTGATCGTCCTCCTGCAGCTTAAGCATGGGTGAAACTTTGTTTATTTTTTGAAAAAAGGTTTTTCCATTTACAAAAATTTAATTGGAATCGAATAATTTTTTCAAAATTACGCTTAAAGGTAGGGAAGTATGACCGTCTGATCATTCTTCAAAAATTTAAAAAAAGTTTGTTTTCTGATGGGCCACCAGTGCTCCCCACGTAAAAACTAAGTTCAGATTCGTAATCAGCGACCCCTAAAACTCCTAAAAAATTATCGAGAAAGAAGTTAAAAAAATTCCAATTGAATTTGTAAGGTAAAGGGAGGGAAGTGTGACCGTCTGAAAAGTGTGACTTTTACATTTTAAATCATTTCAGTGCTCATGCTGAAATTCGTTTTTGTCGGAATTTATACACTAAATAATGATGTATTTATCCGCACAAAAACAGATTTCCTACACACATGTTTATATGGTAAAGTTACACTTTTCAGACGTTCACACTTCCCTACTTTTTCCTTTCCACCGTTTGCATAACTGAGCAATATCGGGCGCATCACGTTTTTGTTAGTGAAACGTCTTATCGCGGAGGGGAGCGAATTGGCCGCGTAACGCATTTTGCGGCCAAAAAATTTTTAAAGATATAAATTTTTTAAAATTTATTTGTTAAGCAGATCATTTTTAATCATTTTTTAATGTATTTCTAAATTTCGTAATTTGGCCGGCAAAAGGGTTAAATACCAACCCACAGCACAGACCGTGCATTTAAAGATTAAGCATTAAAATAAACTTTTCATTTTCCATCGTTTTTTTGGAAACCATAACATCTGCAGTAAAAAACGTAGCTCATAAAATATAAAATTTACTCCTTCCACCCACGTACACTGCACAACAAAAATCAATCTCGCATCGGGCATGAATTCATAAAAAGCACAAGGAAGAAGAATGGACCGATACGAAAAACGATATACCATATAACGGTTATAGAAACAAAAACGAATATGGAAAAACGACAAATAAATTTGATTGGAACACGAAAATGAATCAGTTCCGTGACTTATCGAAATTGAAAAAAAAAAAAAAAAAAAAATTTCCGACCTTGGCTAATGGTGTCTAAAGCCAAAAAAAAGAACAAGACGAAATGGAAGATCATCTTCCAGTCATTCTTTCAGTTACCCAACGGAAATAATCTAAGCGAAATTCATTCAAATATTTATTTATTTATTTATTTTAATGTAAAAAAAAAAAAAAAAAAAAAAGATTTTTTTTTTGTGATGCAAAATTCGTCACAGGTATGTAAAACGGTGACAGCAGCATAAAAAGACACTCACGCCACTTTCTAAAAAAATATAAAAAAAATAAAGAACCGCCCAACACACGCAACACTAAATCAAAAAAATTTAGTAAATAAATCATAAAAAAAATGGAAAATTTTAAACTGAACATGATTTCGATTGATACGGAAGATGAGGAGACGTCGCAAGCAGATTCCGACTTTTTGATAAACCTAATGAAATGCGTTTGCTACAATTGACAATTAATGAACGCCGCCAGGTACGATAATTTTTTTCTTAAAAATTATTCGCTCATTAAAGTGCATTTAAAATCACGTGTTGTAACACGAAAATGAATGAAAATCATGAATAATCCACATCCGCAAATGGAATCAAAGTTCTTTAGGAAAACGAATACATATATACGGAGACGAAGTTTTTCTTCTGGCGACTGGCAAAGTACAAAAGATAAAAAGTTTTAAAAGAGTACATTAATAGAGTATGTTCGGTTATTAAGCCTACGTCAGGAGAAATTCAAATTCGGCTTTGACCTTTTGACATGAAAACCGGTTACAGGTCATGTAGGAAAACCGGTTCTAACGGAAAGTTATCACCATGTCATATTTTCGTACGACAAAGTCCGTTTTCATCGATGCACATGTCAAAAAAAAAAAAAACTTAACAGACAAAAATAATTTCCTGATTAACTTCGGCCGTAAGATTCCGCAAATGTGAAACGTATCGCACTATTTAAAAAAAAAAAGTGCTACCTGCGTGATTTTTAACCGGGATTTTAAAGGGGGGTTTCATGGTGTCACGCGAAAGGATAGCAGCGCTTTCAGTGACAGGGTACGCACACCATTCTTGTTTATACCCGTGCATTATGGCCCCTTTATTTATTTATTTTTTTTTCGAGAAATTTGATCTAGATCAAATCGTTTTTTTTATGTATTTTATTTCCTGCGTGGGTTTTGGGTTTATTGTTTGATTGTTCCGGACACCTGTTACATAGGAATGCGTATAAAAATATAGAAACAAGGGCAGAAAATGGATATGTCAGCAATTAAGTTACCTAATAATTCTTGATAGGTCACACTTTTTTGGCAAAAATGATTACTTCGGAAAGTGTGACCAGCAGAGTACTTCTCTTATTCTTTTAACAAAGGAAATCTTGTCAGGGCATGCTGTGACATCAACGCTTTTTTAGATCTAGTTAGTCGAAATTAAAGATCCTTCATTAGAAGTGACCCGACAGAAAAATGGGCGCGAGGTTTACAATCATGCGCATTCGTTTCGCAAAAGACAGCTGAGTAGAGTGCTATCAAAAAACAATTAAAACATAAATAAGGTAATGGTAGGGAAGTGTGACCGGGTTCTAGAAAAAATTTATTTTAGCTTTTATTAGTTCTTAATAGGAAGAGAATCAAGCCAAGTTTTTTTATTACTTTTTACTGCTCCATTATTAAGCTTTAATATGCATTGTGTGCGGCCACACTTTTCAGACGGAATTTTCGCCTCAAATTTTAAATACGGCGCGATCTATAGTTCAACCATACTTTCCAACCTCCATTTTTTGAAAAGTGTGACAGTTCTTATTTTTCTTAAAAAATGAACTTTACATCGGAAAAGTCATTTGTTTATAAAAGATTTATTAATTTTCTTTCAAAAATTGCTAAACATCGTTAAAAACAAACAATCCTTGTTTATTAAAATCGCAATTAAATAATTATTATTAGTGCCACTCCGAATCGCATATGTAAATAAAAACAAGATGGTTTTCTTTGCCAAAGGAATAAGAGAAGTACTCTGCTGGTCACACTTTTTTTGGCAAAAATGATAATTTCAAAAATCATTTTCGCCAAAAAAAGTGTGACCTATCAAGGGTTATCAATTTAGAAGTCGAGTTAAAAATTCTCGATAGCATAAATCATAATGCAAGGCAAGGTAAAGGTAGGGAAGTATGAATGTCTGAAAAGTGTGACTTTTGCATTTTAAACTATATAAATACGCATGTTGAAAATTCGTTTTTGTCGGAATATGTGACCGTACCCAGGAATAGGTAGCTTTAAGTGAAAAAAATTCTATTTCGATTTTTCGACGAATTTTCGTTCTATAGTATTGGATCAGTCAAAATCCGTCAAAAAATTGAAATCGAATTTTTTTCACCCTAAGCTACCTTTTCCTGGACACGGTCACATATACATTTTACACTAGATAATGATGTATTTATTCGCACAAAAACGGATTTCCTACACACATGTGTATATGGTAAAGTCACACTTTTCAGACGGTCACACTTCCCTACCTTTACCTTATTGACAATTCGATGGAGCATATTTCATAAAATAAACCAATGTTTACTTAAAATTAAATCAAAATTGAAAATTAGGCGATCTAACTTTCGACGAATATGAATTTTTGCCTTTGTAAAATTATTTTCTTTTTTTTTTTTTTTTTTTTTTTTTTTTATTCAAAAAAGGACCAATTCATTTTTTTGATTATAACAGGTTCTGAAAACATGAAAAAATCGTCGCTTGGAGTCTTTTTTAAGTATGGGATTTTTATCAGTTTTTATTAGAACGGTCACACTTTTAAGACGGTCACACTTTCCTACCTTTACCTTAGACAGAAGAAAAAAATCAAGTCCCATAGTCATATGCCTCCATTTCGAGCTCATTTTTTCTGTCGAGTATCTTCTAATTAAGGGTCTCTAGTCGAAATCGGCATTCGGAGTTTACATAATTCTGCACTCAGAGAAGAAAAAATGGCTAATGCGAAATCAAAAATGCCTTCTGGCAAAACATTTTCTTAAAAATCATGAGAAAACAATAAAAATATCTAGTCAAGAAGCAACATGTCCGTTGTCGCCAAGAATTTTATCTTTGTTACAAAACATTCCGATTTTTGTTGCTTATAGCTAAAGCATAGATAGATTTTTGATAAATTTTTGTTGCATAACTAAAACATATATTTATAGGATGGGATCCGGGTACTTTACTCTTTGGGATCACACCCTGTACATGTATATCTTCTCTAAAATGTTTACTACTTACCATTTAATTTCTACTGTTTCCCTTTCCTCCCACCATCAATCTCCTTAATTATCCAAGCTTTCGGTCTTTGTGGAATTTTCACGTCCGCTTTTCTTTAAACTGAAAAGAAAAAAAAAATGGCATCATTTATCATTTTACATAATAAGTCAATGTTCAAAATTAAATCAGGGATTCAAAAATCAGATTAATAAAAAAAAAAAGAAAAGAAAAGAAAATCAAATTTCGCATTTCTTAAAATTTTTTAAATAAAAATTTAACGAAATCCATAGGTGTGACTTCAAGAAAAATACAGGAAAACTTTTACTTTCATCCGATTTTTCATATTTTCTGGTTTCATCGATCAATTCAGTAAACAAAATTTAAAAAAAAAAAAAAAATCGATATAATGCTTAGACACTGAAATGAATAGATTTTTGTTTACGTATACAATAAAGCTAAACATAAAGCCAAAAGAGTTTAATACAACAATAGAAACCGTTTCCTGGAAGAGTGACGAACACATAGTCGGCTAAAAAAAAGGTAAGAGCGGAGGTATTTCCACGCTTAATTTTTTTATTTTTATTTTACAAAAAAAAAAAAAAAAAAAAAAAAAAAAAATCTGCGCATTTTGTTATATTTATTTTAATCGACTTTAATCGACATCATGTTTGACGTAAATGACACAGGTTACACTTGAGTTTTCAAAAATAAAATCATATAAGGTAAAGGTAGGGAAGTGTGACCGTCTGAAAAGTGTGACTTTTACATTTTAAACCATATAAATGCGCACGTTGAAAATTCGTTTTTGTCGGAATATGTGACCGTGTTTAGGAAAAAATAGCTTAGGGTAAAAAAAATTAGACTTCGATTTTTCGACGAATTTTCGTTCTATAGCATCGGATCAGTCGACATCCGTCAAAAAATTGAAATCGAATTTTTTTTCACCCTAAGCTACCTTTTCCTGGACACGGTCACATATACAGTATATACTAGATTATGATGGATTTATTCGCACAAAAACGAATTTCTTACACATTTGTTTATATGGTAAAGTCACACTTTTCAGACGGTCACACTTACCTTCCTATACCTTATTATTTTTAGTTTTTCGAATTTCCAACACACCTGTTTATAAAGTAAAGTCACACTTTTCAGCCGGTCACACTTACCTTATTTTACCTTAGTAAAATAATTTTCAGTCTTAAAATACATGAATGAAGGGAAAAAAAATTAAAAATAGATTCTAAACTTTCTTGGCACAATCATTTAAGAAAGGAAAACCCTTCAACCTCAGGGTAATAATTTTGCTTACACAGAACATTTTCAAGATTTTTTGACAGCAAACTCTTGAAAGGCTCTTGGGGTGGGTGCTTTTCACGATACCTGTCACCTTCCGTCATGCGACGTGCATAAAAAAAAAACAAACGAAATCAACAGACTTTTTATAAGCTCTTAGTATTTTACTCGTGTTGGTGCTGAAAAAAACGCGATTTTTTCCTCTTCCGAATGGAAAAAAATAATTTTAAAATTCGTAGAAAATGTCTGGAAAAATCTCCAAAACGTCAAAAGATAAAAGTTGGAAATTTATAGTTGCTTATGATATTCGTGAATTTTATAACGAGGATCAAGAGTAAGACATGACTTTTTGTTTGTTTGTTTGTTTTTTTTTATTGCTATCATTAATCAATTGATATATCAGTATGCACATGGCTAAGGAATATAAAAACCGAATGTGATTTAAGAAAATTTTTAAATTTTCGAATCACGGAAGCCTAAAGACGTTCAATCATCGACATCGATTCGTTCAAGAAACACAGTCGCGTTTAAAAAGTGTTCAAAAGAAAGTGATAAATTTTCGTAAACAAAAAAAAAAAAAAAAAAAACAAATCTCATTAAATTAGCTGACTAGACTAAAAAATTAGAAAAAGTTATCCGGCTTTTTTTACAAGAAAAAAAAAAAAAAAAAAAAAAGAAATATAATAAAATTTTTAATGTCATAGTTAAAAAGTCAGCTATTAAAATTTTACTCACGGAAATTGTGGAATGGGAAAGGGTAGCGCAAGTCGCGAAGTTTTTTTTTTTTTACCTTGGATTTAATACACGATAATTAAATGACAGATGTCAGAATTTCTTTTATTCTTTAAAAGAAAACACAACCCTCACCGCTAATTAAAAGAGAAAGTAAAGAGAGAAGTTTTTTAATTTTCTTTTCCGAACTTTTTATTCTTTTAAGCTTCAACAACCCGCGGATTCGTTCCCGGTTGGAGAAGTTGATGGGCAGCAATGTCGTACGAATTACGGATCGAAAATACATGATAAAACTACAGGAGAGGATAAAGGAGGATCATTTAGAAAATCAAAAGAAAAGGATACAAGAACGTGAGGTGAGTAGAATTTGGAAATTTTTTTAAAAATAAATTAACAAAATATGTTTTTTGAATGTAATCGGCTTGTAGAATGTGTGACCGGATGATTCGTCACACATTCTACAATATTTTCACCGGTATTATTGGTCACACATTACACTTTCGCTACCGGTGCTATTACAACTGGTCATATATTACCTATTCGTCACAACATATTTTGGTCACACCAAAGAATTAGTCACTATGTACAACTGGTCATAAGAAAATTCGTCATCAAAAATTCAAATTTTAAAAAATTAAATCGACTGTCAATATTTTTGTCAGCAATCATGTCAACAAATATTTTTTGACATCTCTGATGGTTGACGATTTTGAAACATTCAAGGGTGACGGCCTTGGTTTGGAATACCTAAGATTATTGGGACATAACATTGCCGGGAATTTTTTAATTTTTTTTTTTTTTTTTTCACCCTTAATTTTTATATTTTTTATCTGATTTGCAATATATTGTTTTGAAAATTTATAACTCATTTAAAAAATTTTAAAAATTCAAGTTCTTAAGACCGATTTTTAGATGTGACCAATTGCGTATTAATGACAAATCGTCATATGTGACGGAAAAAAGTGTGACCTATTATACATGTAACGAGTTTTCCTAGTGACGAAAAAAACGTGACGAATTACCCAGTGACAAAATCATATGGGAACAATAACGTTAAAAAAAAAATCCGCGTTATTAGTCTTTTAATTTTTTGTCAGTAAGATTTCACTTTAAAAAGATTTCCCCTAAAAATATATCTACCTGCTGACTAAGGTCTGGTTTAAAATGTGAGTCATACTTTTCAGACGGTCACACTTCCCTACCTTTACCTTACTGTTAATTTATCATTGAAAAATTAAGAAAAATTTGTTTTCGCCACTTAAAACTTCAAATTGAGTTTAGAGGTTAAACCTGCCGATTTTTCTTTTACTTCAGGCGGATGAAGTCGAAAGGGAGAAAAAATTAATCTTAGAAGGCAAGATACCGATCGAGGAAGCTCCCAAAGAACTGAAAAACCATCCAGTATGCAAAATCAACCAGATAACCAAGAAGATTTTGGAGGATAAGAAAACAAAGGTATGTCACTTCATTTTTTTCTCCAACATAAAATTTAAAATCAAACGGATTTTTTTTTTTTCAGATGAAATCATCAAGCAAAACATCGAACTACAAAACATCAGCAAAAAGAATGAAAGAAGCCGAAAAAGTGGAAAAAGAAGCGGCAGCAGTCGAAAAAGAAGAGGAAGAGGAAGAAGTCGGTCAAGCTCCGTCTATTTTATGCGTCGCAGAATCTTCCGATCCTGTGGATGAAATAGCGAAAGGGTTCATGTTTTGCAAAGAGGAATATGATAAATTAAAATACGAAGCACCTTTGGTGAAAATGCTGAAAGAAGTAGAGGTAAAAATAAAAGTTCTAATAAATATATGTTTTGGTTTGACGAAGACCAGCGCTCCTTAAAACGGAAAATAGGGGTCAAACGAATGACCTCAGTTGTGGGGTAAAAAATTCGCAACAAATTTTGTTGCGAATTTTTTACCCCACAACTGAGGTCATTCGTTTGACCCCTATTTTCTGTTTAATGCGGGTCATGTTTTTAAGGAGCGGTGCATGTCCGCAGGATTCCTTAACTATTTTAATTTTTCTTTTTTTTATTACAGAATGTGGAGGAAATGTACAAATTAGCAGACGAAATCGTAGGTCCGTTAAAAAATGAGAAAATAGGCAAATGACATAGGATTCAGGACCCCAGCGGTCCAACTCCATCGGCTCATTAAAAAACAGATCTTACAGCAGTGATTACGTCATTTAAAAAGCGACGAAAGTAAAAAACATTTCAAAATATGCCCAAAAAAAAAAATGATACTAATTTTTAGGTTTCGTAAATTGTGCATCGTCTTGATAACAATGTGATTGTGTCAAAAAAAAAAAAAAAATAGTAATAAAATTTATTTTTCTCTTAGTAACTAAAATTAATTAAAAACTTTTTTAAAAAAAAAGTTTGATTGCTGTCGATCTAGAAACCATTCTCAATGTAACAATGGCATTAAATTGTGTTAAGCCTAAAAAAAGAATTACATAACAGTTCGTCATTTAATTTTAGAATTTCCATTAATAAACGAACTCATTCTAATTTTAAAAAAAAGCAGAATAGTACCGCTGAATGAACAGTTTTCCTAATTTGCATGAATTTTTATCCTGACTAGATTATTCCTGCTGCTATCGATCACACCGGCGTTACATTTACTGAAAAAAAAAAAAAAGAAAGAAACAAAATAAAAATTAGAATTACCATGGATATTATACAATGAAAATAATGATAACCAGACGGTGTGCAGACGGTCGTCATCCTCATATTTTTACTCATCAAACCGGTTTTCTATTATCGCCAGCTGTCAAAGATCATGGCTCTGAACCGGTTTGTAAGTAACCTTTCATGAGCTATATGCGATAAGCGATTAGGCTAATTCAGTAAACGTTAAAATTATGTCAAAATGTGTACTAAAAATAAATGATTAATCGAATCAAAACAAAACATGGGTTAAGCGCCAAGCCGGCAACGAAAAAAAAAAAAATACAAGAAAATGAAAACTCACGATCGAAAACGTCGTCTCTGGCAGGAGGATAAGGAGCCGTGACCGGATTTTCCGTAACCGGAGAATAAGTTATGGACGGAAGATTTTTTTCTTCCGGTTTTTCCAGTAACGGTTCCGATTTTAAAGCGGCCCACGGTCTGAAAGATGGGTTGCATTGTATGAGGAAGTAACTGGCGCGGAAACCTCGTCCTGAGTAGATTTTATCGCTTACGAAATCGACGTGGGCGAAGCCTTGACGGAAAGGTATGTCGACTGAAAAAAAAAAAAGGAAGTGATAAGTAGTGTGACAGTAGGAATGACAGCTTATGATAAGTAATTTTTAAAAAAGAGAATTTTATGGACAAAAAATTTCCATTCGGCGTGCCGGTTTGGCCTCTTGGGAGTCGTCCATAAATTAAGTTAGCATTATTTTGGTCATTTTTGACCCCCTTTCCCCCTCTTTGCAAAGGTTAGCATTTCGGGAGCCCCCCCTAAAATTATGTTAGATTTCTGTTACCCCCCTTTAAAAAATTTTTTTTAATTAATATTGAACATTTAAAAAAATCTGGAATTCTTTAAAACTTCAATTTTGCAGTTTTTTTTGTTTTTTTTTTAACTTAGAGCAAATGCGCGAGTAAAATTGAAAGTTTTATTGGTTGGAGTAAAGAATCTTGCGTTTTTTTTAATCAAATGTTTTGTTTTTATAAAAATCTAATAAAATTTTATAAAACTTCATAAAAAAAAAATTTGAAAAAGTAGTTTTATAAAATTTTATAAAAAAAAATTGGAAAAGTAGTTTTATAAAATTTTCTAAAAAAAATTTGAAAAAGTAGATTTATAAAATTTTATAAAAAAAATTTGAAAAAGTAGTTTTATAAAATTTTATAAAAAAAAATTGGAAAAGTAGTTTTATAAAAAATTTTTTAAATTTTGCAAATTTTGTCTAAAATTTTGTCAAATTTATATAAAACTTTTAAAAATTTTTTATAAAACTACTTTTCCAATTTTTTTATAACTTTTTATAAAACATTATAAAAATTTTATAAAAATTATATTTTAAAAAAACCCAGATACTTTACTCCAACCGATATTTTACCCCTTCCCCCCACCCCTCCCCCCTCGTGCTAACTTGGTTTATGGACGACCCCCTTCGCCTTCTCACTTACTATTTTTGGCGTGAAGGGCCTGCCCGCAAAACCTCGTGGTCCTATCCATTAACAGATAATCCTTCCAACATTTAAAACTCCATTCCAAATCAAAATCTAAAACGGATATCCGGACGCTGCAAAAATTTGCGTATTGCCGAAACCTGTAGCAAATTTTTTGAAGCGGCGGATAATTAGCCGGATACCTCGGAGATTGAAAATATCCGTAAAAATCGTTGAAAACCTGGCACCTGTGAGGGAAAATAGGATAAATGATATTCGGAGGAGACGGGTTCGGAATATTCGGGTACACGATGTTCGGGCGTGACGGATCCGGAATATTCGGATAAACGATATCCGGACGGGACGGGTCGGGGATGTTCGGATATACGATATCCGGACGGGACGGGTCGGGAATATTCGGATACACAATATCCGGAGGATAATATCCCCCCGGGGGATTTATTTGATTTAAATTAGCTGGGCAATAAGACGGTACGGCGGAATTCAATAAAAACAAACGGACCTGATCCACCCAATCAGGCAACCCCCAAAAAGAACACTTCGAGGAATCCCTGGGAATGAAAAACCGACTAACGGCCCTTTCCGAGGTTATATTAGTGAAAAAAACTTCTATTTCCGTTTTCGGATCCACGGTCGTATTTCGAATCGGGACCCTTTGATAATTAAAATCGAAACCGTTCGGACATTCTTCTTGAAAGACTTCGATGATGAACCCTCGGTTGTGGTTCGCTCGAAAATTCAGCCACAATTCCTTCGGCCCATTCGGAAAATACGTTTCGTATGTTAAACCGTCTAAACATCCGCAAAACCTTTGGTTGTCGATCTCGACGAACCCGTTAAGGCAAGTGTTGTAATACACGTCCTTCTCTCCCACCCAAAAATGTTTGAAACGTAGCCTCAATCGACAGGATGAAGGAGAAGCCGGAACGATCGTATACAAACAATTGTATTCGAAAGCGTTGTTGTTGTCCAAAAAACCGGGGCTCGTCAAAATCATATATGGAGCATTGTAAAATCGGTTGCAACATTCGGTAGGTGGAGCTCTGGGAGCTTGAGGAACCCGATTCGACGGCGGATACGGAAATACCTCCGGATAAAAACTCGGTTGGTTCCTGATTTGGGGCTCGCTCGATGAGTTCAAGTTCAACCGGGAATTTTCGTCACAAGGGATTTGATCGATTAAAATTCGAAAACCGCGATCGCTGAGCGCGGAATCAGACGTAAAACGAAGGATCAAGTTATTATCTAACGGTTTTTGAGTGCGGTAACCGGTTAACCTTCCACAAAGGGCATCGCTACCGATTAGAAATTTATCTTTTTCGCATTCGAAAGATTCCTCAAGGAAAAATTCCAGGAATGAAATGGATACTTGACAAACGGCTCGATTCGCAGGGAGGATCGTGTACTGGCAGTTGGTTAAATGAGGATAGGGTTGAGGATAGTTGGGGCTTGTTATTTCCGTTCGAAGTTGCCGAGAGACAACGTTGCAGTTTGGTTGCTGAGTTTGAGAAGTAGGGCAGTTGATTTGCTCGATGTCTATGTTTAAAGGAACGTTCGGATGGCCTCTGAAATAAGAAAAATAAAAATTAGACAATAAATTAATTTTCTTAACCGATTTTTTGAATGAGATCGAATTAATAGTGTGACTTTAAATTTTGAATTTATTCCCAAAATAACGTTTTGAGGGAGAAAATTTTAAGCAAATTAATTCCTGGATGAGAAATAGCCAGGGAAAACATTCGACATTTAAATTTTCAATACCAGAAATGTCCGACAATAGACCAATAGACTGCGAGATAAAAATATGTAATATTTCTACAATTCAAGTTATCACACTTTTGATTCGGTCACATTTAAAACGAGTAAAAATTTTTTTTTTTTTTTTTTACGTAGGACTACCTCTTGGGGCTCCGTCCTAGGGAAATCTGTCTGTCCGGGTGCGCACTGGTCGCACCAAAAATTAATATTTAATCATTTTAATATTAAAATTTTAACTTCCAAAAATTTTAAATATTATTTTGGCCATTTTTTTTTTTTCACTTTTGGCCATTTTTAATACTAAAATTAGGCGACATGAACAAAAGCAAGGACTTAGAAAATTTCTTGAAAATTTTATTTAACTTTTTTAAAATTTTTTTTAGATGTTTTTTAAAGGAAAATTTACAAGAAATTGTCTAAAAAATTTACCAGTAATTTTCTAAAACATTTGTTAAAACAAGAAATTTAAAGTTCAAGTTTTATCTTAAAATTAGACGACATGAACGAAAGCATGAACTTTGAAAATTTCTTGTAAATTTTACAAAATTGTAATTTAAATGGTAATTTAAAAAAGTTCCATTTAAAATAATATTTTGACTATTTTTTTTAAACTTTGGCTTTTTAAATTGGACAACACGAACGAAAGCAAGAACTTAGATTTCTTGTAAATTTTCAAGAAACTTAACTTTTACCAGAAACTTTAAGTTGTTAATTCAAGGACCTAAAAATGTCTTGAAATTTTATTTAACTTTCTTTTAATTTTCGCCGTTTTTTTCAATTTTTTTTTTAAACATTTAAATTACATGAACGGAAACAAGAACTTTGAAATTTTAAATAAAATGTTCACTACATTTTTTAATTTTGTCCTTTTTCCTTTAGTCAAGAATATGAGCTAAAGCAATTTTTTAATATTAAAACCTTGATTAATTTTTTTCAGCTTTTCACCTTTTTTATCAAAAAATTCAAATTTTTTGACCAAAAACAAGCAAAAAAAAAATGCTTTAAAATTTTTAAATCGTTTCATTGTTTAAATTCAGCAATATTAGGAAAGTACCCCAAAGACGTAGTCCTACGTAGCGACATGCCCCCATATCCCAATATGATTTTTTACCTGTACTTCAATACGACGTTATCTCCTTGAAATGGAAACTGACGATAACCCGAGAAACTTCCGCAGAGTTTCTCCGTCCCAATCATTAAATATTCATTCTGGCAATCCGGAGCACTTCTCAAAGCGAATCTTTTAAAATTAAACGTTAAAGAGCAAACGTCGGGTGCGAATTTTTTAATCGTAAAAGCGCAGTTCACATCTTGATCGTTGGTTAATTCCCAGTCGGACGTTAAAGTAAAAAACTTATTGGAAAAATCTCTGTGGCAAGACTGCAAAGGCGCCGGTGGGACGTAATAATACTGAGCGAATAATTTACTCGCCTTTAAAATCGTAATAAAAACAACGAAAATTTGTCTTCCTGAAAAATATAAATTATAAAATTAAATTTCGGATAAGAAAATAAACTTAAATTACGAAAAAAAAATACGTACCCATTCTAAAAAAAAATATTAAAATCGGACACTAAAAAAAATTAAATTTCATTAAACTGGACAAAACGCCCAACCAATACTGGAAGATGAAAAAAAAAAGGTGAAGAACTAGGATTTCCTCCATCCTAGTTTCTCACAGGATGTCAATATTTCGAAAACAAACATTCAATAGCATAACATGTGAATGTTCGGTGTGACGACTTTCATTTTTTAACGGACCATGATCAAACAATCTGGGAATCACGTGAAGGACCAAAAAATTGCAAAGAAATAAAATTAAAGTTCTTTAAAGGAAGCATTACACTTGATCATAGATCAGCAGTCGCATTTTCTATAAAACGTTATCATCGAGCACGAGCAGGGTCACGGTAACGTCTTTATCACCTAATCATCCCCACTTCTTACTATCACGTAAACCAGCTATAAAACTCGATCGAAAAATTTCGTTAACTCAGTTGTAAGCTTCACTTTCGCTCTTGTTTGAGTTTTGATTTGTTTGCTTAAAACGTTTTAATTAGTTTGCTTTGAAAGCGTCGAAAAATGACTTGGGGATTTAACGACAAGTAAGTACTTTTTTTTTTATTTTTTAAAATTTAAAAAAAATCGATTTTTTTTTAATTTAAAAAAATTGATTTTTTTTTTTAATTTAAAAGAATTTAATTTTTTTTTTTTTTAAATTTAGAGTTAACGGCAGAAGAATGCATAACCGCATGAACATTCCTCCCAGAGTTCCTCCTACGCCAGTTTCCGTAATTCGTAGTGATTTTAACGGTCACATGAACGCATATCACGGTATACGTATGGCCCCGACAGCCCCGGTCCTTCAACGGGTTTCAGTGCCGGAAAAACCAAAAAAATCCAGCAAACCCGCCAAAGATGCCCACAATCGAGTTTATACGCAGAGCACAGCCGCTAAGGAAGACACATCCGAGGAATACGAACTGGCGGAATATGGCTACGGGAAAAATCACGTAAAACTTCTTCACGTACATCGAGACGGCCCTGTTCATACGATAAGAGAATACGAAGTCGATACTCAATTAAAATTAGATTCCACGAAAGATTATTTGGAAGGAAACAACAAGGACATAATCGCGACGGACACTCAAAAAAATACGGTTTACATTTTGGCTAAAAAACACGGGGTTAAATCACCTGAAGAATTTGGAATGTTGCTCTGTAGTCATTTCTTGTATCATTACAATCATGTCAATGAAGTGTCGGTCAACGTCGAAGAGTATCCTTGGGAACGATTGGAAGCAGACGAACAGCCTCACAACCACGCTTTCGTTTTTTCTCCTTCAGCCTACAGATTTTGCAAAGTGACACAAAGACGTCACGGTGAGTAGTCCTAAAAAAAAAAAAAATCGCGAAATTAAATTTAAGAAATTCAATAATTTTTAAATTTACCGTACAATTTTTTTGTTGCAGAGTCTCCTAAAATCCAAGGAGGGCTTAAAGGTTTGCGAGTATTAAAAACCACCCAATCCTCGTTCACTGACTTCGTTCAGGACGAATATCGAACGCTTCCAGATGCCAACGACAGAATCTTTAGCACGGTCGTCAAAGCTGAATGGGATTATTCCACGGCAAACGGAGTAGACTTCGATAAAGTGTGGCAAATTGTTAAAGACTGCATTTTAGATAAATTCGCTGGACCACCGGACTCCGGGATATATTCGCCCTCCGTCCAAAACACGTTGTACTTAGCTGAAAAAATGGTTTTGGATAAAGTTCAACAGGTAAATTATAAAATCATTTAAAAATCTAAATAAAATTATCTTAAAAAATTTTAATTTACAATTTTTTTTTTTTTTTTTTTTTTACCTGCAGGTTGAGCGGATCGAAATGGAAATGCCAAACAAGCATTACATAACGTTAGACATGTCGGTGTTTCCTCAATCAGTCGTTAACACCGAAAACAAAGAAGTATATCATCCCATCGATAAACCAGCTGGTAGGATTCATGCGGAGTTGAAAAGGAAACAATTTAAGTCGAAGATTTAAATTCATCCAAAATGGCTCCACTGTTTATAAGACTGATCATCGTGTAAATACATCATTTTAAATTAAGAAATCCTAAAAACAAAAAATTAGTTTTACAATTACTATTTATATTTTTTTACTGAAGTTTGAAATAAACTATTTATTTTTTTAAAATTTTGATTAATGAATTCACATGTCCTTTTTACATCAATTAAGGAAAAATTTCAACTTGAATTTAAAAAAAAAAAAAAAAAAATTCTGTCAAATTTTGAACGTTTTGGCTAACTCGGGATTTCAAAAAGTACCTGAAAAGTCAATATATAATAAAGACTTTAATTCTTCTGGGCAGTTTATTGAAAATCATAAATTTTAATCTTAGGAGTTTCTTTCCGACGTAGGACTACGTCTTGGAGCTCGGTCATTGGGAAATCTGTCTGTCCGAGTGCGCACTGTTCGCACCAAAAAATAAAATTTAATCATTTTAATATAACATTTTAACTTCGAAAATTTTAAATAATAGTTTGACTATTTTTTTTTTACTTTTGGCCTTTTTTAATAGTAAAATTAGACGAAATTAACGAAAGCAAGGACTTCGGATTTCTAGTAAATTTTATTTAACTTCTTTTTTAAACGCTGTTTTTTTTTTTTTTTTTTTTTTTTAAGTACAATTTAGCAGTATTAGGACGGTACCCCAAAGCCGTAGTTCTACGTATTGATATGCCCCATATCCCAGTATAATTTTTTTACTTCATTTTATATCTCATATTTTTTTTTGGCGCTAAACAGAAACTTTTAAACATTTTTTTTGGGAAAAAACCTAAAAAATGTGCGGCAACGACCTAGTATCAAGATAAAGATCAATGAAAAGAAAATACTATACAATACTCTCGTTCACATCTTGGTTGCCATAACAACGAAAATTCCGATAAATTCAAAATGAACAAACAACATGGTATGTTTTCATTGAAAGTGACTTTTTATTATGGGACCGAAAAAAGTGGTAAAGCCGGTTTCACGATGGCAACCGCTTCCCGAAAATGCGTCGGTCATGCAAGCGACCGTCGTACCTGGGCTGGACGACTTATCCGTTCGACCGGAAGATTTATCACTTGAAGATTTACAATACTGCCATAAATTCATTAAACAATCCAACAAGACTCTTGAAGTCGAAAACGCTGTCATCGAGCGTTACCTGCAAAGGATGGATCCATCATTAATTGTAAGTAATTCATGAAAATAACATTTGAAATTGAAATTTACAAAAAAAATGATGGAAGTATTTACCAAGGCGAGGATGGAATCCATTCTGGAAGCTGCAGCAAGCGCATTACAAAAAGCTGAAAGGGCTGCTCAACTTCAAGCTGCTTCTTCATATTTAAGCATACCAAGCCATGCATCGCGGCGAAATACGGAAGAAACTCTTTTTTCAACTCCCCGGTCCAATTCAACTGCTAAAAGCTTTTCAATCAGTGGAGGAAGTAGTAAATTCAATGTCCTCGCATTAGCCGATAAGTAAGTAGCTCAAAATCCACCTAAAAAAAATAAAACAATGGAAAAATTTCATTAAAATTTTTTTTTAGAGGTCCAAGAGTTCAACCGAATCATAAAATTGAAATAATTAATCGAGAAATAGAAGAATTAAGAAATAGCTTAGAAAAATTTAAAAAGAAAGCAAAAGATCATAATTACATAATGAAATGTCGTAATGAAGAGTTAACGACAAGACTTCAAGAAGTCATGGAGGCTAGAAATTATTTTGAGAAAAAAGTTGTAGAGGAAGGTGTTGATAAGATGACAAAAAAAGTCCCAGCTGAAAAATTTATAAGATATTTAGAAACAAAACTTCAATCTGAAGATTCGTTAATTGATAAGTTGAAAATGAAGACAAATTCAATTAAAAATCATTTAAATAGATTGCATCAGCAACTCGTTCAAAAAGAAGAGTTGGGGGAAGTGATACATGCTGTTGATTTTGAACAACTGAAAATAGAAAATCAAGAATGTCAAGAAAGATTAGATGAAAAAATTTCATATTTGGTGAATGTAAAAAGAATCCATGGAAAATGTGGAACAATATTAAATTTCAGCAAGAAAAAACTCCAAGAACAATTAAACAGGCTAACTCAACTTCATAAAAACGTTCAGATGAAAGAAGAAATGGTTAGACATTTATTACAAGAGGAAGAAATAATCTCTCGAGAAGTTGAAGTTGCACTGAAAAATGTTAATAGAATAACAGACTTAATGAAATCTTATACAGTGCCTGGAGTTATTGAGTATATTCAGAAAAAAGCTGACTTGCATAGCTTAAAGAAAAATATTAAGGTAAGAAGAATAATGCATCATATTAAATTTAGTTAAACCTCAAAGATTATGATTCCAATATTTTTCAGATTCGTGAAAGGCAACTAAAATTAAGAGAGTTAGCACTGCAAAGTCAAGTCCAAAGATTAAAAGCTATAAGTGAGCATACCTTACATAAAAAAGCTTCAATGAATTCCTCAATCCGATCCAGTGAAATGATTGCTAAACTCTGAATCTAAAAAACGCCGGTTTATGCAAGCCCGCTTTCAACATCACATGTGGTATTAGGAAATTACACTGCGAACATTATTACGATTTCTAACTGGACCATTTCGATCCAATGATAAAATTACGATTGTATTTCAAACCATTCAAAAAATTAAGTAAAAATAAAACGAGAAAAGGCGTTTTTCCAACACCAACACGAGTATTTTATTTCGAATTTAATGCCACGATACATTTTCTAAAGGCACGACAATTAACCTCCATGATGTCTTTGAGTGTTTTGAAAATGTTTTAATTTCTTTTTTTTGTTACTGGAGTAATTCTTTTAAAAAAACAAAAAAATGCCTGGGGTTGATATGACTGAGAAAGCCCTAAGGTGGCTCAGAGATCTTCCTCGAGTTACTGCACACAATTTGCGACCTGAACCAGGATTGTTAAAAAAAGTATGAAAAAAATTTTTGACCGAGTTAGGTTATTATATTTCCATTGTAAAATATAATTGCTTTGCAGCATAAAAGAGGCAGAGGCCAACACGGAGGTAATAAGCATGGTTATCCACAAAAAGGTAGTTATCAGAGATTGAATTTCCCAAGACCAGGTTTTGAAGGAGGAAGGTTTCCTACATATTTGAAAACTTCTAGGGAACCTTATTACCAGGGACACCAGTAAGTATAACAATTTTCATTTTACATAGATGTGACAACATTTTTAATGATGTATATTTTTGATAGTTTAAGACGAGAGTATCCACCAATAACTATGCTTCAACTTCAAAAATTCATTGACACAGACAGAGTTGATACTAGTACATTAATCGATCTCTCTGCATTTGTTAGAACTGGTCTTTATCACCTTAGAAGGTGGGATAAGGAATATGGAGTCTGGTTGAAAGAAGAAGTAAGTCCATTTTAATGAAATCAGCTTGAGTTTTTTTATTTAAATACAAACCCTTCTCAATTTAGGGTATCAACAAATTCAATGCAAAAGTTGATGTAGAAGTTCAGTGGGCAGCTGAACCAGCCATAGCAGCTATTGAACGCCTGGGAGGTTCCGTAATGTGTGCATATTATGATTTGCAAAGTTTGGAGATATTGTGTGATCCAGTAGCATGGTTCAAAAGAGGTTTGCCACTTCCTAGACGATTGCTACCTCCTGAAAATGCAATGGAATTTTATTCAGATCCAAAACGACGAGGATATTTAGCTGATCCTCAAGCAATTGAATATGAAAGATTTGCCTTATCACAAAAGTATGGTTATGAATATGTAAAAAGAGATCCTCCGGTTAGAAAAGATCCTCGACAAATATTTTTAGGACTTCATCCTGGTTGGATTATTAATTTAAAGGATAAAACAATTTTGAAACCAAAAGATCCTGAATTATTAGAATATTATAAAGCATAGAAATAATAGTTAAAATAAGTAGTTAATATATAAATATATTTACATCTTGCAGTTACCATTTTTTTTTAACACTTTTATGTAAAAAGTAATTTTAACCTATTTAAATTAATCGTGTTTAAGTCCATCAGGATTTAGATGTTCTTTTTAAATGGCACAATTTTAATTAAAAAATTAATAAAAAGCTGCCTAACCCTTAAGCGGACTTAACACTTGAACAGTTGAAATAAAAGAATAATCAGACTTAAATAATCATAAGTTTTCTTTCTTATGATTACTAGTCTTGCAGTATTTTTATATTACAAGACTTGTGCAAGAGATCGTCGGAGAGGCATAAAATATGTAACTGAACCAAAAAAGAACATTACACAGTCCAGGCACTTTTCCCATCATTCTGTAATAGCCACAACCTTACTTGGTAACATTTTTTTTAATAAAAAAAAAAAAAAAATCCAAGATATGAATAAAACAAGCAAATGCACTGGAATGGATAACAAGTCATTATTTCATACTACAACTGTAGAATTTTTGAAAAATAAGTTACAAAAAGAGAGACTACAAAATGTAAGATTTGATTTCTTGAGACTGTATTGAGCGTATTCGTTGCTTACAAGCTACCTAAACACCTTGACATATTATTTTTACAATTTTTCAGTTTGAATCAAGGCATGAAGGCGAAGATAATTTTTCCTTTTTCAAACTCATAGGTTGCTTTACTAATACAAAAAAGTATGGTATAAAAAAAAAAAAAATTATGAAGATTGCACGAATGAAAAACACAATTAAATCTCACATGAGCAAGGAAAAGAAATTAATAAATAAAAAAAAATATACAAAAAAATATTAAATATCTACACCGCTCCGTGCTTTACGGGGTCAAAAAAAAAAGGAGGAAAAAATGAGTGATTTTCTCCTTTCGCAGAAAAAACTAAACTGATTCATTTCAGCATTCGGATGATTCGACCGAATCCTGTTTTTTCGCCCTTGATAATCGTTCTAATTCAGCTGCTGCATCGGATCGCATTGCTGCTTTATCGGCACTCGTTATCGTGGCATCGCCGGCTGCTTTCAGATTACCGGGAACGGCCCCAGGGCTGCCAGGATTCTTTTTTTGAAGCAACGAATTGAAAAAATTAGCTAAAACACCTTCTCCTCCAGGTGCTCCCGGTTTCAATCTAAAAAAAAAAAAAAAAATAAATAATAATAATAATAAAAATAATGTTTTCTTATAATTCAAAATTTACCCGTCCGGTTTCTTAGCAGAAGAAACTTGGCTGCCAGGAGAACCTGTCACCCTCCTGTCTGGCGTTTTTTGAACACCAGGCGAAATTCTCGCCACATCTGGCCGGCCTGCCTGTAGTTGATTAAGCTGTCTGCTAAGGAAAGATTGTTCGTCCTCCGCTTGGAGTTCCATTTCTCGTGCCGCAGATTTCCGTGTTCCTTGGGGAGCACAAATAACCTCCCTGTAAGAAAAATGACAATTGATCAAAATCCATTTGTTTATATATATATTTTTTTTTTCCTTAGCCATACCTGTACGGCTGATCCGGTTTGATGTTGTGCATTGACTCTGTGAGAATGGCAATTTTATTGGCTTGATCCCATCCAGCTGGTACGAGAACGGCATCCTTCTCGACGACCAGCGCCGGAGGAACAGGGCCGAAACCGTAAATTCTATGCGTGAGATATTTATATAATAAATCGCAATTTTTGTCTTCTTTTGCGCTAGTGTAGAATAAAGCAGCTCCGTGTTTCATACAAAATTTCCTTAAATGATATTGAATAAAATCAAAATGCTCCTCTCGATAATCAAATTCTTTTTCTAATGTTGACATGTAGTCTGTCTATAAAAAAAAACAATGACAAATTACTTTTTCATCAAGTCATTAAACAATCAATCAAATGTTTTTTTTTTGCATACCTTTGTTATACAAACGACCATATCAAGGCCGTAATTAGTTGTAAGAACATTTTCTGGTAAAGGTAATAAGTCGTCTTCTTCTAAACTTCGAGAGGTTCGTTTCGGTCCTTCATCTCCTGATTCAGTATAATCTTGCCACTTTTTAGCACCTGAAAAGAGAAATCAAATAAGTTTTCAAGAAAAACAAAAAGAAAAAAAATCTTACATTTATGTCTGCACTCTCGTTCTAAATCAGGATCAATTTGCAATGTTCTTAAATGATCATGCAACTTATTTGACCACATTTGTAACTGATCCAATAGTCCAACTGGTGTGGTCATAGATGCTACCAGCATCACCAGGGTATGAGGGTATGTTTCTTCCGATAATGCAAATTTTAGAAGGTTTAAATGACCTGCATCTCCATCTAATACCCAAACACCTAGTCTAGTTGCATCTGAAAAAACAAAAATTAAATTTCATACATATGAATATGTTAATGATCCAAATTACAGGTTACAATTACTTTTTTCCCACAGTACAATTTTAAATTAGGAATGAAAAATCCAGTTTTTATGCACTTACCATCTCTATATTCATCTCGAATATCTATGTAAGCATATTCTAAACCTGAACCTTTGGTTGGATCTTCAACCCCTTGAAGTTTGGCTACAAGTGTTGTTTTACCTGAGCCATTATCACCTAACACCAATACTGATTTGTTACTTGGTAATTTGGTATTCCCTCTAGCTTGAACTTCACTTAAAATGCATGACCTGTAAATGAAGAGAAAAGATGGGAGATAAATATCACGGGAAAAGGTCAGTAGTTACGCAGAGCATGGCAACAAGAGGAAACATCACCCCATATGGTTTCGGCATTATTATTCTAACATTGTTTTAAGTAAAACAAAACGCTATTTATTTAAAATGCAAATGATATTACTTGGTTTTTTTACGTGTGTCCACACAAGTACCATCTGATTCATCGGTCAAGAGCCTTAAGCCTGAACTGCCTACACGAATGCTTTATATTTAAATGAAATACGAGCGGATTTTTCGAACAGCATATAATCACACTGTCATATTAAACTTTTACTCACCATAAATTGTCTTTACTATCCACATCGTCTTTCTTTTTTAAATGACTCACTTTATTATTGTCTAAATCATTTTCTACAGGAGCCATTTTTGACAGTCCCACCTGGGCAGGCTGGCCAACAAAAAAAACTTAATAATTTCAGTGGGTGTGTTCGATTCCCTTATCAGACGACCTCCAAACATGCGCAGGAGCTTTGAAATATTAAAATGCGCATCATAATCGGAAACGTTTCGTTTATTCTACGAAGACGACCATTTTGTTTCCAAAACATGGCATTCCCCAGATCGATAAATAATTTTAGAAAAAGAAAAAGAATAAATAAAAATTAAATGTCACTCAGCTAAAATTACTTATTTTATATATATTTATTAATTTAAATGCTGCAGTCATGCAGTCTGAGGATCCTCGCTATTTAAAAAGGTAATGTTAAGTTTTATTTTTTAGCTGTCACTTATGACTTAACCGCTTCTTTTTATGAAATTTCAGAAAAATTCGATCTGGTTCCATCGATGTTCACCCGACTGAAAAAGCTCTAGTCGTAAATTATGAATTGGAAGCGCTTATACTCGGTGAAATGGGCGATCCGATGCTCGGAGATAAAAAAGAGTATCAAAAAATAATCCGGCTAAACTGTTTAAACTCACGTACCGATTGCGCGGCCTTGGCAAGAGAAGTGGTGGAAAAATGTAGTCTCATTCATCATTCCAAACTGAATGAAGTTGAACACCTGATTCATTATTTAAAAAATCGGAAGGATAATTCTGTCAACAATGGTAAGTGAGTTGCTCGATATCAACCTAATGTTGTAAATATTATTTCAAGTTAATTTTTTTTTTAGATCGTGACTGTTCGCCCCAACCTTCTATGATAAATAGCTCTGATTTTAATGAAAAACCAAGCATAAACAACATGGAAAAATACGTTGAATATTTATATGAGGATACATATGACAAAGTTTTAGGATCAGCCATGATCCTCAAATTGGCTAAAAATTCAAACAACTTAGAAGAATTAGCTACAAATGAATCAGCTCTCAGTGCTTTATCTAGAGTCTTACGTGAGGATTGGAAGAAAAATATGGATTTAGCCACAAACATTGTGTACATTTTCTACTGCTTCTCGTCATACAGTCAATTTCATCCTATAATAATCCAGTGCAAAATAGGATCGCTTTGCATGGAACTGATCGATTATGAATTAAGAAGATACGATAACTGGAGAGGCCATGCTGACGAAAGACTTAATTCCCCATCTAGTCAAAGAAGTTCTAGTCCAAACACTAAAGAAGTTAAAAAGCGACAAAGCATGATTCCAATAGGGAAGCGAAGGTCTGATTCTGCTAATAGATTAAGTGCTTCAAGCGATGATTTCAGAAAATCACTTCCAACAACTCCGGTAAACGCAAACAAAGCGTTAACCGATTCCCTGAACGAAAACGATTTAAGAAACGAAGAAGATAATTCATTAGATGCTCAAATTAAAAAGCAAGAACAGCTTCTACGAGTCGCCGTGAATTTACTATTAAATATAGCCGAGAACACTAAAGTAGAAGAAAAAATGAGAAAAAGAAATATTTCCGGAATGTTGATTAGGATGTTGGATCGTAATTCGGCCGATTTAATAACGATTTGCGTAAAATTTTTGAAAAAGTTATCAATTTTCAAGGAAAATAAAGACGATATGGCCGAACAAAATATCATAGAGAAGCTGGCCAGGATAATTAATATTAACAATAAAGAATTGATTTTAACGACACTGAAGTTGCTTTATAACTTGTCTTTTGATTCCAAACTGCGTGATAAAATTGTTCTGCAAGGGTTTTTAGCAAAATTAGTATCTTTTTTACGTAAGTAGTGGTTGGACTGATTTTTTAAAAAAAAATGATGACTGTTTATTTATGGAAAAATTGTTTTCGCAGCTGATGATACATATAAAGAAGTGGTTCTTGGGATATTGTATCATTTAAGTATGGATGATAAAGTTAAATCAATGTTTACGTATACAGATTGCATTCCCATTGTGAGTATTTTTTGTATTTAAAATTAAATTTAATTATCATTGATTATTTAATGACATGTCAATGTTAGTGTTCAGTGTGATTGACACAATTAATTTTTTTGATTTTGGTTTCAGTTAATGAACATGCTTCTGGATAATAAATTCGATAAACTAGTTGTAGCCCTTTGCATTAATTTAGCCATCAACAAAAGAAATGCGGAGTTGATGGTAGAAGAAAATCGACTTCAAAAATTTTTAGAAAAAGCGTTTAAAAACCAGGATTCGCTTTTAATGAAAATGATTCATAATATTGCGATGCACGAAATCATCAAAGGAGTTATAGTGGTAAGAAAATATTTTAACCGTAATGGGAAAATTTATTCCGAGTAAAATTGTAAAATTTATTTTTTAGGAATTTGTTGGTGATATTGCTAAGGCTGTGACACAGTGCGACTCGGAAGAATTCGTGCTTGAATGCGTCGGGATATTGGGATGCCTAACCATGCCGGAACTGGATTTCCACGAGGTTTTCCAACAATTCCAGCTTGTCCCTTGGATTCGAAGCGCTTTGACTCCGGGGAAAATGGAAGATGATTTAGTTTTGGAAGTTGTTGTATTGCTGGGGACTGCTGCTTGCGATGAAGATTGCGCCATGTTGATGTGCAAGTCGGAAATCGTCACGGCTCTTATTGAACTCCTCAAGGGTAAATTAAATTAAATTAAATTAATTTTTAAAAAAATGATTAAATTAATTTTTAAAAAATTGATTAAATTAATTTTAAAAAAATTGGTTCAATTAATTTTAAAAAATTGATTCGATTAATATAAAAAAATTGATTAAGGAAATTAATTTTAAAAAAATTTATTAAGGAAATTAATTTTAAAAAAATTGATTAAGGAAATTAATTTTAAAAAAATTTAATAAATTTAATTTTTAATTTTTCCAACAAACCTAAAACTGCTTTAAGGCACGGGGAGTGTAATTCTCTAATGTAATTAAATTAATTTTTTAAAAATTAATTCAATTAATTTGGCAAAATTTACCGAACCTGGAAAAAATTTAAAAGTGGCCGGCTCATAAAAGTTGTAGCTAAGGGGGAGGGGATGCATTCTTCTTCAAAAAAAATAAGTTTTTGGCTAAAAAAAAATTGAATAAAAGTACTGATTAGAACTTTTTTTCCTCTGAATGAATGAGAATGAACAGATAAAGCAGTACCGGAAATAAGAAAATCTTTGTTTTTAAAAATCGTATTTTTTTCCCAGCTAAACAAGAGGACGACGAAATCGTTCTTCAAATAATTTATATGTTTTATCAAGTCATCCGCCACGATGCCACCAGAGATTACTTGATAAAAGAAACAGATGCTCCAGCCTACTTGATCGATTTAATGCAGGACAAAAATAAGGAAATAGCAGCGGTTTGCGATGCTTGCTTAGACATCATTTCTGTGAGTTAAAAATTTGTGTACATTATTAGCTCTAAAAAAAAATCATTGTTCATCCTTTTCTTTTTTTTTAGGAATGCAACGAAGATTGGAAAAGAAGAATCATGCTCGACAAATTCCGTTTCCACAATTCCCATTGGTTAGAGATGGTCGAAAGTCAAAGTTTAGACGACGCCGGGTTCGGGATGATGGACGATGATTTGCCTCCTTATTTAAGTTCCGATTTAATGCAACACACTATGCTTTATCCCTCTGAATCCCATGCTTCTTTAGATGAAATGCAAGGGGAAGAACCTTCCTTGGATTTCTCGGACGGACAAAAAACCTTTAACAGGTATAAGAATTTTTTTTTTTTTTGTATCTTTTGTCAACCTTAAATTTTTCCGTCTTTTTTTTGTAGATATAGTGGAGATCTTGACATCGAATTATTTGATGACATCAATGCACCTACTTCCATAATGGCTAATTAAAAGGTAAAGGAAAAATATGAGCAATTAGGTCGATCATTTTAATCCAATAATTTCTCCAACCGTGACATAGTTTTGAAAATGTATATAAAGCAGAAAATCATTTTTAGGCGTTAAAATAATTTGTCGAACCATGAGGACCGTACTGTTCATAGTTTTAATTTCTGCACTTGCATCTGCTCGAGTTATTTTAAAATATCGCAAAAGTGATGGTAATAAAGTAAGTTTTTAATTATTTTTTTCGTGAGGAGGAAGCGGATAGATTTGGATTCGAGTAGCTGTGCTTTTAGGGAGGAGTGAGGCCAGGAACGATTTGAAAATCGTTCCCGACCATTTTTCCTAAAAAAATAAATTCCAAATCGATTTTTCCTGAAAATTTTGGTTCCTACAATTTTTTTCCCAATTTTCAATTTTCCTAAATTTTTTTGATTCGTAAAATAAAATTTCCTAAAATTAAAATTTTCCTAATTTTTTAAATTTTTCAAGGGATTTTAGGAAATTTCATTTTAGGGATTTTAGAAAATTTTATTTTAGGAATCAAAAAATTTTAGGAAAATTAAAAATTATTTAAAAAAAAGTAGTTAAGAAAAGAATTTTAGGAGCCAGAATGTTTAGAAAAAAATGGATTAGGAATTTATTTTTTCTTTTAGGAAAAGTGGTAGGGATTAAAAAAAATTGACTGATTTATTCATTTAAAAAAAAATTAAGGATAATGATCTGAAAAGCAACTTGATTCATTTTTTTTCTAGGTGATTCAACGATACGTCGTCTACCCAGGTTTAGATGCAACCGTCGACGAAGTAGAGGAATGGCAGTACGGTTACGCAACCCCTTTCAACGTATTTTTCGGCCCAAAACCCTACGTCGTCGGTTGGATGGGAGGAGAAGGTCCGTTCGTCCAAAATCCAGACGAAGAATATGAAGAAACGGAGGAGGGGGAAGAAATCGAAGAAGAAAAGAAAAAAAAACCAAAAGAAAAATCGAAAACGAAACATTAACCCCATTTTTATCACTCATTCCCTATCACGACTTATACGAAGCTTTTAGCACATAATTTTTATCTTAATTTTTTATTTATTTTATGCAAAAGAAAAATATTTATTTATTTCACATTTTATTGTTTTTTTTGCTTGTCCAGTGTTTATTTATTAATATAATTTTAATAACTTTTCATTTTTAAAATCACAATGGACTTTTTTTCTCTTTGCATAATCCGGACGGAATATTTTTTATATTTACACAGGTGATTGGAAAATAATTTTTTTTTTAAAAGATTTATATAAAGGCTCGGAGCCGTTCTGATTAATCGGATTAACAAAATGAAATCGGCTATTATTATATTTATATTATTTTCGATTTTGGTGCTGTCCTCCTGTAGTAGTAAATCCAAAGACAAGGGCAGAAAGGGCAAGAAGGTAAACGTATTAATTCATTTTTTTTAGTTTTTAAAAAAATTTTTTAAAGCTACATTTTTTTTCCGTTTTTTTTAGGAAAATGGAAAATACGTAGTTCATCCTGGGGTTGACGTCAGTATGGCAACTGCATCAACTGTAAGTTTTTAAAATTCAGACATTTGCTCTGATACAGATTTTCAATTAAATATATTCTAAAATTTATTTTCCAGTGGACTAATACGTACACTTCTCCAGCTAATCTCTATTTCGGACCGAGGCCGTACATCGTTGGCTGGGTAGGAGCCGGTCCACGGCCCGGTCCGGCTCCAGGACGTCCTCGTCCCCCCGGCGCATCAACTGTACGACCAATAATTAGCACTACTACAGTTCGTCCGATGAATCTTCCTCCGAGATCAAAATGAATTTTTTTAATTTTCTATTCGTGTTTAAAAATAGAAAAAAATATGAAAATATTTTCTGACGCAATTAATTTTTTATTAGCACAAGTGCATTTTTCTTTTCTTTTCTTTTTTTTTTTTTTTTTTCATTCAATATCGATTTTCCTTTTTAATAAGGTTCGTGTTTGGCTTATGAATTCGATCATCCTTTTGATTAAAAAATCTTGCAGCAACCTTGATCGAAATCGGTATAAATAGGTCAAGGATTTAGATTTTTCTTTGTGATGAATTTAAAATCTAAAACGAGAAACATGAAATTTTGCATTGCTATTTTCGTTGCCTTCATCATCGCTAGAATCGACAGTCAGGTAAGTTTACAATATTTAACAGGACCGAATCTGAGGTTATTTCTTTAAATTTTGGGTAATGTAAAGTGACAATTTTAATTTTAATTTTAGCCTGTAGATTCAAATGCCGAACCTAGATACGTAGTAACTCCCGGAGTGGATGTTTCTCAGCAAGAACTTCAAGGCGTAAGTATATATAAAATATTGGAATATTAAACCTTAAGTTATCGCCCTGACATGAAGCTTGTTGCAACATGTTTGTTAATGGCATCATAAACTGCATTGCTGGTGCGCGAGACAAAAAATTAATTTAATAATAACTTACTAACCTCGAATAATCAACCCAAGTTACCGCCTTTCATAAGTTAAAAATAGGAGTCAATTCCGTGAGTTGGAGGTAAACTAATAACGCATCTCCATCGTAAAAATATGATTGGAGTTAGTCTGTTCATGGAAATGTCTCGTGATTTTAAGTTTACGGCAAATATGGCCGTGCGCCACCATCATTGTGTACAAACCTCAACGACCAATCAAAAAGCGTTTCGCGTACGAGTAGCTCTTACGGTGGTTGAAAGGAAGAACTAAATGTCATTTCACAAATAAAGAAAATAAAAATTGGCAACGGGCCAGTAGTTGCAAATTTTCATTAACAAAATTTTTATTTTTATTTTTAGTGGACAAACACATACGTACCTTTATGGCAACTTAATCAAATTTACAGTTCGCAACGACCATACGCAATAGGACATTACGGAGCTAATCCTCCAATTCAGCAGACGTATTTTCCAAGTTTCGGATATAATCCATATAATCCATTCCTTTTTGGTTAAAGCAATGTAATTTTTTTTAAATAATAAATTTTAAAAGCTATTGTTGTCTAAGTTTATTTATTGGTGTTAAATCAGTGTTTTTTCCTTACTTTTTCTTCTTATTTTCCTCAGCAGTGCCGACCACAGTCATAAAAACAGGTCTCTATAGGAGTTACTTAAATGACCATTTAAATCCTAGCAAAAAAAAAAAAAACATTCATTTTCAGCAAAATTTTTTTCAAACGCTTCCAAACTAGAAATCTAAATGATTTTTTATAGAATTTAGGCACTATAATTTAAAGCGCTGTAGGTTTTATTAAAGAATGTTTGGAGTAAAAACTTTTTTGCTGATTAGATCTGTAGATCTTTTTTTAAAGCAAGAAGAAATTGGGACTGAAAGGGTTATAATTCAAAAAATTCAAATTTTCAATTTTTTTTTTTTTTCTCCAGCCAATAAAGCGCCATGTAACTGTGCATGCGCAGCAGTGGCAACAACCGCATGCTTAGAAATGTAAACAAAAACATAACCTAAAAGCTTAACACATCTGAACGGTCATAGTGATCACTATTTTTCTTTTTTACTTTTTTTAAACCATGTTGTGTCCAGAAGTATGGAATTTTCAGCCACCTCCTTGTACATTTTCGTCCGTTTTAGTCAAAGACGATGATAAGTTATTAAAAATGGCGAAAAGTCAATATTTTAATTATTTAGTAAGTTTAAAAAATAAGTTTTGTTTCTGCAGGAAAGTATCTAATTTTTTGTTTTGCTTTCAGGTTGCAATTACATTACCCAACTTTTCCAAGCCTCCTCAAAAATTAATAGAATTAGTTACAGAAGATTCCACTTTTTATAGAGTGAATAATGTTCATTCATCCGAGTTTGTAAAAAAACAGTTTATAGATTTATTCATTAAAAATGGATGTTTAACTCTTTTAAGTATTGGTACTCATTTGGATCAGGATGATTGTGTTGTAATTACCCCTCATGGGAAACTAATATTTTCTCTAAGACGACAAAGTTATCAGGAACTGGGAATAGAAGGAAAACCAACTGAATTCGGTTCCAAGGAGCCTGACAAATATTGTGAGTTTTAAAAAAAAATTGTGTTTATAAAAGAAAAAATAATCATCTTATTTTAATTTTGCAGTAATAAACATAGATTTAAAATCAGATTGCTTTTGCCCTGGAAAGAAAAATTATGAAAATGTTTTAGAGAAATTATCTAATCGGAAGGATATGAGCTTTGATGTCATTTTAGCTTGGGAACCTAACAGTAACAAATGAAATAATGTGAAATATAATTTACGTAGATATTAGGCTAAATGTTATTTATTTCTAGATGAAAAGGTCTGCCCTTCATCAATAGCTGCTTATTTTGCAAGGAACCATAAAGTGAAAACATGTAATTTAATTTCTGATTCAAGGACAGATAAAAATATATCTGTGCCTGATTTTGAAGATGAAGACGATGCTGAAGAACTGACAGAATGGCTTGGAGCTTATAGTTTAAACTGCGATATGTATGCTAAGATGAATTCTAATGTTATTGTATTTTGTTTCTTTTTTTTTTATTTACACAAATTTTATTTTTCAGCCCTGATGAAGCAGATGGTTATCTATCTTCTTACCAAGCACCTTTAAATAGTAATAAATTTGAGACTGTTACTTATTTACAGTGGAAAGGGTTATTTACAGTCAATCGAATGGAAAAAATAGTTTGCTTATTAAGGTATTTTTCAGTTGCAGAAAATAATTAGCTAAAGACATTTTTTTCCAAACAAGTGCAGTAGCAGCTGCAGCTCTTAACGAATTCTGTTAATACTAAATTATCATTAAATTTTTAGGGAAATCACCACTCAGGCATCTTCGCCCTGGATTAGTCTAAATGTCCACGGATTTGAAAATAGCGTCGTGAATCGTAACGAGCAAGAGCATCACTACTACGTCGCAGGGGATTATCATTATACGATTTTCTTTAAAACCAATCGCCCCTCCCTTCTTTTTTCATTCATTAGCTCAACGCGCAAACCCATTTCGATAGTGAAAAAAAGAAAAAAACGATAATAAATAAAGAATATATATTTTATTTCTTCTTTTTACTTTTTTTACTATGCGGCCGATTTTCGTTTGGATTTCTCCTCATCCATTGCTTAATTTCCGTATGAGGCCTTAATCCTAACATAGCTGACTTTGAAGTGACGTCCCTTGTTGCGAAAGGCGAAAAGCCAGCTATATAATCATCGTCTAATGGATTTTTTTTCAACCTAGCCACTCGGCTTACATGCTGCTGCGGCATTGGCTGATCCTCAAACAAAACTGGATTCTTTGCATGTTTGCCCCCTTCGAACATCGGGAGGGAGAACTTTTTCCCTCGACTTGTTAATGGTTTTTTCAAATTTATGTGTAATTTCTGTGTTCCATCTGGTTGAATCGTTACTCCAACTCTTCTCAATGTTTTGTTTCCGCAAGACGGGCAGAAAACTTTTGTCATTATACTTGTAGTTTTGAAGCAGCCATAGCATCTTAAAATGTATGTTCGTAATTCTTTTATTAATTTGCCATCCAGTGAAACTACGTTTAGCCCTATTTGTTTAAGAACATTCTGAAATGAAAAACATTAAATTAAACGACTGAGGATTTTTTTTTAAAAAGTGGAAATTCTTACCTGCATTGCAAAATCAGTAGTTAAACAAGCGACTGTTACATGTTCTGGTTCTTCTAATTCGTTAGCCGTTTTCATTTTAATTTCTTTAATATTTGATGGTGTGATCCAGCCAGAATCATCATCTTCATTATCACTGTCCTCATCCTCATCTTCATCTTCACAATTTTCGTCTTCCTTTTCATCTACCTTTTTTAAAATTTCACAGTTAACTTGTTCTAAATTTATCACATCCTCAGATTCTGATTCTTCAGCAGTGTCATATTCTTCATCAGGTGAATCACAATTAAGATTTTCCACTTCATTTTCTGAAGTCTTATTTGATTTTTTTGCCTAAAATAATTTAAAAAATTAAAATGTTTCAGTTTTAAATAAGCAACAATTCGATCAAAAAAAAACAAAAACAAAAGGAACAAAAATTATGCTGTTGGTAAGTGCTGAATATTCTTACATTTTTTGGCAAATAAAATCCAGCAGTATCTTTAGCATCAGCTGATGGAGTTCCTGCAGGTATTATAACACGATTTTGCTTTGGAATATGATTCAAATGCTCTGTTCCAACTTGTTCTTTTTCTATTTGATAAGTTAAAGCAATCACTTGGAGATCTGTTGCTGACAAGGCAGGGTAATCTCCAGTTTTTTTGGAAAACTCTGTCACTGTTAAAAAAAAAAAAAAAAAAAAAAGGAAACAATATTTAGGTTTTGACATACCTTTTTTTTTTTTCACTTAATAATATTTACCAAACTTGACATGTTCTGGAAATGTGTCTTTTACAACCAGATCATAAGGTAAAACTACTAATCTTTGTAGTTGTCTCTTAGATTTTATTTCATCAACAACATGAGGCACCGTCAAGATTTTTTCGCCGATTTCCTGAAACAATATACTTTGTAAGTGACAACACGTGCTCAAGAATTCATTCAAATTCCTGAAGTTATTGACAATTACCTGAAGCTGAGTGTTTTTAATAAACGCACTAGTATCAACTACTAAATATTCTATCTTTTTTCTCGTCGACATCCTTCTGTTTATAATGAAGACGAAGTAAAAATTTTATAATGAAGACGACGGCAAATTCATGCGACGTGGATGCAGGGATGGAACCACGAAAAAGCGTGGCAGTAAATCCAGATGGCGCGCTGCAATCGCTTTTTAAAAAAAATGACATTTAAAAAAACCCCCTGTAAATATTTATTTTACTTTATTGGTACAAGAAGGATCGTACAATGATTTTTAATGCACATTTAATAAGAAACCTGAATATTTAAATACGTAGGAGAAAACACGGAAGAGAAAAATTACTCTTTGTAGTTCCAAATTTCCCGCGAGATGTCGCCGGGTGCGTCAAGATGGCAACACTGTAAATAGAAAGTTTGTTTTCTTTTCTTGGCTTTGTAAACGTCAGTGAAAATTTCACATTTGTTTGTTGTTGATAATGCTCTCTGTTAATTAACTTGCCTTTAGAGTTTACATCGTTTTGTTTTGTATTAATTTTTAATGCCGTTTTCGTAGTGAATGCTGGAAATGTACGCCAAATCGGACTTAACATAATGTTTACGTGACGTCACGGATATATACAATCATACAGGTTGTGGTTCAAAGTTAAGAATAAAAAAAATGATCAGGACCAACAAATGAAAAGGAGGTTGGGAGAATTTTGAAAAATGCGGATAATTTTGAAGAATGAACCTTGATGTCGATAGTCTGGTAAGGATAATTTTAAATTTATAACTGTATTAACATTGTTAGATGTATAAGTTTCCAGGATATACAGTACTGTACATTTGTAACTGGATTTCTTAATGGAACAATAGAATGAATGCAATCTGGGATTGGAAGTAAAAATGATTGAGTTCTGTTCATGTAATCATTTTTAATTTTAGAAAACAGGTCCAACACAATTTAAATGTCAAGTTGTAAATTTGCTTTTGACAAATTTTCTTGCGGGAAACTGATAATAAATCACAAGGGTGAATCAAATTTCAGCCGCTTTGTTTATATGTCAAAGAAAACTTACATGGAGATTAAGAATGAAAACAGAAACAAGATTAATAAATGAAAACAGAAAAACAGCCTTTAAAAATTTTAATGATTTCACAGCGTGAGCTGTTTTTTGAAAAATGCTGATATTATAATAAGTCAACGATAAATAAATTTCATGATTATTCATCTGTTTATTGAATAAAGGAAAATTCAAAATAAGCATGTTTGCATTTTCCACGGTTGTGACGTCATTAAAATGGCGTGCGCTTCTTCACTAACCTGTCATAAGGATAGCGCGTATACGAGTTATAATATGAATCAGTAGGACGTAAGCTTGCTTCGGTAAAGTTCGAAACGCGGAGTTGACGGCGTGTTTACGTACCGTAACGTGCTCCGTATTTTTTTTATTAGAGTGAAAATTTGTGTCTTGAGATTTATTTTACATTCAGTTGTCGTACGGTAATAAAAAAGCAAATTGAAAAAAAAAAAAAAAAAAACTTGGCTGCTAGTCGACATCAAAATTTGTATTTTAATTAATTCTATTGTAGCATGGGGATTTCCCCGATGTCAGAGGCGCCGGTCTTTTTTTTTTTTTTTTTTTTTTATCATGTCACTTAACTGCGATTTAATCAATTTATCAAAAACTTTTCACATTTAATCAATTTAATTAAGTTCAAAGCGACGCTTGATTAAAAATACGTTCAGAAATTTTTTTTTTTTGAAATTTCTTCCAATCTTACGACATTATTGTTAACGGTCACGTCCGTTTAAAAAAAAATCGATTTTGCACCAATTTTTTTTTCCGTGACAATAATTATTTTCGTGATGTAATTTTTTCTCTAAAAAACACCGTGACGTTGATTTTTATCAGAGATCTTTAAAAAAAAAAAAAAGTGACTGTTTATTATCACACGTGAGGATCTTATGATTAGTCATATTTCTGGTTCTTTATCGATAATCCGATAAAAATTTTTTCTTTATCTTACCATAATAATATTAGTATTTCATATCAGTCAGGTGAAAGAGAGATCCTTTGAAACATGAAATGCCATAAGATAATCTTTTGTGTTTAACAATTTTACGATACGCGAAAATGACAGTTTAATTAAATTAAGGAAGATCAAAAAGGAAGGAAGGAAGCGTTTTCTTTTTAAGTCCCGTGAAATATTTTTGTTCAAAGGGCTTTTTTTTTTTTTAATGTTTTAATTATACCGAAGATCAGGGATGGCAAACCGAACCGAACCGAACTGTAAAAACCGAACCGGAACCGGGTTTTTTTAAAAAATTAACCGAACCGGAACCGAACCGGTCGAGAAGTTGTAAATGGAAAACCGAACCGAACCGAACCGTTTTGCCGAATAAACCGAAACGAAACCGAACCGAACCGAACCGTTTTGGCAAAATAAACCGAACCGGAACCGAACCGAACCGTTTTAAAAAAATAAACCGAACCGAACCGAACCGTTTTGGCAAAATAAACCGAACCGAAACCGAACCGAACCGTTTTAAAAAAAATAAACCGAACTGAACCGAACCGTTTTGGCAAAGTAAACCGAACCGAAACCGAACCGAACCGTTTTGAAAAAAATAAACCGAACTGAACCGAACCGTTTTGGCAAAGAAAACCGAACCGAAACCGAACCGAACCGTTTTAAAAAAATTAACAAAACCGGACCGAACCGAACCATTTTGACAAAATATACCGAACCGTTACGGGGAAAAAACAACCGAAACCTTATTTGAAACTCAGGCTAAGTCCCGCACCTTTTTTTTCATTAAAGCATTGTTTTTTTAGGAATGTCAGTAGGATGTTAATAAAATTAAGATACTCGGTATTCATTGAATAATACTCCTAACATAATATTTGAAATTCAAATTATTAATAAAATTTTTATTTGAAAAGTTTCGGGAAAAAGTGATTAAGTGAACAGGAACCATATTGAGCTAATAATAATTGGTTTGTTTTCAGAGTCCTTTATTCACATTTATATTAGTCATTTTAATGATAATATATAATAGATGATTTAAACCCATTCCGATGCGGTAAATCTCGCTTTAACCCTTTGCTTACCGATGGCCCTCCTGGAGGGTCATTCGCGAAAATGTCGTTCCTTACCAATGGCCCTCTACGGGGGCCATTTGTTGAAAAATTTATATTTCCAATAATTGCAAGTGCAGGGGGCTAAAAATTTTTGTACTTATGTAAATTGAGTCGAGGATTTCGAATATGAAGCCAGAATTTCGCTACCATCAAAATTCAAGATGGCGGGCGACTAATTATATTGGATATTTAAAAACTCGTTCAATTAATATGCTAAAAATCTTATAAAATAATTATTAGGGATAATAAAACCAATCTGACACTCTCAATAGTTCAAGTATTGTCAACCATGAAGATTTCGCCGAAACCTGGCTTGAATTTTCCCTTATATTTAGCTTATGAAGGGATAAATAGACGAGTTAATACCTGAAAACTTTTTTTTTAAAAAAGGGAAAGTGATGTCCATTAAAGAGTGAATAACAATAGGGATGTTTCCGGCGGGGTTGGATCGTTTAAAAACATCTTTAAAAAATAGTAGCATCTATGTTAAGCTTATGGCACAAAAATCCATTTTTCAATAAATGGTTTTTTTATAAAAAAAAAATTTAAAAATTGTATTTTTTTTCTTTCTTTCAAAAAAGGCTTAATTTTGAAAAAATAATATCAGATTTGAAATCCGGGCCCTCTAAAACCCCCAGACTGAAATTTTATTTCATTAGCAACCTTTGAATTTTTCCAAACTATAATCTTATTTCATTCGGAATTCATGTAATGCGGGTTGCCTACATTTGATTTTGCAGGAGACATTATGATAAGAATTTTTTTTTACATTATATTAAGCATATTGGTACGTATAAACCCCAAAAACAAAATTCGGTAAGATGGTGCTTTTTTTTAAAGTCAAATATAGGTAAGCAGAGGGTTAAAGAGCAAAGAAAATTACATAACTAAAAGTTTCAAATATTTACAACTTTTAATTTGAAATGTTATTAAAAAATATTTGATCTAATGCTTTAATGTACGCTAAGTAAAAGGTTTTATCAATTACTTCTTCCGAAAATTAACTTATGAAAGGACAGATTTTGTAGGAGCCCCTTTTGACAATACTTTTGATCAATGCGGTAGCAAGAAGAGAAAAACCCGAACCGAATTTAAGAAAGAGGAAAATTGAACCGAAACCGAACCGAACCGAACCGAATTCAAGACAGAACCCAACCGAACCCAACCGAACCGAATTCAAGTCAGAACCCAACCGAACCGAACCGAACCGAATTCAAAACAGAACCCAACCGGACCGAACCCAACCAAACTGAAGATAAAGAAACCGAACCGAACCGAACCGAATTTAAGACAGAACCCAACCGAACCGAATTCAAGTCAGAACCCAACCGAACCGAACCGAATTCAAAACAGAACCCAACCGGACCGAACCCAACCGAATTAAAGATAAAAAAAAACCGAACCAAACCGAACCGAACCGTATTTAAAAAGATTTTCATGCGAACCTAAACCGAACCAAACCCTTTCTGACGGATTTCCGTCGAACCATAACCAAACTGAATTCAACTTTATACTTTGAAGAAAAACCGAACCGAACCGAACCCTTTTAGTTTGCGGAGCGGTTTGCCATCCCTGCCGAAGATAGTTTTTAGCTTTTAAAAGCTTTAAAGTATACTTACAAAGAAATTTCTGAAGGGCAATGTAACGTCGATGATAATGATGATAACAAGCAGTTTTATGTAGTAGGTTTTTTTTTTCTTTTTTTTTTTTCGGAAAATTACAAAATCGTAATTTCAAGGGAATTATTTTTTGGAAAATTATTATTGTTTTTTTTTTCAACGGTGCCTTATAAACGGATTTTTTTTATCGGTACTAAGGTAGTATATTCCTATTCAGTGTAAGTGAAAATTAAGAAGAATATTTTTGGGAAAATATTTTTAACGAGTTGAGATGTAATTAGAAAATTCTGAAATATTCCGAGCGTTGAGTTTCGATTTTATCAGTTTTTTAAAAATTGCACTAATGTTAAAATTTGGGTTTAAAATTATGCCAGGGATATATATATATAAAAAAAATGAAGCACGGAGTTCAAACCGCAAGCTGTAAAAAAATACTTAAAAAAAAAAAAAATTAAGTGCCGACACAGATTATTAGCAAAAAAAAAAGAAAAAACAATTGAGGTCATATTTGCCGAAATGTATTTCCTCAAAAAACGAAAATTTTGCGTTTAAAAAAAGAATGATATATTTGCTTTAGCACTTCAGGAAAAATGAAGTAAACATTTTAAAAAAAAATATGATTGTCTCAGAGCTTTGATAGTCAGAACTGCATAACAGTTTTTTTCGAATTTTTGTTAAAAGTTCAGGATTTTCGGGAGCTATTGAACATTTTATATAATAAAATAACATCCCGTCCGTCCAGTGTTCTTTTATTTGGGCTTTTTAAGGCCCCTCCCCCTTTTGTCGTTAAAATGAAAAAATGAATTACTAATCCATTTTTCCTAAAAATAATAAATTTCTAATCCATAAAAAAATAAATTCCTAATTCCTAATCCATTTTTCCTAAAAAAAAAAGTAACTTTTAATCCATAAAAAAATAAATTTCTAACTCCTAATCCTCAAAAAAATAAATTCTTTATCCATTTTTCCTAAAATTTTTTTCCCCGCAAAATGAATTTTTAATCCATTTTTCCTGAAAATAATAAATTCCTAATCCATCTTTCCTGAAAAAATAAATTCCTAATCCAATTTTCCTAAAAATTTTTTAATTCCTAAAATAAATTGTCCTAAAATGATTAGGTATTTATTAATAAAAATTTTTTTTAAAAATTAAAAAATTTCCCAATTAAAAATTAGGAAAAAAATTTTAGAAACCAAAACTTTTAGGAAAAGTGAATTAGGAATGCACTTTTTTTTAGGAAAAACGGATTAGGAATTTATTTTTTTAGGAAAAATGTATTGGGAAATTTGATAGGGAATCCCTTAATTTTACTGCACAAAAAAAATATGGCTTAATCAAATTTTGGTTGAATACTTTAGACTAGTAGCTCGTAAAACTTGACCAATAGTTAGTAAATTTTTTTTGATTACTTGAAACTTTTTTTACTAAACGCTTTTTACTATAATGCTCGAAATGTCCCCAAAAATTGCCACATAAAGGGCGCTCTATAATTAGATGATACAACTACCGTCATTCGCTTACAGCAAGTAATGTGATCTGATCTCTTCAGTCAGGTGATCTAATCACTTTAGATCTAATCCCTCTCTAGATCTAATCTCGGCCTGCAATACGCCACCTGCATACCTGATATGTAATATGCTATTAAAAAAATAAAAATAAATTTATAAATAAAATGTTCAAGTAAAGAATTGTGGGTTTTATCTCAACTTTGTACCTCAGTCTAATTCATGTAAATGCACTTTATTCTCCCTTCAGCGGTAAAATCGGAAAATTCGATTTATCCCTCAACTCGATGGCATATTGGAAAATTTAAAAAAAAACTTTATTCGATAAACAAAGGAGAAAAGGGTTGCAATAAAAACTTTCTATTTTTAAACGTTATTGATCTTTCGAAATGATCGGGAGGCTGTATATAAAAGCTTTACGTTACGATACCACAGAAAACATGGTGGGTGATATACCACATTCATTCAACGAATATTCCGCATTTAATTCGAAAAGGGACCCCCGATATTTTCGAGAAAAATCAAAACGACGGGAGTATACGTCATGAACTTTATAATTATGTTAGTCAACTCGCTAATTATTTTATCACAGGTGTGTTTGTGCCAGTTTTACTGGCATCATATGTCTTTATATATACACGACAAAGGAAGCTTGGGCGTTTGTTATGTATCGAAAGGCCTAGAAAAAAAAACTAGTGACTAATGCTTGTCACTAAACTCGGGTTCGTAATTTTATGCAAATGAAAAGAAAAAAAAAAAAAAAAAAAAAAAAAAGCACCGAAATCGTGGCAGCAGGATGCATTGTAATCGACAGTATTATATTCCGCATCATGAGTTTGAATATTTATAAATTTAAAAATAAGTAAGAAGGAATTAACATGAGGAAGTCTCGGAGAAAAATTTATTTTTATATTTTCCGTATAATTGATGACAATTACGATTTTGAAATTTTTTTAATTTTTTTAAAGGGGAAAAATTGACTATCTTTTAAATGAGGAAAAACTATTGTTCACAAAAGGAGGGTTAAATATTTGAAGAAAATGTTTTTATTGTTAGTTATTTAATTGATCGTGCTCGGTGTGCTTTTCTTTTTATTAAAAAAAAGTAAATAAATAAATAAATTAATTAATTAATTTTAAAAAAAATTGGGATTAAATACTGCGTTTTTTAAATGACTTATAATTATTTGGCCAGCATTTAGAAACTGTTTTTGATCACTATTTTAAATAAGTGGTCAGTAATAGTGGTTAGTAACAATTTGATCAGTAAAAAAAATAGTTAGTCAGTGTTAAAATTAAAGTATCAGAATTAAAATTAAAAGGTCATTATTTTAACTAAATGATCACACGGAAAAAAAAGTTCGGTTCCTGTTACTGAAAGTTAAGTTGGGGCTTGTGACATCTAAACATTTGAGTTGACAATACTGAAAATTAGGTAATTATTACTAAACGTTATTAATCATTACGAACTTTTAGTAATAATTACTAAATTTTTTTGGTATTATCTACTCAAATGTTTAGATGTCACAGGTTCAGTAACAGGTACCGAACTTTTTTCTCCGTGCAGTAAATTAATTATAAATTTCATAAATTTGAATTATTCGGTCGGTAAAGCAAAAATTTATTTTGGCTATGGAATAGGGTGATTTTTTTTTTTGTTTCGAATTAAAGGATTAAAAAGACGCGACATAATAAACTTGTTTAATTCTTAAGCTTATTTTTTCTTTTTCTTTTTTTGTAATTTTATATTCTATCCGTTATATTTTCTTTCTACAGGATGTAAAATAAAATACTGCCGCAGTAAATTTTACCCTGCCAAAATTTTAGACTTACAATTATTTGGTCAGTATTTAAAAACTGTTTACGGTCAGTATTTTAAGTAAATCGTCAGTGGGTGAAATAAATGATCAGTACACAGTAAAAAATATTATGTAAATATGTTTTTAGGAGTCCACGTAAATTTTTTATGTTGTTTCTGTTTATGTTTACCTTTTGGAGAAAAACAACAGAAAAAATTTATGTGGACTCCTAAAAACATATTTACATAATATTTTTTACTGTGTATTTTAGTGGTCAGTAACAATTTGATCAGTAAAAAAAATAGTTGGTCAGTGTTTGAAGTTAAAGGATCATTATTTTAACTAGATGATCAGTAAATTAGTTGTAAATTTTATAAAGAATTATTTGTGTCAGTAAAGCAAAAATTTCGTTTATGGCTATGGAATAGGGCGATCAAAAAAAAATAAAAAAGTTTTTCCGATTTTGTTCTTCACCAAAAAAATGGGCTCATTTTAGTGTAAAAACGCAAGAAAATTTTTCAAACATTTTCTTTTTAACGATTTCGGGGCGTCGCAGAGCAGAAAAAGGACCTAAGCCACTATTTTTTTCTTAGCATTTAACGAAACGAAAATTTGGTGCATTTTTCCGTAATTGAATTTTACAAAAATGGACTTTATAGGTGCTTTTGACGTTGTAGAAGACGAATTTCACCATCCCGATTTTCTCCGACCAATGCCTGAGTCGCTGTTACCGCTTTTTTAGAACTTAAACCCGATTTTTCGGGCTTAATTTTTATTTATTTCCCACTCTGGAGTCCTGAAAATTCTTTTTTTCTGTTAAAATTGCTTACACTAATGGAAAAATGCTCGGGAAACACAAATTTCACGATTTCGATTTTCCCCGATCAACGTCTGATTGGCCTACAGCGCTTTTAGAACGCTTAAATGTTATAAAGTTTTTGGCTAAAATCTCATTTAACGTATGTTTCGCGTACGAAACATGTATTTTTAATGTAAAATGAGGCAAGGCATTACTGGGGGATTAATTCTGTAAGTTCACATTTTTTTAAAAAATAGATACTAACCATTTAATAATTTTACTGATCAAACGCACGATTTTTTTACCGATCGAGGTCCATTATTTTTGCAGACAAAACAGCATTGCTTCACCGACCATTTATTTATTTAAAATACTATCCATTTACTTTAAATACTGACCAACAATTCGCTTAAAAACTGATCGATTTATATAAAAAAAATACCGACCGTTTAATTTAAAAATACTGACCACTTAGGCACTTCGTTGTCTAGACAAAACCGGCCGGTTCACCGTCCGGTTTTTAAAAAAAAAAGTTTTTTTAATTAATATTTTTAAACGTTAATATTGCATTAAATGGGGCGAAACTTATACCAAATTGTTCCTTATTATTAGGAGAAGTCGAATATTTATGTTAAATATGTCAGTAAGCTTAAATTACGTCAATATTCGCAAAATTTAATGTTGTTTACATAGAAAACAAAATGGCCGATGTAAAAAAACATAAACAATCGGTTCATTTTGCGAATATTGACGTAATTTAAGCTTACCGACATATTTAACATATATATTCGACTTCTCCTAATAATAAGGAACAATTTGGTATAAGTTTAGCCCCATTTAATGCAATATTAAGGTTTAAAAATATTAATTAAAAAAACTTTTTTTTTTAAAAAAACCGGACGGTGAACCGGCCGGTTTTGTCTAGACAACGAAGCGCCTTAAATACAAGCCTTTAATTGATTGTTCTCAATGCGTTTCTCTTTTTATAAAAAAAAAAAAAAAAAAAAAAAAAAAAAATTGGGGTTAAATACTGGGTTTTTTTAATTAATGGAAAACCCTTTCGTTATTTTCCTTCGTTTATGGTTTATTACGTATAAAAAAAAAACAGAAGCTTTTTAAATGATTAAGAACGAATTTTTATTTTTATTTCTTTCGCCGTGAATTTAAATAGGAAAATTAGAATACAAATTTAGGCTGTAGGAGTATAAACTTAAGGTAAGAAAAAAAAAATTGTGAATATTACGTGATGGAAAGAGCTTTTAAAGCAAATTGAAATTCGATTTTGTTTTTATTTAATTCAAGAAAAAAAAAAAAAAAAAAAAAAAAAAAAAAAAAGCAGTAGTGACGAAGAGACGAAGAAACCGAATTCAGTTTTTTTTTTTGTGTGTTAAGATTTTCCTTGATATTCGAGTAGGAAAATGCTGGATTTGGTTTAAGCTGCACGAGTGAAACCAAATTCGCTTCCTTTATTTTAGGAAATTCAATTTTTGTACATCTATGTATAGGGTGTCTGAAAAATATGGAAACTGTTAAATACGACTTGAACATTTAAACGGGCAGTATTTATTTGTATATTTTAGCAGTATTTTATTTGAATCGGCAGTATTTATTTTAAAAGGTCAGCATTCCGGGGGCGGTAAAATTTTGGCTTGTATTTAAAACTGGTCAGTATTTTTAAATTAAACGGTTGGTATTTTTTTTTTATAAATCGACCAGTATTTAGCGAATTTTGGGTCAGTATTTAAAATAAATGGTTAGTAATTTAAATAAATGGTCGGTGAAGTAATGCTTTTTTGTCTGCAAAAATAATGGACCTCGATCGGTAAAAAAATCGTGTTTGATCAGTAAAATTATTAAATGGTTAGTATTTAATTTTTTTTGAAAATGTGAACTTACAGTAATGCCTTGTCTCATTTTACATTAAAAATACATGTTTCGTACGCGAAACATACGTTAAGTGAGATTTTAGCCAAAAACTGCATAACATTTACGCGTTCTAAAAGCGCTGTAGACCAATCAGACGTTGATTGGGGAAAATCGAAATCGTGAAATTTGTGTTTCCCGAGCATTTTTCCATTAGTGTAAGCAATTTTAACAGAAAAAAAGAATTTTCAGGGCTCCAGAGTGGGAAATAAATAAAAATTAAGCCCGAAAAATCGGGTTTAAGTTCTAAAAAAGCGGTAACAGCGACTCAGGCATTGGTCGGAGAAAATCGGGATGGTGAAATTCGTCTTCTACAACGTCAAAAGCACCTATAAAGTCCATTTTTGTAAAATTCAATTACGGAAAAATGCACCAAATTTTCGTTTCGTTAAATGCTAAGAAAAAAATAGTGGCTTAGGTCCTTTTTCTGCTCGGCGACGCCCCGAAATCGTTAAAAAGAAAATGCTTCAAAATTTTTCTTGCGTTTTAACACAAAAATAAAGCCATTTTTTTGGTGAAGAAAGGGCGATCGGTAGTCCATTGGTAAGACTGGCACGCGGCAGACCCGCGATCGAGTCGAGGTTTTACTTTACCAGGCATTCACCTCTGATACTTTCACGAGTTATCATGTGAATACATATCGTGATACCCTACACGGTTCGGAACCCGTGTCTAAATATAGTAGGTCCCTCTCAGTTACCCATTAATGAGAGAGGTAGTTCTTGCGCCCTTTGTAAAGAGTAGAAAAGTAAAAAAGAAATTTGGAATGTAGTGGGTTAGGGCCGTAAGACTACCTCCCCTAAACTTCATTGTAGAAAGGGTAGAAATCACTCAATTTTTTTGGTGAAAAACAAAATCGGAAACGCTTTTTTTTCTTTTTTTTTTTAATCACCCTATTCCATAGCCAAATAAATTTTTGCTTTACTGACCAAATAATTCAAATTTATGAAATTAAAATTAATTGACTGATCATCTAGTTAAAATTTAATGACCTTTTTATTTTAATTCTGATCCTTTAGTTTTAATGCTGACCAAATATTTTTTTTTACTGATCAAATTGTTACTGACCACTAAAATACTGACCATTTATTTAAAATACTGACTGAAAACAGTTTATAAATGCTGATTAAATAATTATAAGTCTTAAAGTTTGGCGGTGTAAAATTTACTGCTGCAATATTTTATTTTACATCCTGTAGAAAGAAAATAAACGGATAAAAATATGAAATTACAAAAAAAGAAAAAAGAAAAAATGAGCTTAAGAATTAAACAAGTTTATTACGTCGCGTCTTTTTAATTCCTTAATTCGAAACAAAAAAAAAAGATTAATTCGAGTGTGAATAAAGAAAAATTGCTCTAATCATTCAATTATCACATACGTCGTAAATTTGGGGAATTCGAAAGAATAAAAAAATTAGGCGCGACATTTGAAATTCCGCAGTGGTGACATTTTTTTTAAAAATAATAGCAAAAAGTTCAACATTTTATTTTTTACTTGAAGAGAAAAAAAAATACGAATCAGAATTGGAAATAATGTGTCCGAAGTGGACATTGTGCTACCCTTAAAAAAGTGATGATTTGGAGATCTTTTGGTAATAATTCAAGCGTTAACGATGACCTCTACCAAGGTCTTTTGTGTTCGATACCAGAAGAAAATAATGAGGAGTGTCATAGACCCAGGAGGAATAGCTATTCCGGTGATGCGAATCCCCCCAAGAAAAAAAGCGGGGGCGAAAAAAGACATTGTTGGCTGTGGAAGGCGAAGGGATTGTTGCATTGCCCTTGCGTTGTGCCCAAATTGCCTGGGAATGCGAATACGGAACGTACCCGTTGGTACGTTAAGGTACGTTACAAAACAGTGAAATGTGATAAAGGAGATACAGGATTTGCTGTCTGGGATGTCTCCCAGGAAGGTATTATAGGTCGTCCTAAATAGGGGACGATTAGAGATTGCTCCCGGGTATCCCGGGACGGGAAACGATTTTTTCCCGAAAAATTTCCCGGGACATTTTTTTTTATTTGTTGGGAATCCCGCTTCCCGGGAATGGAATTTTTCTCAATTTGAGAATTGTTACGGGAGTTTTTTAGGTCGCTGATTTTGATTCCGAGGTCTGTATTTAAAAATCCAAGATGGCGGACTTTTTTTTCAAAAGATCGATTTTTTTTCCCACTTAAACACGTAATTGGGGAGTTATTGAGGCCGCTGGTTTCAATCCTGAGGTTGGTTTTTGAAAATTCAAGTTAACGGATCCAATATGGCGGACTTTTATTTTCAAAAATTGTATTTTTTTTCCCATAAAAACTTGTCTGGGGGATTATCGAGGACGCTGGTTTCGATTCTGAGGTCGGCTTTTGAAAATTCAACATGGCGGATCCAATATGGCGGACGTTTATCCATAACCCCCGATCATAAATTTAACTCAATAAAAAACAATTTTTTTAAAATTTTCACTTAAAACACGTAATTGGGGGGTTATAGAGACCGCTGATTTCGATTCTGAGGTCGGTTTTTGAAAATCCAAGATAATGGACCCAATATGGCGGACGTTTATTTTAGAAAGTAGTTGCTTTTTCTCTCAAATTCGTATCTAAGAGGTTATCGGGGTCGCTGATTCCGAATTTGAGGTTAGTTTTTACAGTGATTCAAAATGGCGGATCCAATATGGCGGACGATTCCTGGAAAAATTTTTTTTATTCAGTCAAATTTATGATTGGGTGTTATCGGTGTCTTGTGTTATCGGTGATTGGGTCTTCCATCTTGAATTTTTAAAACCTGTTCTCAGAATCGAAATCAGCGTCCCCGGACATGTGTTTATGTGAAAAAAAAATCTACCAAAACGGCATGTATCGTTAAGAATTATCAAAGAAGAAGCCAATAAAATCAAAAATTACGCTTCTGACTGGAAGTGACAGTATTACTGTTAATTTTCTGTCTTTTCGGCCCCCGTCTCACCTTCTTTTTGCAGTTTGGCGATCGGTTCCACTTCTACGAATTCTGCATCATCTTCATTAAACTATTGGTAACTTGTTGCAACCGTTTTGTTATTGATGTACTATCTCCGAAGGACCTGTTCCTTTACAAACAAAAAGTTTATTAAATTCGTGATCAGTATCTTTTCAAAAAAAATTTGTTTTCCAGTTTTTCTTAACAAAAGATCACCTATAGTAGTACAAAACTGTATATCTACTTCTAGCCTTGACTTGACTGACGATCTGTATCTGTCACGGTCGACTTGTTGAAAGGAAGTCCCGGACTATCTTCATTTGTTCAATTTCTACACTTTGGTGAACACCACTTCTGGTTTACCTTGATCCGCGAGAAGTAAAAACATCCTCCACCCCCATTATCGAAAAAGGGATTCCGATCGATTAAACTCTTTTTTTTTTTTAATGCCTTCGAAATTTCCCACGGGTGGCTCTCCTCGTCTCTTTCTCTTTCATTTGGGAAAAAAAAAAGAATTATGTGGGTTAATTGAATAATAGCTGACCGTTTTAAATTCGTAAAACGTGGGCCAATATAACTTTTGTTAATGGACTTTATGGTATAGGGTGTTTTTGACCGATCGCTTTTCTGAAATTTAAAACGACTTCTTTAATCAACTGAGAAAATAAAAAAAACGGGAGTAAGCGCCTTTGTTTTTTTATTTTTTTAATTCTTCTCACGTAGAATCCATATTTAAACAATGTTTTTTACTTCTTTTTTTCTGTCAAATAAAAAAAAAATTTTTTTTCAGTGGTCATTTAACCGAGAAAAAGAGTTCGGAGTACCATTTCAAGGTCTTTAAATGACATAAAGTGACTTGAATTTTTTTTTCTTTTTTTTTGAATGAATGGGTTCGGAGAAAAAGTAAAAAAATAAATGGGATTTCGAATTTACAACTTTTGTTTTTTTGCTTTTTACCCAGGGGAGAATTCATTTGGATTTCACGTAGGAATACCTTTAGTCTTTTTTTGTTTTTTTACATGAGAACTTTATAATGCTGGATGAGTAGGAGGAATGGAGCAGTTTAAATCTAAAATATTTTTCAGCCCGGAGAATTGAGATTCATTTTTAAAACCAAAATTATTTTTGTAAACAGTAAATGTAGATTTCGTCTCGCCCCCTCGCTCTCCCTCCTCTTTTCTCCTTCTCCTGGGAAAAATGGTCACGATTTATTCGGATGGAGATTAATGGAAAAAAGGCTAAAAATATTTTTTGGAAAATTCTGTTAATCAAATATTGACAAGCGTTTTTTTTTTTTTTGCCTTAATAAAAATATAGGGATAGAAATTCTCCCAACTAAAAATTTGTAAGGATTTCTCGACCAGATATTTTTTCAACGAAAAACTGCATTGAAGGAAATCATTTTCACGATGAAGTACTCTAAACGAAAAGTTTGAAAGAAAATTTTTTCCAGGCTATTGAAGTCTTTTTATTCTTGTATCGTTGGTAGCCTAAGCTTCTCATGCCGTTCCCGACCATTTTTCCCAATCCGATTTTTTATAAAAAAATAAATTCCTAATCCATTTTTCCTGAAAAAAAAAAATGAAAAAAAAAAACCATTCCTAATGCATTTAAAAATTTAATCCATTCCAAAAGGATTAGGAATTTATTTATTTTTTTTTTTTTTTTTTTTTTTTTTTTTTTTTTTTTTTTTTTTTAGGAAAAATGGATTAGGAATTTATTTTTTTATAAAAGACCATCATGAACACCTAATCCCATTTTTCCTAAAAAAAAAAAAAAAAAAAAAAATAATTCCTAATTCTTTTTTTCCGGAAAAGTAAATTCCTAATCCATTTTTCCTGAAAAAATAAATTCCTAATCCTTTTTTCCTGATGAAAGGAAAAATGGATTTGGAATTTATTTCTTTTTAAGGAAAAATGGATTAGGAATTTATTTAATTAGGAAGAAAGGATTAGGAATTTATTTTTTTCAGAAAAAATGGATTAGGAATTTACTTTTCCAGAAAAAATGGATTAGGAATTTACCTGATTAAAGAAATCCCTAACCCATTTTTCTTTAAAAAGAAATAAATCCCTAATCCATTTTTTCTGGAAAAGTAAATTCCTAATCAATTTTTCCTGAAAAAATAAATTCCTAATCCATTTTTCCTAAAAAAAAAAAAAAATTCCTAATTCTTTCTTCCTCATTAAATAAATTCCTAATCCATTTTTCCTTAAGCAAAATAAATTCCTAATCCATTTTTCCTAAAAAAAAAAAAAAAAATAAATTCCTAATCTATTTTTCCTAAATTTTTTTTCCTCATCATTTCTTTTTCCTAATTTTCAATTTTCCTAAAAATTTTTGATTCCTAAAATAAAATTTCCTGAAGTATTTTTCCTAATTTTTTTAAATTCCTAAAACTTTTGGATAATTTACTAGGAAAAGCTGCGAATTTTCTGGTTTTCTTTTTATTCTTGTTTTTAATAAACCACTACAAAAATACAACTATAAAAATATACAGTATTACATATAGTGTACATACAGTAAATATACAGTGCACCCTTAAAAAAAATGGATTGAAATTTTTTTTAAAAATAGAACTGTTTTTCCTTTTTCTAATTTTAGCAACCAACGTGGCGACTTTGGGGTGAAGAAAAAGGCGACGGAGTTATATACACGGTTTACCTCAAAAAGGTTCGATATCATCGACCGACAAAAAGCGTTTCATCCGTAAGTTTTATTTTTGTACTCTCTTTGTTGTGCGAAAGTGTCTGAAATGACGTCAGTTCGAAACGAATTTTTTTTTTTTTTTTTTTTATAATAAAGGACTCCGAAGATGAGATCTCACACTTGGAATGGGAAACCGTTCGAGTTCGGTTCGTCAAAGCTGCAACACTTGAAAAACTCGTGGAGAGCCTCGCAACGGACGACGGAGAGCTCGAAAGCACTTACATCAACGTCTTTCTCGCTACATACAGAACCTTTGCCACAACAAAACAAGTCCTTCATTTGCTGTTGCAGAGATATAGGCATTTATCCCAAGATGAGGAACAAGATCTCATGACACAACAGCATAAAAAGTAAGTCGGAATTTCGTTTTTTTTAATTCCATTTATCAATGAATTCAAGCCAAGAAAAACATGTTAGCATTGCCATTAATTTCTACGCAGTATGATATGTGATATTGCTGAATGATAAATTTTTTTTTTCCCTCTATTTTTTTGTTTTGTTATTTAAAGCTAAACACATATAGCACCATACCTGGTCAGTGAAAGAATAGATTCATCAAAGCATGATCTTCAAGGTCAAACCCATCAAATATTTCACCGACCATTTTAAATTGTCAACTCATTAAAAGTTATTTGAGATTCATTTCGGCTTCAGAAAAAAAAAAAAATGTTTGTCGTTTTTATTTGTCGTTAAATGGATTTTTAGAACGGAGAAAAGAGATTTCAAATTAAATTAGGTATTTTTTTTACTAGTTTTTATTTGATTGTTTTTTTTTTTTTTTCGGAATTTCAGAACCCTAGTTTTAGCGCTTCACGTTTGGTTGGATTCGTATCCGGAAGATTTTAGAGAGCCATTAACTCATCCCGCATTGCACGACTTGTTGGATTTTGCACAACAGTATTTACCTGGATCTGAGCTGGAAGTTAAAGTAAAGCATCGATTGGATAGATTCACGAGAGATGATCAATACATAGGTATGTATTTTACTTCGGAGCCCCCGCCATTGGTTTAGGGACTGCAGCACACTAAAAGACCTGAGAGAAAAATGGCATATTAAAAATGCAAACCTACAGGAGGTGATTAGTTTTCTTAAAGAAACATACGCAAGAAGAAGGGAAAGGCTTTAAAATGTTTCTTTTTACTTTGTTAATTAACATAAAATAATTATGTACATCAAATATTTATATGGTATTGGTAGGGCCCGAGTTCCGAACCCGGACCCTCAAGTTCGCGAGCCCTGACTACCACTGCCTGGGTGGGCTGCCTGACTGCGCTTCTGGGTCGAGGATTTTAAGGGTTCTTGGTTTACACTGTTTTTTAGTTCTGTAATCCAACCACTTTGGCGCTAGTGTCGCACGATGAAACCGTCCATTTAACTTGCGCCCCCTTGGCCAAGTATGTGGTAGAGGATCCCTACATTAAAAGAGACTGGCGAATTTAAATTGACGCCATATTATTCAACATTGCAGCTTACAGTGCAGTGGCTTGAGCAGAAGAAAAATCACCATTTTCCAAGCAATGCCGCCTGGATTTAGGAATTCCCAGAAAGATTTTTCTGAACAAAAAAGATCGAATAGACGGTATGCAAGTGACGTAAATTTAAGGGGAAATGGTCGGTCCAATTTCATAACGAACTATTTAGCTTGACATCACTGGAAAACAAACAATCTCACTAGAGGACAAACCCCCATTGAGTCTTATGGGCAAAAACTTTTAGAAAACTTTTAGGAATTTTAAGAAATTTTATTTTAGGAATCAAAATAATTTAGCAAAATTAAAAATTAGAAAAAAAAAACTGTTAGAAAAACAATTTTAAGAGCCAAAATTTTTAGAAAAATTTGGATTAGGAATTTATTTTTTTAAGGAAAAATGGTAGGGAATCCATCAGAGCTATTTGTGACGTGAAAAGCTCATGAAAATACAAATAATTTTTTCAAATTAAGAGAAAGCTTGACGGAATACCAAAGGCATGGCTGTTTCGTCTGTCACTCGATTTACGGAGAAAAAATTCAAATTTTTGGGACCTAACGAACTTCTTTGACCTTTTTCTTGTATTTTCGGTACAAATTTCCAAGTAAATACGAACCAGGAAAACAAAATCAAAGTTTTCGACCGCAATTTTTTTTGAAATTATTTACCCGCTGTTCGTACGGTTCAGACAAGTTGAAACTTGCACTAAAAATTCCAGGAAATACAGTACCAAAGGAGTTCGTTGGATACCTAAAAGGGCTATTGTTAAGCTAACTTAAAGATGATTTTTGTCAAATTTAATGCTGTCTCCATTGGACAATTAATTGGAGAGTACAATTAATTGTACCACCGGAAATGCTGTATATTTTTGGACTTTTTGTTCTGCTACCACTTTTTTTTTTTTCATTTTCATTATTTTTTGTGTTCGAAAAAGCAATCAAAACAATAAAAAAAAGTGGTAGCAAAGAAAAAAGTCCAAAATTATTCAGCATTTTCGGTGGTACAATTAATTGGCCAATGGAGACAGGAGATAATTTGGTTAAGATTACTTAAACAAAATTTCATTTTAACTGAGATTTCTGAAACCGATTTTTACAGTTGGATTTTATACTTCTAAAAGATACAAAAAATCGTGAAATTTGTAATAAAACAATTTTTCTTTAAAAAAAAAAACAAACTACAATTTAAATCATTGGATCTTAGTTTTTGGCGAGAAGGTCTAAAAGTATTAATGTAGGGAAAAAAAATCCAATAATTTCTCTTGTTGAATTATTTTCTGATTGAAATTTTACAACGGAAACGCTCGTTTAAAAACCATAAAATCATGTATTGTATTGAAAACAAACAAATTTTATAACTGTATGTATTTTTTTTCTTTTTTTTTTCTTTTTTTTTTTTAAGCAAAACGTCAGAAGAAAAACCCAAATGATAAAGCAAGAAAAGTTTTCAAAAAAAAAGAATAATACTGACGTTTTGGATTCCGAATATTATTCTCAACATAAATTACGCATGAGAAATCAAGTATATGGTAATTTAGAGGCCATGCTGAGCATTTTAATGAAAAAAACTTATAAAAAGATCTTGATGAAATATCTAATCCGGGCGAAAAAAAAGTTAATTATTCTTACGCATATCAGTCATCGTTGCTGACAGTTATTTTAAACCCTGTCAGATGATGGAAATAAAATGTTTCCGAAAAAAAAATATCCATTCAAAAACTGCACTGCATTTTTTTTTTTTTTTTTTTTTTTTTTTTTTTTTTTTTTTTGCCATGTAAAATCCGATTCGGTGGCTCCAGTGACGTCATTTGGCTGGTCCAGGTGATTTATCACAGAGTAATTTTCATGTTAAGGGGTTTACCGAGCTGTTAAACAACCCCTTTGATCACTTTGATATAAACATTTTTCTTTTTTCGGAATTAAAAACCTCCGGGGAGCGGAAGCTTTCGGTTTTTTTTTCCCCAAACTAAAATAGTCAATGAACTAATTTTTGTTCTGAAATATTTTTGAAAATTTGTTTATTTTAATCAGCAGCTGGAATCTATTGTTTTTTTTTTTGTTTTTTTCTTGAAAAGAAGCAGAACGATGCCATTAATTTAAAATTTAAGCACATGTTCGATGTCTTTCTTTTCTTTTTTTTTTTTTCAAAGAAATTCTTTTAAAAGAAGAGAAAAAAAACCGATTCCAAAATGTCAATCTTTACGCATTGCTTAACATTTCATTCCTTAACCCGTAAGTTAATGGACGTTTCATGTCAAATGATAATTAAATCGATGGAAGTCACTTACCGCGGATTTAATTAAAAAGACTCAGTCTTTTTTTAAAAAAAGAAAAGGAAAAAAAATGTGTAAAAAGGGATTTGTATCATCAAAGTGGTTGATTTTGGCTTTCATTCCGAAAATCATTAACCTACTTGCGGTTATGACTTCATCTTTTTTTTTTTTTAAATTTCATCTGATTTTTTATTTTTTTTACAGATTCTGGGCTTTTATATCCGAACAATAATTTTTGCCTTCATGCCAATGGATCTCCGACAACTCATGCACCTCAGTATAGGTTTCCAGACGTCCCTGAAAGGCATTTTGCAGAACAGCTTACTCGAATGGATATGGTATGTTAATTATGAATTTTCGCTCGATCTAGCATGGCCAATAAATATTTTAAAGAATATTAACAAGACCGCGCCCTCCACATGATTTAACAACAAATTTTTAATATTTTTTTCCATGTTTTTCCGCAGGAACTGTTTAAAAAACTGATACCACATCAATGTCTGGGTGGGATTTGGTCGAGGCGTGATAAAAGCCGAAGCCAGGAGGCTGCTACCGTTTTGGCTACCGTTAACCAATTCAATGCTGTGTCTTTTAGAGTTATAAGCACCGTTTTAGTGGATGCGGATACCAGACCTTCGGAAAGGGCTCAAGCTCTTGCTGTTTGGATTGACATTGCTCAGGTTAATATTGGGGATGTTCTCATGAAAGATGTGAACGAGACGATTTTTTTGGCTTCTGTTGTTCGGGCGCTCTTTGTTTTCCCCAAAAATTTTGGTTTCTTTAGCAAAATAATTGTTTTTCTCAGCTCAAAAAAGCACCAGTTGCCCTTAAAGAAACTGTTGTTTTTAAAAAAATTGTGTGCTAAATTTTTCTTTTTAAAAAATACGACCTTTTGTAATTGATTTCAAATGGACCTCGTTTTTTGGGATCCGCCGCTTTGGTGTGATAGAAAAAATCATTACGAGTCGCAAAAATTTTGCAGAAAATGCTCTTAAATGGGATAGTCAAAGCCTTTTTTTTGATCAATTTTTTTTTTCGATAAGAGGCACTTTTGTTTCGTTGCACAGCCAATCCACGGACGTTACACACTACGTCCATAAGCTAAGTATGGTACAGACGTTATAGTCTGCGTGGATTAGCCCTACAGGTAATATTAACGTTCCCGACCATTTTTCCTAAATAAATAAATTCCTAATCCATTTTTACTAAAAATTTTAGTTCCTGAAATCAAAAAAATTTTATTATTATATATAATATATTTTATTATTAAATATTTTATTATTATTATATATAATATAATATTTTATTATAATATTTTTAATATTTTATTATTATATATTTCCTAATTTTTTAAAATCCCTTTAGGGATTTAAAAAATTAGGAAAAATATTCATTGTAGGAAATATTATTTTATGAATCAAAAAATTTTAGAAAAATTAAAAATTGGAAAAAAAATTTCAAGAATCAAAATTCTTAGGAAAAATATATTAGGAACTCATTTTTTTAGGGAAAACGGATTAGGAAAAATGATCGGGAACTTTCCAGACTAAAGTACCCGAAATAATACAATCTAACGTCACTACAGCGTAATGGATGATCCAAATTGCAAATAATTCAAACTATTTGCACTGGTTTGGAACATTTGCTGTAACAATTCTTGCAAATGATCCAAAAATTTTGGAATATGTATATAAAATATTTTAAAAGGTATATAAATATTTTTAGACTTTTTTCAATGTACGTCATTTGGAAATTCACTGCATTTGAAATGATCCAAATTTTATTTGGAACATTCGCAATTTTTACGATTAGCTAATGATGATAGAGTCATTTGCGAGGTCAAAATACGTTCCCTCCTATGCCTAATTAAAGAGTAGCAAGGCGAAAAAATAAAGATCTGCAAGCAGAAAAAATGTTTTTCAATTATCTTGAACCAAATTCAGGCTAAAACCTCAAAACGTTTTGAATTTTTTGAAAACTAAAAGAAAAATACTCTATACCCCGTTGTTAGTTTAAAATCAGAAAAATCGTTCTCGTAAAGTCTTTTTTATATTTTAATTCCCTTCCTAAGTCTCTTTTATTAAATTTCACTTCATTTCATTTTATTTTATTTCATTACAGGAATTAAGAGTACTGAAAAATTTTTCCTCGTTAAAAGCCATCATATCGGGACTTCAATCAAACCCAGTGTACCGGCTGGACCGAACCTGGGCTGCCTTACCCAAGGACAAACTTGAATTATTCGAGGAGTTGGCGAGGATATTTAGCGAAGACAACAATCAATGGGCGCAAAGGGAATTGCTTATTCGAGAAGGGACCGCGAAATTTGCGGACACCGTAGGGCAAAACGACAAACAATTACAAAAAGTCTTTCAAAAGCAACTCAACAACAGCGGACACATAAGCCACGGGACCATACCGTATTTAGGGACGTTTTTAACGGATTTAACCATGATCGACACCGCGATACCGGACACCGTCTCCGACGGATTAATAAATTTCGACAAGAAGCGAAAAGAATTCGAAGTCCTCGCTCAAATTAAATTATTGCAAGGAGCCGCAAACGCTTACAACATACCTCAGGATCCTTTGTTCGATCGTTGGTTCGATTCGATACTCGTTTTGGATGATAGGGAATCTTATCAGTTATCTTGTCAGATTGAACCCCCCCCTCCTGGGAGCGCGTCAGCTTCGACTTATTCCAAGCATAGGAAACGATCCGGTCTCGGTCACAAGAAAAACGACTCGATAGCAAGCACCGGTTCCAGTTCTTCTAGTTCCCAGTTTTATTATGATGTAGATAGCGCTCCTAGTTCTCCTCATAATTCACTAGACAGAAAGGTGAGAAATTAGCAAGTGATTTAAAAAAATATAATTTACCTATTTTGAATTTTCTTTTTTAAAATTTTTCCAATTTTTTAATTTTTTTAAAAATTTTAATTAAAATTTATTTATTTATTTTTATTTATTTTTTATTTTTTAGTTATCGTCATCTTCCAGTAATTCGTCTCTTCCTTCGTTGGACGTTTCCATAGGCAGTAGTAATACGAACCACAGTGCCGGAGCGAAAAATGTTTCCTCGCCCAATTCTTCAACCCTAAGTCACAATAAGCCTTCGCCAGATTTTTATATCATTCGAGTTACCGTCGAAAGCGATTCTGGTGCCACGGACGGTATAGTTATGTACAAAAGCATCATGCTTAGCAACAATGAAAGGACGCCACAAGTTATACGAAATGCAATACTCAAATTAGGTCTCGAAGGAAATCCTGATAATTATACGTTAGCCCAAGTTTTGCCGGACAAAGGTATGAACTTTTTAATTCCCTCCTCCCCTACGTATTTAATTATTTTTTTCTTTTTTTTTTTTCAGAAATGGTATTGCCGACGAATGCAAATGTTTATTATGCTGTCAACACGGCATACAATCTAAATTTTATTTTACGTCCAAAAAAAAATAATCCGGAACCGGAGAAAACCAGTCCTTACAAATCAAGAACCAACAAAAAATAAATACTCGCAAACTATTAATTAATTTTTTTTTTTTCTTTTAATGTTAATTAACATTGGTTGTGACTGGAATTATATTCTGTGTTATTTTTTCCATGTACTTAAAAACGTAACAGAACTTACAGTATATATGTCAGTCATTTTTATTAAAAAAAAATATTTTACATCACTACACATTTTAGTTTTTACATTTATTGTCAGGGAATTTTATCTTTAGATTAAGAGCCAGGAAAGTTATATATGTGAATTGTAAATATCCGAATTTATAGATGTTACTTATCGATAACTCTTCCAATAAAATTTAAAAAAAAAAAGCCTTACTTAATTATATCAAGAACATTTTGGACCATGTTTTTGTTTGATGTTAATTCTTTAAAGACTCATTGTATAAATGTTTTTTACATTAGCATTTTAGATTAGATTTTAATATATCAATATACAGTAAAAAAAAATAAATAAATAATTAAATATTAGCCGTTTTAATACTCAGAATATTTATGAGCCATTTTATATGTATGTCGTCTGTTTTATTATAGCAGCTAATGCTAAAGGAAAAGTTTGTTGAAAGATCTTACCTATAAAAATAATTGTTTGATATGAATATTTTGATCTGACATTTTATCTTAGTTTTTTTTTTGCATAATTGTTCTGATTAGTTATAACTTTTATTACCAATAAAACAAATTGTATATTGTTATTGATATCTTTGATACGTAATCCCACTTCCTCAGGATCAACATTTTGTATTTTTAGTTTCCATTGGCTGGTAAACAACACTTTCGGGACCAGACAAACTTTACAAACTAAGATGTTTCTTGATGTGGAAAAAGCTGAAAAGGGGACTAAATTAAAAGAGATATCCAAGAGCAAAATTAGTATGTCGGTTTAAATGAAAATCATGTTTATGCTAAAGAGCTTTGCTTCTCCGTAACATTCCGTTACATCTTTTTTCTGCCTTTGGACTTCAGGGATTGAAAAATAAAAAAATTCTGCTTCAGTATAAGGTTGTAAATTAAGTTTACGTTGCTTAATAAAATTATTGTAGTTCTTACTGGGATTTTATATGTCAACCAAAGATAGATCCCATGTACCGGCAATCTTTTTTTAAAGCACAAATGTTGTGACTCAAGAATGTATTTTGCGAACATTTTTCGGAGTTAATATGCAGCCTGGAAATCCGAAATGTTTTAGAAAAAATTTTAATGGACCATCAAGTTTGTGTTGAAGACAAAATATTTGGCTATTAATCAAGCTTGAGAAGTTTAAACAAAATTTTGTCACAAATAGAAAATGTACCTGTATATCATGGCCTCTTTTCTCCCATGCTGCCATCTATAATTATTTGTTTACGGCAAACAAACAAAGTACTTGGACGCCATTTTGTTTCTTTTCGTGATTCGTCGTTGTTGGATCGTGTCATCACCGCGGAGTTTATAATGTGTTTAATTAATCCCGTTATTTCGGTTATGAGGGTTTTTTATTTGCATGGGATTATTTTACTATACTGAAATAACAAGATTTCTTTTTCATAGCCACGGTAAATTCGTCTGATATGTTAAATAAATGACGAACAAACGCGAGTGCAGATAGGTGAATGAAAATGCGAGTTGAACGTGTTGTGTCATGTTCGGTTTATTCGGGTTTTTGTTATTAGGATGTGACTAGGTATATTGAAGTTTACATATTGAGGCATAATGGAAAACAGATATCGACGTAGTCAAGGAAAACGGCTAAAAAGGTAATTTATTTTTTTTCAATAAATATTAGAGTGACTACGTATAAGGTAAACAAGGCAATCAATGGCGGACGTGAATACTGAACAAGCACAGTACCAGTGAATTTCATTGTGTTTTTCTTATGTTGGAAGTAGAATCTATTCTTCATGATTACAGTGAAATACTGATGTAAGCAATCCCTTAATCATTGAAAACAGGCAAAAATATTGTTAGCTGAAATTTTTACCATGCCATTTTTACTATTGAGAGACCACTGTCGGTAATTGATGGATTAAAACCTGGTTGATTATTGGGATAAAATAAGAAAATCAAAGCCAGCTTGTTGAAATCCAAATTCAGCCTTTACAGGTGTTGAATAGATTTAAGGTAGAAACTAAGAACTGGTTGTTTACTGCTTGCATTTTTAAGAGCCTTTACAAATCTTTGGTTTTGATGAAAAGATTTTTTTTTCAATAGTTTCATTTCAAAATTTCAGACACACCACACATACACTGAATACATTTCAGTGATGTTACAAAGTGGCCTGTGGTACCACTTGATTCTTCACCATATGTGGACTGGTTTTTTAGAGTGAGATATTCCCTGTAGCAGTTTCAGTTGGCGTTTCAGCAGCTTTCACTTCTCCGTCCATGATATTCTTCCGATCCTTTGATACATCCACATTTCTAAGCTTTCAATCCTTTCATCAAAAAGCATACTATAAGAAATATATTTCATTTCTATTGACAGGATCTTTATGAGTATTGAGTAATTCAAAGATTTTTTTCCCAGTTTGTAACTGGTCCGTCCCTAGTCTAAAGAATTTTGGAACAGATTCATAAAATTGAAATTAGAAAAGATTGTGGAAGAAATTAAGACTAGATGGCTTGTGGAAAATTTTAAACTAGTTATAATAATTGGCACACTTCTGGATTCCTAATATCCGATTGATTTAATTCTTCTGGAGTCATCTCAAGATTAGGAACCTTTTCAATTTGCATAAGTTAAGCATAAGCGTGGATTATTATTCCAGAGTCATAAACTGAAATAAGAATTTTGTAAGTCTTGAATCGGTGTGCTCTGCTGCTAATAATAATCAGGGCTGCAATTCCGATTAAATTTTATTCAGAATCGGACGGAACCGAATTAGGAATATGTTGTATTTCAAAAGTAATTGGAATCAGAATCGGAATCGGAATCGGTGCTTTTCTTGAAGAAATAGGAATCTGAATCGGAATCAGAATTGCAGCCCTGACAATGGTCAGGTTTCTTATTCGAAATTTTCCGTTTAAAAAAACAGGGTCGGGGAAAGAAAAAACGACGAAATTCAATTCTCGATTGCACGTCCAATTTATATCCAATCTTTTTTCATAAAAGAAATGGAAGTCACATTTATTCTGGACGTATTTCTTGGAAACACCTGATATGCTAATAAAATTTCTTGGAAATGCAAGACTGAATTTTAAAAGAGAAAAAAAATTCTCATAATGCAATTGTTGCATACAAATGAAAACTCAGCAAAAAGAAACTTTTTTTTTTCATCCCCTTTAATTATATATTTACTCAGTGTAATGAAATAGCTTATTTCCGTGCTGATTTCCTAACAAATGGACAACCCTGATAACGTGCAAAAATCGTGTAGATTAATCGCGATAGCGAGGTTTTGAGCATTATTTTATTCACGGGGTTACGGAACTAGTTCGAACCCGTTATTTCTTTAATTTTTTTTTTTTTTTTTTTTTTTTTCAAATTTCTAAATTTTTATGTTAAGCTCTTCTTTAAAGTTTTTTTTTATTTTTTTAATTTTAAACGGAAGGTTAATTAACCGAATTTAATAAAAGAAAATTGCGATAAGTCAACCCTGTTACATTTCGGAGCCTTGTTTATCCTACTCATTGATATCGATTAAAAAGGAGGCGCTGCCGTAGCGACGGTGCAGCTTTGAACTTCAGTTCTCGCTGAACCGATTCGCGGTACGGAATAACCTCATCGTGATTATTTTTTCGCGGTTGTTTCTCGTTGCAAAAGAAAAAAAAAAAAAAAAAAAAAGGAAAAAAGAAAAAAAACGAAAGAAAGAAAAGAAGAAAGGAATAAAAAAAAAAATTTAAATCCCCCTTTTTTCTTTTTTTCCCCCTTTTTTTTCTCATGCTGTCGTGATGGGTGTTTCTCTCGGATTTTGCTCCTACAGGAATTGGATTTCTAGTAGATGAGCGCCATGTATCGGCACGTCCCGCCTGTAAGCAAAAAAGCAAAAAAAAAAAAAAAAAAAAAAAAAAACTTTCCAATTTTTTTTTGAAAAGTTGCAATTAAATTTTTTTAAAACAAAAAGAAACTTGGCTAAGGGAAGTTTCGTTGAGAATTTTGCCCTTTTAAAAGAGTGAACTGATAAGAAGTTTGCAAAATAATTTTGTTTTTGTTGCTCCATTGCATCAGCTGAGAGAGGTCAAAGCGTTGACGTAGGGGAAGAAATGGTTTTTATCGCCCAGAAAATTTTTTTTTTTTTTCTCCCTCGGATTTGCGATTGTTTGGATTTCCTATTTTTTCCGCCGAAAGGTTTTTTTAAATAAAAGAAGAAAATCCAAGTCAAAAGTTTCACGTAAATGTAATAAAGAAAAAAAAAATACAGAAAAAAAAAAAGGATATCGTATTTGTATTCCGTATGTGGTTGGCGATTCTAGGAATTTTTTCCCCAACATTTTCTCCATTCAGCCCCAGGTCTGACGTTTATTAGTTTTGTACAACTTTTTTTTTTTTTTCCGCTTTTGTTTTCTGCGGAAGATAACGCTTTAAACAAAACCAAACTCGAAAAATTATATTCAATTACATCGTTTAACATTCGTTATCCCGAGAGTCAGTTAATTGTTTATTTATTAATTTTTTTTTTTTTTTTTTTTTTTTTTTTTTTCGGTTGAAATAAAGTCCCTGATTTCTTGTTTTAATTCCGTGTTAAATGGTTGCTGTTGTTGTTGTGTTGCGTACAGCAAAAACCACGTTTGACAAGGCTTGTCGGTGGAAAAGGCTTGCGTGAATTGATTTAGTTTTAATACTGTCAACTTTTAACTAAGATTATTAGGGAAATGGATTCTAATTTATTATAATGATTTCCATTTAAACTTTTCCATTTTAACAATGGTCCCCGTCGTTTTTAAAACACTGTTTGGTGGAAATTTCATGTTTGGGTCTTATTGTATTTTCTGAGGTGGTTTGTTCTTGATGCAAATAAAACCCAAGGACGGGAATTCAATGCCGAATATTTTGGGTTAACATGTTCATATTGGATTAAATTGGTGAACGCATGTTCGGTGAAGATGGTGTTGTTCAAAATTGAATTTTAAATAAAATAAAATAAAATAAAAACCAAATAAAGTATCCAATCATTTTTTTTAAAACTAGTAAATGGCCCTAAATAATTTAAAAAAAATTTTAACTTTTACTTTCTCCCCTAAATATTTATTTTTGTTGGCTACTTTCACTTTTGGCTAAGTTCTTTTATTTTCGACAACTTATTTCCCAGTTTTCGAATATATTTTTTTCCCATCTTATTTTTTATTTTTTATTTTTTTTAATATTTTATCTTGTTCGTTTGAGGAAAAGAATTTTTTTACGGTCTCTAAAACCTGGAACCACTTTCACGTCGTAATAATGTTCATGCTTTAATGTTTTCAAGAAAAAAAAAAAACCGCAGCAATATTTAAATATGAGGCACTTAATGGAGAAGTTTCTTAGTTCAAGCGAACGTGTCTCAAAACTTTGCCATTTTAAAAAGCAATTTATAAAATGCATAAAGTAACATTTATTTCCTGGGAAAAATTAAAAAAAAAAGAAATAAGCTTATACGAAAAAAGAAAGATAATTCAGAGCTTTAAGCGATAACGTTCTAAGATTAGCTGATCCTTTTCAAAAGCTTAAAATTAAACTGGTAAAAGGATATATAGTTTATAATTGGTTTTTGAGCGTTAAAATTTGTTAAAGAGTTTTTAGATGCATATTCTTCCTTGCGCAAATGTGTTGAATAGGAAAATTTTGTGTTTTGCTTCTTGAGAGTTCATCACTTAATATTTGGTTAATATTCAAAAAGTGACTAAGAAAAGTACGACTTTTTTTTAAAAGCGGTTAAGAAAAAATATTACTTGAAAAGCATCCTAAAACAGCAACTATTTCACTTTTTTTAAAAATTTTTTAAAAAATTGGGCTTAGTGAAAAAATGAAAAATTTCATTTTTTTAATATTAGGTAAAAAAATTCTTTTAAAGAATTGTTAAGAAAACTATCACTTGAAAAGAACCACGAAATAACAACTATTCGTTCTTGTTTTTAAATTTTTTTTAAAATTGGAATAAAATGCAAGATTTTTTAATTTTGTAGGTTCCTAGAATTTTGTGAAATTCAAAAAGTGCGTAACGAATATTTTAATTATTTAAGTTAAAATTCAAAAAGTGGCTAACCAGAGTAACGAAAGTGATAGCGAAATTTTGAACCAGCAGGGTCTTATCAGTGAAAAAAATGTTTTGCGATTTTTATGATTTTGACCATTAAATTCGGCCACTTTCGCCCTTAGGGTCCAAAGGCGAAATATATGATTTGGGCCAATTTTTTGCGTACTTTCACATGGTGAAGGTGAAATTTGGGTCCAGCGTGGTCTTCGTGGCGAAACAAATATTTTGAGATTTCGGCCATTTTATGGCCACTTTTGCCGTTGGGGGAAAAAACCAAAAAAATACGTATCTAGACCAGTTTTTTGCGTGGTGATAGCGAAATTTGTGTGCAGCGTCATCTTCGCAGCGAAAAAAATTTTTTAACATTTGGCCATTTTTTGGGCCACTTTCTTGTTGAAAAAAAAATATACTTATGCCAATTTTTGACGTGTTTTTTGACTGTCATAGCGAAATTTTGGTCCGGGGAAGAAAATAATTTTTTTTCCTAAATCGTATGTATTTTTTTTTGGTTAACTATGAATTTGGAACACTTTGGAAAATTTAGTAAAACATTTTTGTATATTGACCACCTGTTTGAATTCGATCAGATTTCGCCGATCTCAAGAGTGACGGACGAACGTACAAAGTTTCGCTTGTGTGACAGTTGCTGGTGTGTTAAATACCCTGTGATAAATTTTTCGTCTTGTTAAATTACCGAGTCAAAACGGTCGTGTGACCGGTTAGCTTGACTTACCGTTGATCTTTGTTGGCTTAGGAAAATCATGTTTTTCGCGAAAAAGGATTTTACAAAGGGCTATTATCATAATGGATTCGATCAACGTAAGCAAAGCATTAACAGGAAAATGATGGCCAGGAACTGAATTTACGATTTGAGCCGATTCTCTAGAGGTTTTCTGGAAAGGAGTATAAATCGTCAGCCCGGAGAATTCCAAAAAGCGAAAGGGATCAAAGGGAACCGGAGGGGTATATAAGAGGGTTAAAAGGGGAGGAGAAAGAGAATAGTTTGTAGGTCATTTCGCTCTTAACCTTTTTCATTCAGGACGAGATTTATATAGAATTTTAGGCGTTATTTTTTATTTTTTTTTTTCGGGAGACAATTATGTTATCAAGATTTGTCTACATTGCCTCCCGAGAAAATCGGAAATCGATAAAAAGCTCTATAAACTTTGTGTTATAAACTTTTGACAACGATGCGACCCAAATAAGAAAGTTTAAAACCGATAACTTTACAGTTCGCATTGTGTGACGCTTTTGTTAAAGATACTTATTTCACTCATTCTTGATTTTTTTGCGCATAATTATAAATTTCTTTTTGAATGAAAATGGTCAAAAAAACAAAATAATGATTCCAAATAAAACGGTTAATATTATAAAAAGCAATACAGCACGAAGTGGTGTTGTATATATTTCGTGTCTGGCACGAGACAAGACCAAGGCTGCATATAGATCGTTCACTTACCTTTCTTCTTCATTTTCATATTTGCCTTTATTTTTTTAAGATATCGGGCATGGTTTTTTATTGATTTTCACGCTTGTAAGAGGTTTTATTTTTAGATAAGCGACAGTAATTTTATAAGCTTAAATGAAATTCCTGTAACACGGAAGAGGGTTGTCGCGGTGCACGCTGGTGCGCCAAACTTTTAAATTTTTTTGTAGAATTCTTTTTGAAATTAAATGTAATTTATAAAGGGAAATTTTTTTAAGTTATTCCTTTTTAAGGATCTCAGATTATGCAAATCTATTGGAAAAGTTTTTAGCGATTTTTTTTTTTTTTTTTTTTAATTCGTCGGGGCGGGAGTAAAGCACTTTAGAATTTCAAATAGTTAGTTCTTTCCAATTGATAAGAAAATATTGGAGAGGACGTTTGTATGAAGATGTAAATTGACCTACGGATTTTCTTGATTTGACTGCAAATAATAGTGGGTTAGAAAGGGAATTCGAAGAAGACGGATGCCAGACGTAGACCCTGAGTCCCTGACCTATTTACCATCCGAAAACTAGAAACGCTAATTATTTTCGAAAATAAAATGTTGCTTGGGATACTAAATCCTGAAATAAAGTGAGTTGCTGGAAAAGTGCTCGTACAAACCATTTTATAAATGTGGAGACTTGGAGCGCCGTGGGCTTCTGTGCCGTCATATTCATATTCATATATTCATATTCATATTCTTATATTCATATTCCTCATTCGTATATTCATATTCTTATATTTATATTTATATTTATGTCAGGTTCTACGTTCTATATATTCCAAATTTAAAAGAATATAAAACAAAATAGAATAGTATTTTTTGCTAAAAAAGTTAAAACGAGTTATTATAAAATCTTCTTAATCCGAAAAAATAAAACGATATTATTCGTTATTATTCGATACTTTCTTTAGAAAAGTCAGGGTTATTATCGTAGTCCTTCGAGCTAAACATTAATTTGGTCAAAGCATATAGTGAAAATGAAGTGAAAATCTACGATTATTTATTTATATTACACAAAAAAATGTCGGAAGAAGGAAAGGCAAAGGTGAGAAGAAGCACAAGAGAGAACAAGGGAAAACCACCTCTGAGATATGGATTCGAACCCGAAGACGAAATTAGTGAACGTGTTAGTGAGTTTCAATCCTTAATCAACGATGACGAAAGTAGGGTTAAAGGGATCCTCGAAACCCATCTGCCATCGTGGAATTCAATACGACTATAACAAATAACAATTCCTTATATTCTTATTCTTATTCTTATTCATATTCTTATACTCATATTCATATTCGTGTATTCATATTCATATTCATATTTTTATATTCATATTCGTATTTATGTATTCATGTATTCATGTATTCGTGTCTTTATTTTCATATTCCATATTCATATTCAATTATTCATATTCATATTCATATTCATATTCATATTCCATATTCATGTTCATATTCCATATTCATATTCCATATTCATATTCATATTCCACATTCATATTCATATTCCACATTCATATTCTATATTCATATTCAATTATTCATATTCATATTCCATATTCATGTTCATATTCCATATTCATGTTCATATTCCATATTCATATTCCATATTCATATTCCATATTTATATTCATATTCCACATTCATATTCCACATTCATATTCATATTCCACATTCATATTCTATATTCATATTCATATTCAATTATTCATATTTTTCATCACACGGTACTGAAAAGTGGACTTTTCAGTACTGGGCAGTTTATTTACAGACTATTTTAGTTATTATCGTAGTCCTTCGAGCTAAACATTAATTTGGTCAAAGCATATAGTGAAAATGAAGTGAAAATCTACGATTATTTTTTTTATTTTTTATCACCTTGTGATAAAAAATATCTTTCAATGCAAGAAATGCAAACGACTTGCCCGTCTCGACCTATTTAAGGCCCTCGCCTTCGGCTCGGGCTTAAAACTCGGTCTCGACGGGCAATTTTGTCGTTTGCAGTCCTTGTATTGAAAAATACTACATATTTTCGGTAGTCGAGGAAAAGTTGGAAGTCCAGCGTTCTCGTGGGAGGTCGCCAACCAGATGGGTGGATCAATCCGGTGCGTCGGAGATAAACTAACGTATCTCCATCGTATATATAATTGAAGATAATGTGTTTTAACTGTTTGTGAAAATCATGTGACTACACTCGTTTTACGCGCTCAAGTTCGTGTAAACTCTTGTTCACATGCCATTTTCACCTCCCATAGGCAGTCCACCCACATGGCAGAGGGCAGAGAGGCCTGGAGGGAACAAGAAAGACAGTCCTCGTCTTAAAAATATCACCTAACCCTATTCACGATTAAGGAATGAAGAGGAAGGTTCATATTCATATTCGTATTCGTATTCACACATAAATTATTATTTATTGTAGTTCAGTCAATGTTAACGTAATTAAAGGTCTCTTTTCTAGGCAGTAGGACCATTTCTTGTATTGATAAAAATTTTTGGTAAAGCTTTTTTACAATAACAACATTTTTCAAACTCCTCATGAAAACCATTCATTTGGCATCCCAAATTGGAACCCCTCAATTGACACAACGCGTGAATTAGCACCCCAAGCGAATGTTTTAATGGCTAAAATTGGACTTTTTTTACATTATTGCCCATCATGTTTGGCGAACATCAGAGAATACACGTTCCAATTCTTTGACCGCAACAAATATTTACCATTTCACCGCGATTTTCTTCATTCCTTTGATGCTTAACTTCACTGAAATAAAAAAGGAAGCCGTCCAGTTTCTAAAATATCCTTTAGGAAAATAATCCCTGTTTGTGTTTAACTTTCAGTTCCAAAACTCCCAAAGTCGTGGGTTTAAAAACGGAATCTTCACCCATTTTTTTTTTCTTTTTAAAGTTTACGAAAATGGGAAAATCAGACATTGGTTGCTATAGCAATATGACGTCAGACTCATTGTCGACATTTTATAGTTCTGGCTCTATGTGGACGTAAAAACTTCTTTTTTTTTCCTCTTCCTTTTTTTTTTTATTCCAAGAAGCAACTTCTTTTTATATAATTTGTTATGATACTATCTATAATAGACTTAAAGCTCGTCGTGATATATTTCTGTTTTTTTTTTCTTTCCCTCTCTTTGTTATTTCCGTATCATTTTCTAAAGCGGTCACGGTTTCCACGATATTCTTAGGGATTTTTTTTTCTGCGGGAAGAATTATATAAGAATAAAAAAGAACAAATGGTCAGAGGGTTGACATATGAGATCCGATAAGTGACAAGACATTAGCTGACACAGAGCTGACAAATTGCTCCCGGGAAAAAAGATAATTAATAATCATGCCGCCTTTCCTTTTTCAAGATTTTTCGAGACAGAAAAGGGGTTTTCCCCTTTTTTTTTTTTTTTTCAAGGATTCGATTTCAACTTTTAAGATTCCTACATTTCCTTTAACTCGTCGTCAGTGATAAAAACAAAAAAAAAAAAAGAAAATTCTTTTTTGTGAAAAGCCGTTCCGTTGATTTGAAATTAGCGGAATAAGTTGTTATCTTGACAACCTTTTTAGTTGTTTCCTTTTTAAGTGATAATATCATGGTTTTTTCCCGGTTTTGTTTCGCTACAAACTTGGCACTAAGTTCCATGTAGAATAGGGTGGTTCTTATTTTACAAAGTTTGGATTTTTGAAGGTGACACCCCCTAACTTTTTTTATTTGTCTGAGATAAGTTTCTCTGAATTTTTTCAAATTTTTTACTCGACGGGAAAGCGTGCCTCATCGAGCTTTCAGTTCGGAAAAATCCCCTAAGATATATTATAGATATATCATTGATATATTATTGATATATTATGGACATAGATATACTATAGACATATTATTGATATATTATTGACATATTATAGATATAGATATACTATAGACATATTATAGATATATTATAGATTTATTACCGATATATTATAGGTATATTATAGATATATTATTTTTGATAATTTTTATTTGTAAAAAAACCCCTCGTTTTCTATGGGAAATTTTGCGTAGATTTCGAATCTGGAAACAGTTTTTTTTATATCTGGCCCAACTTATGAGATAAAAGCCAAAAACAATGAAAACTGTGGACTTAGTACGTTTTGTCACTTTTCTGGATTTTTCGTCTTATTTTGGCCTCTTTCTCAAAAACCGGACCAGATGCAAGAAAATTATTTTCAGATTCGAAATCTACGCAAAATTTCCGATAGGAATCCAGGGTTTTTTTTACAAAAAAAAAATTATTAATTTTTTGGTTTTTATGGGATTTTTTCGAATTAAAAGCTCGATGAGGCACTCTTTTCGTCGAGTAAAAAATTTGAAAAAATTCAGGGAAACTTACTCATACAAATAAAAAAGTTAGGGGGTGGCACCTGCGAAAATCCAAACTTCGCAAAATAAGAACCACCCTAAAGCGAGCTTGATGGGCCAATCCACGCGGACTGTAACGTCCCCACCATATTTAGCTTTAGGAGTGGTGTGTAACGACCGTATGGATTGACTGAAATATTCTGTGGAAAAATTCCTACAAAAATATGCTTCTTTTCCCCGAAAATATTGAAAAATTTATGGACTAAAATTATCGATAAATTATCTGCATCACTAATTTTTTCAGATTTTTTTTAAAGGTCGTTTAGTTTTATCAATTGTTTGGTTCTTATGGGATTTTTAAAAAATTCGAAAAGATTCAGGGAAACTTATCCCATGCAAATAAAAAAAGTTAGGGGGTGGCACCTGCGAAAATCCAAACTTCGCAAAATAAGAACCACCCAAATGTACAACCTATAAATTGGCTTTCGTTAACCCATGTCTTTTTAGTTTGTTTACTTGAACAACAGGTTCAGTTTATGTTTGGATAAGTAACCAACCTTCGGTAAATTTTAAGTCTTATGCATGAGATTTACAAGTTAATTCGCACCGTCAACTTTTCAACCTCTCTCCGAAAATCCTCCCTTCTTTGAAAATGATAAATTTTCATCTTTCTTTTTGTTTTAACCTGCTTCTTTGTTTAGGTGGACTTGTTGCGTTCCACCTCATCTTACCTCCCTCTGTGTTTCATATATATTATTAACGGGCCGAGCCCGAACAATACCTCCCTTAGCCATGGTTATTTATTAATGAAGAATGATTATCCTGTTTTCTTGCGGGTGTTTGGATTGCTTTTTCTTCCCCTTTTCTTATCTCGCCTTTTGTTTTCTTTTTGCAGGAGGAGACGTGACGTCGGATGGCTGACGAGGATTTTGGAGATTTAAATTTAAGTCAATATGGCGGGAGCGGCAGGTGGCTGCAGAGTTCAAACCCATCCTGGGTCTCACGTTCTGGGCCGAATCCGAGCCCTCAACACAATCACATACCCGGTCGATATTCGGTATCGCAACGGGGTAGCAGCTATGAAGCTGAGGACGTTGCGAATCCCTACAACCGAGGACCGGGTTCGACACAGCAAAGAGGTAGATCGGGACTCTACTATTCACCCCCGGGGACGTCGTATACAATTGTTGAGAGGCCGGTCGCGACTACGGCCATCACTCAACCCCATTCGGGTGTTAAGACTAATCGGAGCTACGTCGGGTCCTCTCATTCCCAGCCCCATTCTCATTCACATACCCCGAGGACAGCTCCGAACAGTGCGGGGAAAAAGAGACCCATGTCGCCTGAGGAAGTGTTAAAATTGTTCGGTCCCGGTGCGGGCAAGGGATCCAATTTCGGTCGACGGTCGCAAAGTCCAGCTAGCAGCCCTCCATCCACAACTCATCACCAATATTTGTATCAAAATACTCATGATGATTTAGTGGTCAGGACTGTGACGATGGTGAGGCCTCCTGATGCTCCTCACGGGTTTGGGATTTGTGTCAAGGGAGGAAAAGACTCGGGTAAGTCGAAAATTTACTTTTCATTCCACATGAGTTGAAAATGATACATATCACCGCCATCTATCCGATTGAAAGTGGAACTTATCATCATAGAGTAAAAATCGTGGAAGCAGACAAATATAAGCCTATTTATCCGCCTACTCGACGGATAAGTAAAAATATCTATACAGTGTGTAAATCTGGTTTGCCGCTCACTGTCGACTTCGGAGTTTAAGTGAGGAAAAAAATTGGTAACACTGGTTGCCGTATTTTTATTTTCCTTATTGCATAGTCTTTTAAACAGGTCAGGAAACTCCTATCTTAAATGTATGGGAGATGGTGTCCGGCTTAACTGCACAGATTTTAGTTCCACCCAAATACCACCCGTAGCGCTAGTTGCATTCAGGACGCTTTTCATTGGTATTTGTTTCAAAACAAATATGGAGGATTGAGATTATTGTGTTTGTAATCTCTGAGGGGATTTTTTTTTTTCAGTATTAAATGTTAAATATAGTGCATACGCATAGCAAAACGCGTAAAAAGCTATTGGAAGTATATTTAAAAAGCAATTAAAGGTGTAATACATCAAAAAATACACTCAAAAACTGTGTTGGTTGCTGCAACTAAGAACATTGGTTATATTTTGCCGTACCAATATACTCAGTTGAGAGCTCTCAACTCTCAATTGAGAGAACTCAGTTGAGAGTTGAGAGAACTTGGAAAGTTTGCCGTACCAATATACTCAGTTGAGAGAACTCAGTTGAGAGTTGAGAGAACTTGGAAAGTCATTGAAGTTGCAGCAACCAACACGGTTTTTCAGTGTAATACGCGTCATTTGAAAACATTAATTACAGAGGCAACTATAATCGGTTTGAATGTACGTCCCGAAAGATCGCTGCGCCATCTGTTGCCTGCTTCACCGAACTAAAATTCGTGTGCTTAAGCCGGACACTTTCGGGGGGGTAAGTTTCCTGACCTGTTTAAAAGACTATGCCTTATTGTTATTTGTCATATTGTCATTTTTATTTTCAATATCCGTCCATATTGTTATTTTTAATTAATCCTAAATCGTTTTTCGTCGACCTGTCAACGGAAAGCAAGGTCAGAATTTACAAGGCTGTTGTTAGACCCACACTAACTTACGCAGCTGAAACAAGAGCAGACACCGTAGACACGAAAAGAATGTTGACGACGGCCGAAATGAGCGTTCTACGTACTAACGCGGGAAGAACGAGATTAGATAGAGTTCGGAATACCGACATTTGAAGGGAATTCAATATCACCGGCATTACTAAATTTGTATAAAAGCGAGAATGAAAGCCTGGAATGAACATGTTGACAGAGCCGATGGCCATTTCATTAAGAAAGTAAGGGATGAGAAACAGATCGCGAAGCGACCCCAAGGACGACCTCCAAAGCGATGGGCAGATAGTTGAGCTTCGTCATCCGTTGATACTCCATGAAGGACTATTGTAGATAAAAAACAGGCTCTTTTTTTCCTTTTTTAAAAAAAGCCTACTAAAAGAAGAAGAAAAAAAAGAAATCGTTTTTTAGTTGGAAATAAAAAAAAGAGGCTATGTAATATAACTTATCCACTTGGAATGAAAACCAACTGTCACGGCTAGGAAATGTTCGATATATCTCACTTTCAACCCTAGTAATGAAATATACTATTTCGCCAATTACGTCAAGCTATTTGATAATTAATTCCTTTTCATTGGTCAGGATTTTATGACTTGTAATCCGTCCGTCACACTTTCGATTTAGTTTTCAGCTATTCTTTTTATCACGGAAACTTAAAAAACGGCTGTAAAAATTATCCTTATTTTTAAGACCCTTGACAAGATTTTCTTACATTCTTCTCGAGAGAATTTGAAAAGGTTATATATAATCTCGCTCTACAATCTGTAAAATAACTTTCCCTCTTATGTCAAGTTTATCTCCAAAAATTTCACAGTTGGCGGATTTTGAATTTGCAATCTTGGATCATTAACTGTTTAATCTTGTTTCCTTAAGTTGTTCAACAAACCTTGGTTACATCAATTATTGAAAATTTATTTAATACGATACATTCCTTCGGCACTCTTGTATTACGGTGTTTATTTACGTTAGACTGCATTTTCCGGTTTTATTATTTAAAATCCCCCTTTTTTTTTAAGTTTAAAGAAACAGAAATTTTGAAAAAAAAAAAAAACGATGTTTTCCTCGTGGTGTGTAATAAATATTACGATGTGTAATTTTTGTGAGGTGCTTTGCTATCTTGGATCACTATTCGAAAAGAATATCTAAAACTCCCAAGTGTTACCCTTTTGCTTCAGGAACGAAATCAGGGCAGGTTGGGTCAACCCCGTTCACGTGCTCAAATGTGGGTACGGAAATTCACCGGGCCTAAAAAGCTTCTTATTTGTCAAGCTTCTTTTTATCAAGATTAGATCAATGTTGGATGAAAACATGCTTTCCCCGATCATCTTGTTTTTCCAGTTTCAATCTCCAACAGGGGGACCCATCTTTCTTTCTTAATTAACTAAGTATTCATCAATCAGTAGCTACTCCTACTTTTGCTCTTAATTGTACCGTACTCCTTTTCTCAATCTCGCTGGACGGCAAAATACTATTGGAGCAGAAAATATATTTAAATTGTAAAGGTACGATCCACAAATTTAAATTGTCTTTTGCGATCTGTGTAATTGTCATTCTCCTTAATAAGGAAACCATAAAGGTTAAATTAGGGTTTAAATGTTAAACTTCTGACTTTCCCCACTCGATGTTTACCGTTAGAGTATTCATTCGCCTTTATAAAGCGCTGGAATACGTAGTGAAAGACGAAAAAAAAAAAAAAAAAAAAAAAAGAAGTGTTCGTTCCGAGTCAGAGACTTGCTTGACATGTTATTTAAGCGTTCATGATAAAAGCAACAGACAAAAGGAAAATAAATAACGTAACGTTTGCATATATGAAAAGAAAGAAAAAATAATGGACGAATTGAGAAATTGACAACAAAGTAACAAGTCATACGGAAATTGATATCTTCCATTCTTTTGCTTATTTCCATTTTTTCATTCTCTGTATGCATTTTTCACATACGAATAGAAAAACTAATGATTTTTACCTGTTCTCAATTTTTCAGTGTCTGTTGCCGAGGAAAGTAAATAAATGCATCTGTTAACCGTTACAGCACTACCGTATAATTTTACCCTTTACTCTAACGCTGTGTAATGATGTAAGACTAGGGATCCTAAAAGAGATAGCCATACCTGTAATTCCGGTTCTTCGATATTTTTCTCCTGAAAATGATTGGTCCATTAAAAATTTTTTTGGAAAATTAAGAACGTAAATATAAACAGTCAGGAACCATTTTGTAAACTTAAAAAAATTAATATTTCAGACAGAAATTTATTTTTCGGATTTATCGAAAAATCGGAAATGGCTAAATCTCTTTTAGGATCTCTATGTAAGACTTGTTTAAGCCTCACTTTCTTGACTTAAAATTTTTTAATATATCGAAAGAGTTTAAGTGATTTTTATTGAAGTTGGCTTAAAAAAACGTCGATTACCGTGATTAGTAAGTGGCAGAAGCACTAGGGTTATTACAGCAAAGCTTGAAGCAAAGGTCCAGCAAAATCTGTTCGACATGTAAAATAAAGGAAAAAATTAAAAGGTTCCATTTTTTTTGGTCGGTAAATTTATTTGATTGGCCAGTGATTTTTAATTTATTTTCCAGTACTTTTTAATTAAAGTCAGTATTTTTGGGCAGTTCCCAAGAAAAAGTCCGTTATAAAATTTTATAACTCTATAACGTTTTGGTCGATTAAATAATTTTATAACTTATTTATAAATTTTTATAATTAAAATTTTTAACTGAGCAATATATTAATTTTATGCTTGAATTGCACTATATTTAGCATATGGGGACTTTATAGGCTCTTTTTAATACATTTTTCACGAGATAAAAAAAGAAAAAAAAATTACAATTTTTTGAAATAGAACCCGAGCCTTGTGGTCGACTTACCAGTCTTTTTATCCACTACACCACTTTTCAACTGATTTTTAAGAGCGGCAATATGGTCCTTAAGTTGCTAATTATTTTGACTTATATTTTTCAGATTTTTCGGAATTTTTGGTTTATTTCTTGTATTTTTAATTTGACAAAGGCTCAAAAATAAAGAAAATCAGAGATAGAAAAATTCGGGAAGCGTTAGAAGAAAATAAAAAAACTTAGAAAAAAACTGAAAATAATTTTTGTTATAAAATTTTATAACGAATTATAAATAGATGTCTTTTTTGGCGGTTTATAAAATTTTATAACGAAGTTTAAGTTTTCAATTACTCAATTTTATAACACACTTTTTCTTGGAAGGCTTCTATTTTTTTGGTCAGTAAATTTATTTGGTTGGCCAGTAATTTTTAATTTCTTTTCCAGTATTTTTTAATTAAATTTGTCAGAATTTTTGGGCAGAAACTTTATTCGAATGGCCAGCAATTAATTTATTTTGGTCAATATTTAAATAATATTGGGCAGTATTTTAATTATCCCCCCCCCCCCATTTCGGTCTTACATAATAATTAAACGCTCCCTTTAAGGTCTCAGGTCTTCTCCCCCAAACATTACAAGTCGTGCTTTATTTTTCTTAAACTCTGATCGTTTTCTTTAACTATACTTCTTTTACCGTTACAAAATATCATTCCTTTTTTTTAAAACCATTAATAATAATTTCCGCTTTATTTTCCCGCCATAAATAACACCCTAGGATTTTTTTATAAGGATTTCTCTGAAAGCTTAAGTACTAGAACGTTATCCATTGTGTAGTGTCAAGAACACTTCAACTCTTAAAAGACTATGAAAATACAATATAAATTTCCGATATCGTCTTTTGTGCGAAAGCCACTTCGAAAAAAAAAATCATTTTTCCTTAAATCATTTTATTATTTTTTTTTATATTTATTAATTTTTTTTTCCGTTGTCTTTCAGACCCGGACGGAGTTGGGGTTTATATTTCACGCGTCGAAGAAGGAAGCGTAGCCGAAAGAGTCGGTCTAAGACCCGGGGACTCAATTTTAGAAGTTAATGGAACTCCATTCACACAAATCACTCACGAAGAAGCTTTAAAGGTAATTATGGAGAAAAACGATAAAATAAATGAAAACTTTTTTTTTTTTCTTAACGGAAAACCGATGTAGGGGAGAAAGCTAGTGAACGTATCGAATGCCATGCCGCACACATAAAAGGTCACTGTCCTAAATTATATATAAATAGTAATGAATTCGATTGACAGGATCATGCAATCGGGAAATATCAGATAATTGAACGTTAATAACTTGTTTATTTCCTTTAATTTAAGGGAGTATTTTTTTTTTTTTGGTTTTATCCTTATCTGATTTTAAATGAAATGATCTTAAAGATTATGGGTTCAAATCCAGATAGAAAAAAAATGGACTAGAATCGACCTCGACCTTTTTTTTTTTTTTTTTTTTCGATGTCGGTAAATCTCGATGGAGATCAAACTGTCCGATTTTTTTTTGTTCTGGGGGAAAAAAATTTTCCCGTTTTGGAAAGGTTTCTTCTTTTTTTTCATTTTACGTTTGCTGATCTCGTCAGATTTATTGAATAAGCAATGAGTCATTAGGTTCCATTTATTTTGTGCATCTAGGTTAAAAGGGTGCCCCACCTTCCCGCAACCCCCAAAAAAAATCGATATTTTTTATTGTGGTTTCCTACGGGTTTTTTTTTTTTTTTTCGAGAAGGGATTTTTTGTTCAGTTTTTTGGAATATGAGTTAGATTGGGATGGTTTACGTCATGTTGAGGTAGGTTAGCCATAATGTATTTTGGAATTAAAAAAAGTTTTAAGGAAACCCATTTTCAATATAACTGAATTATCTTTTTAGGGTCAAAATCTGGAAAAGTCCTGGGAAATTTTGAAAATATTTTTCCAAATTTTTATTTTTGAACCTCCGTTCTCATGGATACTCGCAGTGTGCGTTAAAATCATATTGAGCGCCAACCAGTTTTTTGTATAGGCAACCCGCATGACATGCATGAAATACAAACTATCGCATAATCCTTTTTTGGTAAAACAATCAAAGATACTTTACTTGCTGTATTCGTTTACTTTATTTGCAGAATGATGCAATTCCAAACAGAAGAAGCAATATGGTGTCAAAAGTAAGATTCTTAAAAATAAAATTTTCTCAGCCATTTTGGATTTCAATTTTTTTCGAACATGTTTTAAATATGCGAAATTATGTTCTAAAAATATTGATAATCCATTTGGCTATATACAAACTATTAGTTATATTTATAATTTGAAAAATACACCTTGATTTTCCAACGATAATGAAAAGAATTTTGCCAACTTAGGAACAAAGGAAAAAAAAACCGATTTTTTAAAGTAAGTACCAACTTAAAAACGATTTGACGAACATGATTTGAAACAGAACATTTCTGATTTTTGAATCAGCGCAACAGTCCGGAATACATAAATAGGTCAAGTTTTAGCTTATTTCAGGCACCAATAAGAAATTATTAATCTTTTTAACATTTCCACTGCTTAGACCTAATTTTTGCGAAAATGGACCACCCGGCCATTTTCTTAAAAAAATAAAACTACTGCCTAAGTAAAAATGTACTTTAAAAAAATCATCGTATATATATTTTTTTTTTCGGAATTTTCGCATATTTTTCTTATATTAAAAAATTTAAAAATTTTTAAAAAAATTTTGAATTCTGTATAATTTTATAGAGATTTTTCAAAGGAAATAAATGCTTACGTAAGACCAGCTCAACCACACCCCCCCTCCCCCCCTAACGTGCTTACGTAATACTTGTACAGCCCCTAATTTTGTATTTTAATTTTTTGTATTTCTGTTCTGATTATTTTTACAATTTCCAATATGGTAAAACAAAAAAAGTACGTAAAATAACTTCAAACTCCAAAATCGTTAATTAAATTCAGAGAAAGATTAAAAATCAAAAATATACCAAATCGGTATACGTATACGTATATATATACCAAAGTATACATAAAAATAAATATACGGTATATTCCCTATCTCTAAAACGCCGCCATCGTTGTTTACAAATCTCAACGACCAATCAAAATGCGACTCGCGTACAAGTGGCGCTTTCGGTGGTAGAAAAGAACTAATTTTTGCGTAGTTAAGCTGGACAAGATCTCCCATGATAAATGATAGGAGTTTCCGGACCTGTATATACGACCGTGTGTTCTATCAGCACCTTTCCAAAGGACCCTTCAATTATTTAACCGACGAAATTAGACATTCAATTTACTTTGCACGCTCAAGGAGACCGTGATTCAAAAATTTAAATTTAAATATCCCTTCCCCTATCATTGTATTCTTTGAAGTTTATGTATCAGATATCTGCAATCAAGCGCTAAATTGCTTTGCTCTTCCTCGCCTTATCCTATAATATTAACACCACCTTGTTAAAGTAATGCGATATTACTAAGCAAACAAGTTGAAGGCTTGACAGGAACTCTTTTTAAACTAAATCAAAAAAGTATTTGTCAAGCACTCGGGGTTCTCCCTTTTATTTTATCATCCTTTTCCGAACGGATTACGAGAAAATTTTCGTCTGTTTTAATCGTTTTCTTTTTGAAATTTAATTTTCCCCCGTCTTTTCCGTATTATTTGTCATTTCCCATCGAGCGAGTTCAATTTTCATCTTTTGACACTTTTAACGTTTGAATCGAAGTAAAAAAAAAAGAAAGGAAATAAACGTGACATTTCTTCTTAATCGTGAACTCCATTATGTATGTTTTTTTTTTTTTTTTTTTTTTTTTTTTGTTCGGAAAATGACATTTGTTTCCATTTGGGGGGGATTTCTACTTTATGTGAAAATTGCAAAAAAAATATTTGCCAGTCAAACGTTTAGATTCTCTAAAAGCTTTTTATTTTTTTCGATTTCGTTTTTAAATGTCCTTCAGTAAAAGGAGGACTCGGGGAAAAAGCAACGGTTGCTTTTTATGTTTCTCAACAAAATCTTTGAATTGTAGAAAACCCGAAATATATATATAGTATTTTCTTTTTAAATTTTTTTACGACGTTGGCAGCTTCAAAACCCGTTTCGGATTTACTGCAGTTTTCATCTGTTTTCTTTATATTTTCCATGTATAAGTTTCAGGTGTGCAGTATATCATTCATTTTTTTTGACGTAGGACTACGTCTTGGGTTTGGTCCTGGGAAATCTGTCTGTCCGGGTGTCACAATGTTCGCACCAAAAATTAATATTTAATTATTTTAATATTAAAATTTTAACTTTGAAAAATTTAAATAATATTTTGATTATTTTTTTTTTTTTTTCACTTTTGGTCTTTTGTAATGAACGAAAGAAAGGTTTTAAATTTCTGTGCTTTTTAAAGTAAAGTTTACAAGGAATTTTCTAAAACATTTACAAGAAATTGTCTAAAAAAATTTCTGAAAAATTTACGAGGAATTTTCTCCAAAATTTACAAGAAATTGTCTAAAAAATTTACAAGAAATCGTCTAAAAAATTTACAAGGAATTTTCTAAAAAAAATTACAAGAAGTTTAAAGTTAAATTTTTTTAAAAATTAGAGGACATGAAGGAAAGAAGGATTTAAAAAATTGGTTTTAAAGTTCGAGAAACTTAACTTTTACAAGAAACTTTAAGTTTGCTAAATAAAGCAAAGACTTCAAAATTTCTTAAAATTTTATTTACCTAAAATTTTTTAAATTTTTTAAATTTATTACCTTTTTTTTAAATTTTCTCCGTTTTTTAAAAATATCTTTTATTTTAAATATTAAAATTAGACTACATGAACAAAAACAAGAACTTTGAAATTTTAAATAAAATATTCACTACATTTTTTAATTTTGTCCTTTTTTCTTTAGCCGAGAATGTGAGCTAAAGCAATGTTTTAATATTAAAATTTTAACTTTGAAGACTTTAATTAAAATTGTGACTAATTTTTTTTCAACTTTTGACCTTTTTTTATCAAAAATTTTAAGTTTTTTTCGTGCCAGGAAAAAAAATTATATTTTTATCAAAAAATTTGAATTTTTTGACCTAAAACAAGCAAAAAAACTGCCTTAAAAATTTCAAATCGTTTCATTGTTTAAATTTAGCAATATCAGGACAGTACCCCAAAGACGTACCCCTACGTAGGGATATACCCCCATATCACAGTATGATTTTTTTCCCCCTTCAAATTTTTGGAAAAAATCCAACATATATCAAAATTTTATCCGACAATAGAATATTACAAAAAGAAAATGGAAGGTTTTATGAGGGATGAAAAACGTTAAGCTCAAGACTTGTTAATTTCGGCTTCGGGAGAAAAAGGAATCCGTGGAGGGCTTTTGTTCTTCTTTCCCCGGATGGTAACAGATATCTTAATTTTCTCATCGGCATTCATACTTCTCCGGGTTTTCTTTGTGCTTTTCGAACGGCATCAAAACCGTTCACCCCCTCCCCCTCTCTTCCCTCTCCTTTTTTCGCAGTAGGATGTTTCTATTGTTGTCAATGTCATCGATTTCTTTCTTTCTTTTTCATACGTTTTGCTCCTGACTTTTAAAAACCGAAAGTATCAAATTTAATGCTCGAATCGTGAAAACATGCTGACGAGGGAAAATCCTTTAGAAAATAATAAATAAGCATCGTTTTAAATTTTGATTTTATAAAATCCGCCAAAACTAAAATTTTAAACAATGAAGGAAGAGATACTGTAAGTTATACGGTTTTATTATTAGAATTTTGTATAAAAGTTAGGCTGGCTGTTTCCAGCTAAACGCATTTGAAACAACTTTTAAAGCAAATACGAAATGCAAGTCGGGAAAACTCCCCGTGGGATTTGATGCTGTAGACTGAGAAATGAGAAATTAAGAAAATTTAAGAAGAATGTAAACACGTAAACGTATACGAAGAAAACGACTTTTGAAATTGTTTTAATCAAATTTTCCTCCTTGGTTTCAACGCAGGTATGTTTCTGGTTTGTGTACGTTTGGAAGAGAGATAGAAAAGAATGCGAAAAGAGACGGGTAAAGGATGAGAACAAGGGAGGGAGGGCATGCAGTAAGCGAAAATAAAAGAAATAAAAATTGGGGGGAAAAAGTAAATTGGATGTTAGAAAACCGTGAGGAATAGAAAATTCCACAAACACTGATTTTTTTTTTAGAAATGTTCCGTATCATTTTTCCTAAAACACTTTTCCTAAAAAAAATGTTTCCTAAAAACTTTTTCCCTAAAACTGTTTTTTTCCTAAAAATAATTTTTCCAAATATTTTTTTTCTAAAATTATTTTTCTGAAACAAAAATGACTGAAAAGCTTTTTTCCTTAATGATTTTTTTTCCGGAATGCGACAAAAAAATAATTCTTGGCAAAGCAATTGTTTTTTTTTTTTTTTTTTTTTTTTTCGAGAATTCCGTATTCCAAAAAGCAGCAAAATAAAAATTTCAAAAAAATTCTGATTTCCTTATTTTTTTTAAATGTACTTAGGGTGTTTCACTTTTGCAAAAAGTATTTCCAATTTTGTTGCTCACCGAAAAAACTGTTTTATTTTAGTGCAAGAATAGTAAATAAAACCTAGAAAAAATTTTCCGCCACTCACAGGGCCCTCTCAACGCCCAAATAGGGCCCCGACGGGCTTTAATATTTAAGCGCAACATTACATCATATTAACAGCTTTTTAAAAGCCTTTAAGAAATCGGTCCACAGTCTAACTTTATGTTTTCGAGGTCGCAGAGTCCGAAAAAGCGACCCTCGACGCCGAAAAATTAACGGCAAAACGGCAAAATTTGGGAAATTTTAGAGAGAGTATACTTTCAGGAAAAAAACTGTAGGAAAATTTATTTAGGAAAAACGTCTTTAGGAAATTTTTTTTTGTAAGAGAAATGTTTTTAGGAGAAAATTTTTTTAGGAAAATCGTCTTAAGGGAATTTTTGTTTAGGAAAAATTATTTATTTTCAGGAAAAATGTATTTAGGAATATTTTTTTAAGGAAAATTAATTTCAGGAAAAACGTTTTTCAGACATTTTATTTTAGGAAAAATGTTTTTAGGAGTAAATTATTTTAGGAAAAACGTCTAGAAAATTTTCTTATTTTTAAATTTTTTAAGAAAAAAAAATGTTTTTACATGTTTTTAAATGTTTTTAGGAGTTAATTTTTTTTAGAAAAACGTCTTTAGGAAATTTTATTTTAGGGGAAAAGTTTTTAGGAGAAAGTTTTTTTAGGACAAACTTCCAATAGGAAGTTTTTTTTTTTTTTTCTAAAGGGCAGTCTTCACTTGATAACGTTCACCGCACTCGCGTTATTCGCCTTCTCGATGAACGTATTCGCACCGGAAGTTTTGTGGATCTTTTACCACGATTTTTTTGATCATCTTCTGCTTTTTTTTATTTACAAACATTAAAAATTGTGGTTTGAAAGATGTTTTTACGGATTTAAAAAGAAAAATCTTAATTCGGGCATGGGGAAGATAATAAATCTGTTCCAAAACAAATTCTGGGTAATCCAATTTTGTATACTTAATAAAATATACGGTACTCTTTTTATGCCACAAACGTTTACGGGAGTAAAACCTGCAAAGTACTTCCGGTGCGAATACGTTAATCACGAAGACGGACAACGCGAATGCCGTGAACGTTATCAAGTGGAGACTGCCCTTAAATTATTTTTAGGAAAAACGTCTTCAGGAAATTTTATTTTTTAGGAAAAATGATCGGGAACGTTCTAGAAAACTGTGATTAAAAATGATATCCGGCCGATTTTGGTTGGTTAGCTTATGGAAAAAAAAACGGGTTTGTTTGGTTTTTTTTTTTTTTTTTTTTTTTTTTTTTTGACAGTTGTCTTCTTAACCAGCGTTGATGAAACTGGTTCTGGTTCTGGTTCTGGCTCTATCTGTCTTTCACTAATTTTTGCACCAACATATTTTTGCGTTCGTTCATAAAAAAAATTTTAATTTGAAACCGAGTTACCAGCGTTTCCACTTTTCTTGGAAGGTTTATAAGGTTAATGTTGCAGGAATGTTTTGCCAAGTCTTGATGCTACATTAGTAATATAGTTATGTGCAAGCGCTGGGGTTTTTGCAAAATTTGGAAGCTCTGTCCTAACTTTTTTCAGAATATATCCGTTTCCAAGAATTTTTTGTTAGATTCAGCTAAAATTTTCAAAGCTTCAAAAAATCAGGAAAGTGTTACAGAACTCTCATTTCTATACCATTAACAGTTTGATCAATTTCCACGGTTGTTATTAGAGAAAAAAGAAAAAAAAAAGGAAAAAAAAAAAACGATTTTTTAAATGAATTCTAAGAATTTTGTCGATGAAATTTTTTCTTAAAAATGCTTGAGCTTTTATACTTTCTTATGAATTACATTTTCGAAAAAGGAAATGAATATAAAAAAGAGGTTTTATTAGGAATTAAATATCTTTTCCAATTTTTTTTTTTTTTTTTTTTTTTTTCAATTTTCTTTTTTAAGGCAATTTTGTCTTTCTTCATTGGTTTTTGTTGCTTTGAATATTGATAGCCTCGTAACGGAATTGAGAAACCGATTTTTGGAAACCGAAATTTTCATTTTTGATTTAATTATCTGATAAAATGTACCAGATCAGTTTGACTCTTTTTTTTTTTTTTTTTTTTTTCTGCAAATATTATATTTATTCCGATCATTTTTTCCTTGAAGCGATTAGTTCTCACATTTCTAAAGAAAATCATTTTAAAACTCTTCTGCACTGATATACTCTTGTCTTTTTTTTTCTTCTCCAAAAAAAAAAAAAAAAGAAAAAGAAATAGAAAAAGGAAAATTTATATATACCTCGAGCGGAATTTTACAGGGTAACATGTTTCGAAACATCTCGCGAAACATATTCTTCGGGAAATTCCGCCTTGAAGAATTTCCCCGAAATCATTTTGCACGATATTTCGCATTGCATTCCAAGTGTCGAAACATGTTTAGCGACATGGGGAATTTTTCCCTAAAAAATATTCTATTATTGATTTTTTTTTTTCCTTCATCGAAAAGAAACTTTTCTTGTCGTTTTATGGATCGCTCCTAGGACGTAGACGGTGAAAATCGAATAAGATAAAAACAAAGGAAACGGAAAGAGAATTTTTTTTTTTATGTCTTCTCCACTTGCTGACATGGAACAAAAATGTATTTGAGGAATTTCTGAATGTATACGACTGTCGATCCTTGATCAGAGCGGATGCTGGGAAACTGTCGAAGGAAAAATAAAATTATGAAAAAGTTTTCTCATGTTGAATAATTCTAAAATATGTTTTTTCCCGGTTTTTCCATGTTCCATGTCGATGAAAGCCAAACTTTTTTTTTCTCGAAAAGAAAATAAGAAAAGGCAACGTGATAAAAAGTTTTTTTTTCTCTCCTCATTTTTCTATTCGAATATATTTACCGTTATTTCTTATTGATTTTCGTTGAGGAATTTCAGTTGTCATTGCAGAATAATTTTTAAATCGCTGAAGCCTTTTAAAATGGATTTTATATCTAGTTCTATTATTTTCAACGATCGCTTTAATCTGACGGATTTAGTTTTCAGGCGTAAAACGGTTACGTCGGCTTACTCGTTTTTTTTTTTTTTTTTTTTTTTTAAAGTACCTACATTTTTATTATTATTTTTTTTTCTCTTGTTTTATGTCTGACGAACATTAAAACCGAAGTTATTTATCTCTCTTCCTACTTTTATTTTTTTCTTTTTTTCTTTTTTTGTTTTCTTTTGTTTTTTTAAACAATAAAAAAAAGGGAAACATCGGGGAATACCAGGATAAAACATTTTCACTTTATTCGTTGACGTCATTTTCAAGCAATAAAATATTTCTTTGGTTTTTATTACTTTGGAAAAAGGAAAAAGGGGGGGGGGGGGGGGTAAGGGGGGAAGAATTAGAAAAAAGAAAAAGAGACTAAAAAATTTGCTGTTTTTTTTTTTCAATAAGTTTGAATAATTTTCAAGTAAAAACAATTTAAAAGAGTTTAATACGAAAGAGAAACGGAAAGAAGGAGACTTCATCTATAAAAAGCAGGATAAAATCCGTTATGAGCTTCGTAAACCTAGAAAATCGAACGACGAGAAAAAGAAAAGGAAGAGGAAAAGGAAAAGGAAAATGAAAGAAAAAGATTTTTATTTAAACTAGTAGTTTCGAGTTTTTCAGTAAACTAAATTTTTTTTTTTTTTTTTTTTTTTGTGCAGCAACTTGCTTTGTTTAATTTGCGCAATCTAGACTATTTGGGGCTATATTGTTGTGATGTCAGTACAGGGTGTTAAAATAAAAATTTGCTGTGGGCCAAAAACTAATGGCAAAATCTGTAATAGGGAAGAGTGTGACCGAGATTTTCCGGTGAAAAATCGGAAAAGCGAAAATTCTGAGCCGAAATTTTTGACTTAGGACTACATCTTAAGGCGCACCAGATGGTTTTGTCATGTCCGGTTGTCTTGGCGTTTTTGACACCGAACATAAAAAAAACGAATATTTCAAAAATTTTATATAAATTCAATGAAATTTTAGATAAATTTTTCAATAAAATTTTAGTTAAATTTTTCAATAAAAGTTTAGTTGAATTTTTCAATAAAATTTTAGATATTTTTCAATAAAATTTTCGATAAATTTTTCAATAAAAGGAGGAGGGTCCATAAGGGGCTTTTTTCGGCTCCACCGAAAAATATTGTTAATTGACTTGGCTCACAAAATTTACCTAAAATAACTATGATGGTACAGTAGTCATTTTGCTTAAGTACAGTGGCGTAATTTCGGGGGGCAGGGGGGGCGAGGCCCCCCCAAGGTTTTTTGGCCCCCCCCTACGGGTTTTTTGCCCTACCCAAGGCTCTTTTGCCCCCCCCAAGTAGTGCAGGCCATTATAAAAAGGAAGTAAAAAAAGCTGACTTGGAACTTAGTTTACTAACTTAGCAACCCTAGTGGGCGCATTTGATGCCCTAAAAGAACGGCGATACCCGTTAAAATAATGTATAATTTTGTGTAGCAAAAATTTTAATTTTTTTTTGTTTTACGTTTAAAACAAGCTATAAGTTTTAATTAAATGGTGTCACTCACTAACTGAAAAGCAAAAAAAAAAAAAAAGTCATTACAAACAGGCTTTTTGCCCCCCCCAAAGTTTTGGTGAAATTACGCCACTGCTTAAGTAGCACCTTGCTGCACGCTATAGGCAATCCGTAAGAAGCGTTTTTGGCAAAAAAGTATGCTCAAAGTATACTCAAATCATACAAAAAATATACTCAAAACATACTCGAAAGTATACTCGATTATAGCTTTTTATTTTTTAAAAAGTCGACATTTGGCCATGTCCCGTAAGGCCCCGCAAAATGAGACTTTGGGAAAGCGACTACTTTAATATGCAGATATTTTTAGAATGGGTTTCATTTACTGACTCGTGCTGACAAACGATTTATCGGGGAGCCCGAAAATCGACCTTATGGGCCCTCCTCCTTTTAGATAAATTTTTCAATAAAATTTTAGATAAATTTTTCAGTAAAATTTTATCAAAAATCCTTGATGATCCTTAAAAATTTTTTAAAATTCAATGAGATCAATAATAAAATTTTTTACAAAATATTTAAATTTTTGACTTAATTTTAAGAAAAAAGGGGAAATTTTTAGAAAATTTTTTAGATTTTGATGATTTTTGATAAAATTTTATTGAAAAAGGGGGCTATGTGGATTAAAACTAGGGCTTGAAGGATTTAGGGAGATCATTAACATTTTTTGAAACGAACTTTTTGATAGTTTTTGATTATTTAAAAAAATTATTAAAAATTTTTGGTAAAAATTCTTAAAATTTTAATTTTTATTCAAAATTTTGATGTTTTGTTGAAAAGGTCGTCAACATTTTTTAAAACGAAGATTTTAACTACTTTTAAAAAACATTTATTGAAAAAGGGGGCCACGTGGACTAATATCAGGGCTTAAAGGATTTATTAATGATAGCCCAACCAAAAATTCCAGACGTAGTCCTACGTAGTGATATGCCTCATATTCCCTGAATGTTTTTCAGCCCAGAATTATTATTTGCGTTATTGAGTGGATCAAAAAAGTCTGCCGGACCCTATGCCGAAAATGAAAGGAACATGGGTTTTTCATGGTTCAATAATTTTTAAATACCAGTAAATTCCTTTTTTATTTTTTATTATAATAAATTTTCTTTCGCCTACCGAATAATTGTCAAATCAAAAATTATCGATTCCCCCCCTCCCCCAAAAACGTAAATGTCCGTCGTTAAATAATTGTTAAATTTAAAAAAGAAAAGCTTCCACTTTTCCGATTTTCCACCGGAAAGTCTCCGTCAAATTTTTTCCGATCACAAGTTTTTTGCCATCAGTTTTTGGCCCGCCGCAAATTTTTGTTTTAACACCCTGTACATGCTTATTTTTTTCAATGTTCATAATGGTCGGACCATGAACTTGTTTTTCCAGAAATCTGCAGTCTCTCATTTTTAAAAATTGAGTTTTAATTTTATTTTAAAGAAGACGCGCTAGATTTTTTCCCTCGTTTCTGATATTATAACGCAGCTAAATTTTTAATATCCTAAGAACTATCGATTCTCCCTTGTCGGACCTGATTTACACGTTTTGAGGACCTTTTTAGTCCGGAACAAGCAACGTGAGCGAATATAAAAAAAATAACCGAACACAAAACTTTTATTCAAAGATTTATTTGTTTTGAGTCGCAAATATTGAAATAAAATAAAATCAAATCAGTTTTTGTTGATATTATCGGTGATAAATTTTTTGATATCTGGATGTGCTAGATTTACGACTCCTATTGGGGCTTCTCCTTCGCAAGAACGAACAACACCCCATGATACTATTCCGACTTGCACTTTATTAACCGTAACGGCACTTCCGCTGATTCTTGGGCAGGAATTTCCTTTTGAAGTTAAAACGCAAAACATTCTTGGTGTGACTCTATAAGAGACTTTTTCGATGGATGTTCGACAAAGTTGTCGGTCCATTACAACTGTATCGAATGTTTCGAGCTGGACGATGGGACAGGTACTGCCAGGCTGTGAAAAAAGATAATAAATAAGTGTTTTAAATTGGGCAAATAAAGTTTTTTTATCTTAATTTTTTTTTGGCTGGATTTTGTTTTTGTTTTTGTTATTCATTTATCGGCGATTGCGTCGACTAAAATTCCGCATTTCGTTTTTCTGCACGCATTTTTTTGATTGTTACTACAGTAAAAATTTTCAGAAAAATTTTGACACAAAAAATGTGTCAAAAACGCACAGAATTTTTTACTGTGTCGAGTGTTTAAGTAATTGGGAGTCGTGAGTCCCTTGACTCATGACTAAAATGACATGGTCATTTTAGCGTTTTTCTCCAGCGGAGGGTTCTTTGTCTGGTAGATTGATTATCTGGGATTTTTCGTCCAAGTTTATGGAGCCGTCCAGCTCCAAAATTGCTATGTCGAAATCGGATGACTCACTCTTATTGTATTTCGGATGAATAATGATATTTTTAACTGAGATAGTGGTACCTCCTTCTTTTTTGATGGGTGATTTGGTACAAATTGAGATTGTTTCCTTTGTCAAGTCAACTCTGTAAATAACTTCGTTTTAGTTTTGAGTCTTCATTCTTTTTTTTTTTTTTTTTTTTTTTTGATGTAGGACTACGTCTTGGGACGCACCATGATGGTTTTGTCGTGTCCGGTTGTCCGGTTGGTGTTTTGGACACCGAACAAAAAAAAAAGAAACGAATATTTCAAAAATTTAAATGAATTTTTTAATAAAATTTTAGATACATTTTTCTATTAAATTTTAGATAAAATTTTCTAAAAGATTTTAGATAAATTTTTCTATAATATTTTAGATACATTTTTCTGTTAGATTTTAGATAAATTTTTCTATAAGATTTTAGATAAAGAACACCGCATACCAGAATCGTGAAATAGGTTTCGGTTAAGTATTGCTGCTTCTCCATTATGGCTCAAAATTAATTTTCTAGAATTAATTTTCAAAATTTCCGGAAGTACTGTGTGCTTTAGTTATTCTATGAATTTTCGACCATGGATTAAAAATACAAAAAATGCAATGTAATAAAAATGGCCGACTCCATTTTTAAATCTAGGGTTAGAAATCCATAGAATAACAAAAGCACAGTACTTCCGGAAATTTTGAAAATTAATTCTAGAAGTAAATTAATTCTAGAATTAATTCTAGAAAATTAATTTTGAGCCGTAATGGAGAAGCGGCATATGTTTTTTATATTTAGTAACAAGTTTGTTTACAAACATAAACAACGAATATAAAAACCGTACTTAACCGAAACCGATTTCCCTATTCTGGTGTGCAGTGTTCTTTTTCTATAAGATTTTAGATAAATTTTTCAATAAAATTTTAGATAAATTTTAGAAAAATTTTTCAATAAATTTTACAATAAAAATTTTAGATAAGGTAAGGGTAGGGAAGTGCGACCGGGTTCTAGAAAAAATTGATTTTGACCTTTATTAGTTTTTAATAGGAAGAGAATCAAGCCAAGTTTTTTATTACAATATACATTAGGGATTCACGAGACTGCGAGACAGTCTCGCGTCTCGTCTCGCGGTCTCGCATCTCGCGCGAGACGAGACGAGAACGATATTCGATTTCTGCGATACGAGACGAGACCGAGATAGATTTGTAAAAATGCGAGACGATACGAGACGATATTTCATCAAATATCGCGAGATATCGCGTCTCGCACTTTTCTTTAAAACATTTTTTTCGATCTTCAAGAACGTGTTCTCATAATAGGATTAAAATACCAAATTAAACTCTTTCGGTTCAGTTCACATTTTTCTATTCTTTTGCTAGCGGTCCTTTGTACTTGCAGTACTGACCTAGGTTACTCAAATAATAATGAAATATATATTTCGGGGAATTTATTTTTGACACTTTTTAAAATTTTGGGTTTTTCCATTTTTTTCCTTAACTTTTTTTTCTCGGAATTTGCCAGGTATAACTGGATTGTTTGATTTTGCCGTTCTTATACTTTTTGTCAATTCTCGAAACTTCTTCGCAGAATTCGGTATGCTATTAATGCATTTAATCGTTGGCTTATGATAATTTAACCCTTTGCTCACTTATTTTTGACTTTGAAAGAAAGAAAACACTATCTTACCGAATTTTGTTTTTGAGGTTTATACGTACCAATATGTTTAATGTAATGTAAAAAAAATGTAATGTAAAAAAAAAATCTTATCATAATGTCTCCTGCAAAATCGAATTTAGTAGTACGGAAGATGCTTTCAAACGACTCAACCCCGCCGGAAACATCCTTATTTTTATTTAGTCTTTGATGGACATCACTTTCCATTTTTTAAAAAAAGGTTTTCAGGTATTAACTCGTCTATTGATCCCTTCATAAGCTAAGTATAGGGGGGAAATCAAGCCTGGTTTCCACGAAATCTTCTTGGTTGACAATACTTGAATTATTGAGAATGTCATTGGTTTTATTATCGCAAATAATTATTTTATAAGATTTTTAGTCCATTCATTCAACGAGTTTTAAAGTATCGAATATAATTAGTCACCCGCCATCTTGAATTTCGGTTGTAGCGAAATTCTGGGTTCATATTCGAAATCCTCGATTATATTTATATTAGTACAAAAATTTTTAGCCCGCTGCACTTGGAATTATCGGAAATATGAATTTTTTAACAAATGGTTTCTGTAGGGGGAACAAACGACAATTTCGCGTGATTGGCTTTTTACGAGGGCCATCCGTAAGCAAAGGGTTAATATGCGAGATTGCGAGACGAGACGAGACGAGACGCGATATTTTGCGAGACGAGACGAGACCGATACTACAGTTTTGCGAGATTAAGCGAGACCGATACTTCAATTCTTTCTCGCACTGCGAGACGAGACCGAGACTAAGACGAATCTCGTCTCGTCTCGCGTCTCGTGAATCCCTAAATATACTGCTCCATTATTAAGCTTTAATGTGCATTAGCCTCAAATTTGAAAAACGGCGCGATTTAGAGTTCAACCATATTTTTCTGACTGCCGACGTATAATATTTCAAACCTCCATTTTTTGAAAAGTGCGACCGTTCTTATTTTTTTTTTAAAAATGAATTCTCCAAAGCAAAAGTTATTTGTTTATAAAAGATCGATGAATTTTCTTTCAAAAATTGCTGAACACCGTTAAAAACAAATAATCCTTGTTTATTAAAACTACAATTAAATAATAATTATTAGTGGCACTCCGAATTGCATATGTAAATAAAAACAAGATGGTTTCCTTTGTCAAAGGAATTAAAGAAGTCGTCTGCTAGTCGCACTTTCCGAAAATATTATTTTTGCCAAAAAAGTGCGACCTATTAAGGTTTATCAAATAGGAAGTCGAGTAAAAAATTCTTGATAGCATAAAAAAATAATGCAAGGTATTGACAATTGAATGGAGCATATTTCATAAAATAAGCCAATGTTTACATAAAATTAATCAAATTGAAAATGAGGCAGTCTAACTTTCCGACGAATATGAATTTTTGCTTTTGTAAAATTATTTTTTTTTATTCAAAAATGGACGACAACAATACATTTCTTTGATCATAATAGGTTCTGAAAACATTAAAAAATCGTCCCTTGAAATCTTTTTTTTAAGTATGGGATTTTTATCAGTTTTTATTAAACCGGTCGCACTTTTCAGACGGTCGCACTTCCCTACCCTTACCTTACATTTTTCAATAAAATTTTATCAAAAATCCTTGATGCAGGCCTCGAACTTGGTCCCTGAAAGTCCCTAAAGTCCATATTTTTAAAAGAAGTCCTTAAAAGTCCTTAAATTCGAAAAATGGTCCCTAAAGGTCCATAATTTTTGAATCTGCAGCGCGTTTACGAAAAAATTCCTATCGTTTATAATAAAGAGGATGACATTATTTCGAAGCAAAAATTTTATAGAAGATTTTAAAAAAATTTGATAGAAAAAAAGCAAAAAACAATTAAAATGCGTTTTTTTTTTTATTTTTTTTTGCTAGACTTAAAAGTTTTTAAGTCATGTCACAAACGTTTAAAATTAATCAAATAGAGGAAGGTGTCTAAAATAAAAAAAACTCTAGTTTTAGGCTACTTTTATGTTTTTAAAAAGGTCCTTAATTTTCATGTTTTTGGTCCCTAAAGTCCCTAAATTTCAGACCAGAAACCGGTTCGAGGCCTGTTGATGATCCTTAAAAATTTTTTTAAATTATCAATGAAATCTATAATAAAAATGTTTTACTAAATATTGTAAATGTTTGACTAATTTTAAGAACAAAGGGAAAATTTTTAAAACATTTTTTAGATTTTGATGATTTTTGATAAAATTTAATTGAAAAAGAGGGCCACGTGGACTAATATCAGGGCTTGATTTAGGAGGATCATTACCATTGAAAAAATGTATATAAAATAACAGAAAAATTATCTATAATTTACCTATTAATTAAAAGAATATAATTTATAAAATTTTTTCTAACATTTTGGACGTTTCAATCCAAAATGTAAATATAAGAAATATTTTTACCAAAAATTCTGGACGTTGTCCTACGTAGGGATATGCCCCATATCCCCTGACTTTTTTTTTTTTTTTTTTTTTTAAGTATTCATAATAACCGCCTTCTGTTTTTTATTGCCTCTTGCGTTTGGGAAATCCTTTCCACTTTACATAGGGTTTACTTACCCGTGAACACAATGGGCTGCAGTCAGTACAAATTTTTGGCCAACGATCGATCCACCACATCGGTAGCTTGACCCTTCGGTTCCGACTTGATAAGGCACGTCCGTAATTTTTACGCCCTGAGGGTCCCTCGTGCAATTATTTTCAACAGCTGTTGCCGACCCTGTTTCGAGAAAAACGAATTAAAATGTCCGTTATTTGAATGAGTACGCTGCAAAATATACTTACAACAGCCAAACGCTAAAAACATTATCGTCTCGGAATGACCCATCGGGAAAATTTTTTTTAAACGAAAACACAGCACTGATTACGTGAAAAACGTTCAACTGCACAGCTTAGTTGTCTGTGAATGTATAAACTCCACCACAACGTAAGCTTATATTGCATTTAAATGATTCTAATTATCCAGATCACTGGAATTTTACATGAATTTCTCGCTATTTTCCTTTACCAATTATTGTATACTAATCTCTTTCAAGGATCAAAACAAGATTCACAAAAATTAAATATTGAATTAATTGTCTGCTTACGGCGAAGGCCATAGGATTGAGTTGAAAATATGTTTAGCACTCCCGGAAAATGATGATTTTAAATTAATTTAAAAACCCGCTGGTTTTTTTCCCCCCACGAACACGTTCTGTCGGACGTATGCAGTATAAACGACGGTGGATAATTAGGCCGTAGGGTACCTTTTGCCAAAAAAAAAGACAAGTTTCTTTTTCTTTATTTTTTATTTATTTATTTTGTCAGGTTCACAAAGGCCGTAGGATTCAGTTGAGAAGATGTTAGCACTCCCGGAAAAGTAAAGTTTTTTAAATTAATTTAAAAAACCGCTGTTTTTTTTTTTTTTTTTCCTTTTGTACGAAGATGTTTTGTCGGACAATGAAGTATAAGTGACGGTGGATAATTAGGCAGTAGGTATTTTTGCAAAAAAAAGGCGAGTTACTTTTTCTTTTTTTTTCTTTTTCTTTTTCTTTATTTATTTTGGTTCTTTTAAAAATTGGAGCCAAAGGTCCTATCATTTTGAAAAACCTGTAATAGGAATGGATAATTGCTCCAAAAATGAAAAAAGTTCAGTTCGGTTCGGTTTCTTTTTAAATTGAAAAGTTGAATTCGGTTTGGTTTCGGTTAAAATGTGGTCCACAAAGAACAGTTTGGTTCGGTTTTTCGTTTAACAGGTTTTTTTTTAAATAGCAGGAAATTGGTTTTAGTTCGATTAGGTTTGGTTTGGTTTTTTTTTTTTTGTATAAATAATCCAATTTTATTTCGGTTTCTTTTTTTTTTTTTTTTTTTGTAAACGACTCGACTTTGACTTTGGCTGCAGTCCGGTAAGCTTATTTTTTTTATAAACGGTTCTGATTCGATTTCGGTTCGGGTTTTTCCTTTCCGTGATTTTGGTTTCGTGATTTTTTTTGGTTCCGTGATTTTTTTTTTTTTTTTTTTTTTTTAATAAATCCCTGGTTTTGGTTCAGTTTTTAGTAAATGAAAAATTTATTTTCGGTTTTGGCTTAAGTAGAAACCGAATTTTTTTTTAAAGAAAAAGAAAATAGTTTAGTTTGATTCGGTTCGGTTCGGTTCGAGTTTTTCCTTACCGTTATTTGGGTTCGGTTTTAAATGGGTTCATGTTTCGGTTCGGTTTCTTAATTATAATTTTCTATAAGGTTTGGTTCGGTTTCTTTTTAAATATAATAGTTAAATTCGATTTGGTTTCGGTCAAATGTTTTCCACCAGGAAGAGTTCGGTTTCGGTTAGGTTTTTTTAAACAAAAAATCCGGTTTTGGTTCTGTTCGGTCTTTTGTTTAACCGGTTTTTTTTGTTAACAAATCCTTGGTTTTGGTTCGGTTTTTGGTAAAAAATTATTCGGTTTCGGTTCCGGTTCGGTTTTTAGTAAATAAAAAATCCATTTTCGGTTCTGGCTTTCAGTAGAAAACCGGATTTTTTAAAATAAAAAGAAAATGGTTTTAGTTGGATTCGGTTCGGTTCAGTTTTTTTGGAAAAATAACCCGGTTTTGGTTTGGTTCCGTTTTTTTTTCTTTTTTTCTTTGTAAACGACTCGGTTTCGGTCCGGTATTTTTTTATAAACAGTTCAGATTCGATTTTGGTTCGGGCTTTTCCTTTCCGTGATTCGGGTTTGGTTTCGGTTTGGTTTTAAAACCTTTTTAAATGGGTTCATATTTTTTAATTAAAATTTTCTAAAAGCTTCGGTTTCGTTTGTTTTTTTGAGACAAAAAACCCGAGTTCGGTTCTGTTCAGTTTGCCATCCCTGCCTCTAATATTTCAGGACTCAGTTTTGACGAGATACCGATAATACCGAATCCACATGTTTTGAACATCGGCCAAATGATTAATTTTTCCTACGGAATCTCAAAATCCTACGCTTAAGACGTTACGTCCGGACATCTTTAAAAACAATACAGGAATATAGTATACACCTTGACAGCGTCTTCTCAATCCTTCATTTTCAAAATTCATATAAGCGGAAATTTCCCCAGAACAATTAGTCAGTCTTTTGACTATGAATCCGACAGTCCTTATTGATCCGAAAGTTTGAGAAATGAGATTTACTCAACTTTAAAATGTCCTCCAACTTGGAAAACTCATCGAATCGGTGAGATCTGTCACTATAAAACAGGGACAATTCCTTATCTTTCATCTTCCGGACCGTGAATCTGACAGATGGATCAAGTTGAGAAATTTTTCCGTGGGAAATGTTTCAAGCGCACCGCGGGGAATAAAAGTTAAAAAATTTACTCGGGTCATGCTTCGGATGGTAACCTTTTCCTTTTTTTTCTAAAGTCAAGGCGAAAACAAAAGCGAACACGATGTCTTTTAATTCTTTTTTCAGTTTTATTTAAACCAATTTTCGTCGCTAAAACCTTTTTTTTAACGTGAACGCACGCGTTGCTTATATGAAATAACAAAGCTAAAATTGTAAGGCCACCTACCAAGCTTTAGCTATAATCGACCTATCCAATTTAAGATTTAATTAAAAACTTAGAATGATAAATGCCAGAGCCTATGAAGAAGGAAAGCCCACGTCATATTTTTCCGAAAATGACCTTTTCTAGGAAAACACCCGACGATTTTATCTAAAGCTTCCCCTGGTCGACATTTCCTCCTCAAGTTTGATATCTGAATTTAAAATTAAAAGACAGGAGGTAAAGGGGTCGTCGGCGATGTTTTTTCAAAAATTGGTTTTTTAACTAAACGCTTTTCGATTTATTCACAAAAATAATAATACTCCCTGACGGGAAATCCCGACATCCAGGCGCCTTAACTCGAGCGTTCGGAATGGATAGGGAAAGTAGTCAGCAGCGAGGATCCCGAGCATTTCTTGCCCTGGGTCTATTGTAACGGTAGAAGTAGGCCAGGAAAATTTCTTTTCATTTTTCTTTTTTCTTTTAAAGAGATATTTTTGGAATTTAATTTTCATGCTGAGTTTTTTATCTTACGATATTTAGGCGAAATGTTTATTTTGAATTTTGAAACCCACGATATGTTTATTTATAAGATTTATTTTTAGTCATTTTTTTTTCAAGAAAGGAATTTTTCGATCTGATTTTCTTTGGGACGTTGTCTCAGTTACCTAAGCGGATTAAAGGGATTGAATGGTCATAATGGGGCCAATCGTCTGTGAGCCTAGGCATTTATTCGTATTTTCCGATTATGTCTGAAAATAAGAAGTGTTATTTAGAGTGGCTTTTTATTTTACGAATTTTTGAATTTCGATAATCGCATCCGAATAATTTTTTTTCAACTTTGGACCTTTTTTTATCAAAATTGTAAGCTTTTTTCGTGTAAGTAAAATTAAAATTTTTCCTTCAAAAATTTTAAATAATATTTTGACTACTTTTTTCCACTTTTGGCTTTTTTAACAGTAAAATTAGAGGATAAGGGCAGTCTCCACTTGATAACCTTCACCGCATTCGCGTTATCCGCCTTCTCGATGAGCGTATTCGCACCGGAGTTTTGTGGATCTTTTACCACGATTTTTTTGATCATCTTCTGCTTTTTTTTATTTACAAACATTAAAAGTGTCGGTTTTGAAAGATATTTTTACGGATTTAAAAAGAAAAATTTTAATTCGGACGTGGGGAAGACAATAAATCTGTTCCAAAACAAATTCTGGGTAATCCAATTTAGCATACTTAATGAAATATACGGTAGTCTTTTTATGCCACAAACGTTTACGGGAGCAAAACCTGCAAAGTACTTCCGGTGCGATTACGTTAATCGCGATGACGGACATCGCGAATGCCGTGAACGTTATCAAGTGGAGACTGCCCTATATGAACAAGGACTTAAAAAATTTCTTGTAAATTTTATTTAAATTTTTTTAAAATTTTCGCTGTTTTTTTAAAGTAAAATTTACAGGAAATTATCTAAAAAATTTGCAAGAAATTTATAGTTAAAATTTACAAGAAATTTATTTCTTCTCAATTAATTTAGTTCTCTCAATGTTGTTTGTTTGTCCATAAAAGTTAAGGACTTTAGGCACTTCGTTGTCTAGACAAAACCGGCCGGTTCACCGTCCGGTTTTTCAAAAAAAAAAGTTTTTTGAATTAATATTTTTAAACGTTAATATTGCATTAAATGGGGCGAAACTTATACCAAATTGTTCCTTATTATTAGGAGAAGTCGAATATACATGTTAAATATGTCGGTAAGCTTAAATTACGTCAATATTCGCAAAATTTAATCTTGTTTACATAGAAAACAAAATGGCCGATGTAAAAAAACATAAACAATCGGTTCATTTTGCGAATATTGACGTAATTTAAGCTTACCGACATATTTAACATGTATATTCGGCTTCTCCTAATAATAAGGAACAATTTGGTATAAGTTTCGCCCCATTTAATGCAATATTAACGTTTAAAAATATTAATTAAAAAAACTTTTTTTTTTTTAAAACCGGACGGTGAACCGGCCGGTTTTGTCTAGACAACGAAGTGCCTTAGAGATTTCGGCTTTTATAATATTATAAAAGGCGATAATTTTTCCTCTTTAAGAAATTTATAGTTAAAATTTACAAGAAATTTTCTAAAAAATTTACAAGAAATTATCTAAAAATATATACTAGAAATTTTCTAAAATGTTTACAAGAAATTTTCTAAAACCACTTACAAGAAATTTTCTAAAAAATTTACAAGAAAGTTAAAATTTTATTTTCAAACTAGACGACATAAACGAAAGCATGGACTTTTTCAGTTTTTTAAATTTCGGCCTTGCTTAATTGTAAAACTAAAATAAAAATTTCAACTTTTTTTTATATTCCCGCTGTTTTTTTAAAAAGTAAAATTTACAAGAACGGTAAAATTTTATTTTCAAACTAGACGACATGAGCGAAAGCATGGCCTCAAAAAATTTGGTTCAAATTTTACTTTTAAAAAAGTTAAATTTTAAATAATATTTTGACTACTTTTTTTTTATTTTTAATTTTGGCCTTCTTTAATAGTAAAACTAGACGACATGAACGAAAGCAAGGACTTGGAAAATTTCTTGAAAAAAAATTTATATTTTCATCAAAAAATTCGAATTTTTTTACCAAAAACAAGAAAAAAAATGCCTTAAAATTTTTAAATCGTTTCCTTGTTTAAATTTAGCAATATTAGGACAGTACCCCAAAAGATGCAGTCCTACTGTAGGACTACTGTAGATGTAGGGTTATGCCTCCTACTGTAGGTACGGTAGATGTGGGGTTATACCCCCATGGCCCAGTATACTTTTTTTTTTTGCTTTTTTGCTTTTCTGAGAAAACCAGCTTATTTTATCGATAAATCACGCACCGATAACTTTTTGGTCGAAATATCGATTGATCGAAATTTTTTTAATTTTCTTTAATTTTGAAAGTCTATTTTGCGTACTAGAGAGGGTACAGGGAGGAAAACTGCCGAATTGTGCTTACATAATACTCGAATGACCCCTTGGTAGTGTTAAGAAGATAAGCCGCACTTGCAAAATATTACATTGTAACATGCAAAACAAATAAAATACATTTTTAATTCATTTTCTTTACTTTTTTAGTAAAAAATAAAAAAATTGAAAGTCGATTACGCTAATGGTAGATTTTAAACTCATCCTTCGCATTGAAATTGTACTGAAAAAAGATTAATATGCTAATAATACACAGGGTATACATTTTTTTTTCAAGCATAGTTTGTACTTAATGAAAATTGTAAAGCCGAAAACTTTTCCGTTTTTTTAAACCATACATTATAACAACCAATAACATCGATACTTTGATTAATGATACCATTAGGAAAAAATAAAAATACCATAGCATGATGTCGGAAGTCTCACTCGGAAATTTTAATTATTTTCCAAATGATAAGAAGATCCGACGATTAATTATCGAGCATTCTTCCAAACATTTATATCGATTGTAGTTTCGAAAATATTTGATACGAAAAGTAATTGACTCTGGCACGGTTCCAGTTTCTTGAAAAAAAAAAATAAAATAAAAATAAGAATACAAATGATGATAACCGATTATATGAAACGTTATCTTAAAGTCACCAATTCGAAAACGTGGACCCGTGAATGACTTCTGGAGCATCTGTGCTACAACAGGGATTGATTTATCACATTTCTGGAATCTTGCCAGGAATTGCAAAAGCTTTCGACTTCATCATATTTCGTGTTTATAATCAAACACCCGAAAGGCCCCCTTTCGAGCTCCTTTTGTATTTCATCAACTCCCAGTTCGTTGAGTTCGACAAAAGGGCGAAATGGATTTCTCGAAATTACGTCATTAAAGAATAGGAAAAAATTGGGTAGAGGTATCGAAAAGAAAAAAAAAACTTTTCCTGCAACAAAAAAAAAAAATTACCTCCTTTTCATTCCTTTCTTATCTGAGGAAACATATAAGCTTGAAATATTTGATAGATTGTTCTGGAATTCCGTGACAATGATCGTTTTGAGCATCCTCCCCGATAAAATATCGAAACAATGAGAGCGGTTTGAAACAAAAGAGGGAACGTTGATGCCTGCTCCTAAAACAATTTAATTGAGGTAAAACAATTATGTAGATGATTTGATTTGTTTAGGAGTTTGAAGACTATTTTTTTTTTCATTTGCAAAATTCGAAATTTCGCTTGTGTGTTGGGAAAACGTTCGATATTCCATACACAATTTTAAATGGTGTTATGAAGTGTCATGGGATATATCATAATTGGATATTTATCAATTTCCCGTTTCAGATGTTAAAATCCTGCAGGAAGTTAAGCATGACAGTGCGAAGTCCGAATTTACCTCAGCAACCTCTCCCGATAGCACCTCCGACTCCACTGACTACCGGGGGCCCTTGGCTGGTTCGTCAAACCTATTCATGGATGGACAGACAGGGTCGCCCAGTGTCACCGCCTTTGGAGTACGCCCGTGCAGCTCCGCCGATGATAGTCACCCCTCGTTGGAGTTACGCTCCGCGAAGCAAAGAAAAAGGAGGAACGAGAAAAGTGGATTTGAACATCGAACCGGGGCAAAGCCTGGGGCTCATGATCCGCGGAGGTTTAGAATATAATTTAGGAATTTTCATTACCGGTGTGGATAAGGATTCGGTTGCCGATCGTGCCGGACTCATGGTAAGTTTTTCTCTTTTACTTAATGTGACGCAGGAGTGATTCATTTTTTTGAACATTTACTTCGAAAAACGCTGATATTAACGTTTTGGAGCGAGATATACGTATATCATATTAGTCTATATTTTTAAAAACTCTACATCTTTATGACGCTATAAGCAACGGCCATAGCCATAGCCATAATGACATGGTCGTGCCTGCAGTGAGCACGGTGACTAATCCTCCCTTAATGGAAAATGGCGCGTAAATGATTTCAATTTTTTTAATTGCATTTTTATTTTATTTTAAAAGTTTTTAAGACATCCTAAGACACCCTGGCGGTGTGGATTTTTTAAAAAGGGGTTATTTATTACCGATATATTATTTTTCTGTGAAAAAAAAAATATATTTAAAAGCGATATAGGGGGTTAAATGATTTTTTTTAAACTTTGAGACCGAAAAACAGGACTTCCGGTCATTTTTGACCAGGGGTCCGGAAGACTTTTTTTATGCTCTTAATTTGAAGAATTTAAAAATGGAGAAAACAATTTTAGGCCCAAAATTTTCCGCTTTCCCGATTTTTGCACGGGAAAATTTTCATCACGTTTTTCCGATCTCAACTTTTTCTAAGTTTTTTGAAATAGTAGCCAAATACTTTTTGGACACCCTGTACTGCTATCGACAGGGAGTCAAGGTAGAAGGGATGTATGAACTTTGTCCCAAAATAATTGAAATGTGTCATTTTGGGTCCAGTTTAATCGATGACCTTCGCCAATCCCAATCGACATTTTTTGTCATTTTATCGAGTTTTTCCTCAAAATACAGATACTTAGGCCTAAGCGGAATTTTGATTGTTTTCTTTATATTGTCGTCTTTCTCTTTCTCTTTATCTACCTGAGCTTGGTAGTTGCCGATAGCTCCGATTCTGAAACTGTTTTCAACTGATTGAAAGGGTCGTTTTAAAGTAGTGTCATCAGCTATTACTAAGACGACGAGAGCAAAACTAAAGATAAATTAAATCTGGAAGCTTTTATAATAATAGAATTTCGATTTTCTTGGGATTTAAATCGGGATGTCACGTCTACTGGAAGGGTTTAACCCATTTCAATGGGCGATAGTCTTTTAATGAAGGATCAACATTTGGGATAATAAAATTTTATAATATTCTACTATTGAAAATTGTGGGGGGTGAAAAGCGCGCTGCGAAACGATTTCTTTAGTGATTTTGGGTTGAATTAAATAACATTTTTAGAATCGACCTTTTGCTCGTGATTTATTCGTGGGATGGCCAGGCAAATTGTTTAGCGAGAGGACCTCGTGTAGTTTTTTTTTTTTTTTTTTTTTAGATTCACCAGGTGTTTTATTTCATTTTGCAATTACGTTTTATTTGTTAACTGTTTACGTTATGTTAATATGGTTTGTCCATTGGCGTGTCCGAAGGATGTCCCTGGTTTTTCGACTTTATAACGTCTCTCTTTTTCTTCTTTCTTCTTCTTCTTCTTTTTCGGCATAATCAGGACATGAAGCCCTATGACCCGGCGCCTACCTTTACCAAGTTCGGTTTCTGGTGTAAGGTTTAGGCGTTACCACGTCATACCCCTTAATGTATCGAGTGACGAGCTCGAAGACGGGGCACTCATATCGCAATAAAGGTATTTTACGAATGAGCGGGACCTACTTTATTTAGACAGGGAATCCGAACCCTGTGACACATCGGTCTTCTTCACATGATACACACATGAGTATCAGAGGTGAATGCTGGCGGAAAAAAAACCTGACTGAAATCAGGTTCGAACCAAGACTCCACACCATCATTAGTTTCGGAGTCGAGCACGCTCGCCACTCAGCCGACGTCGTGTCGACGTCTCTCTTTTACAAATAGGAATTTGTGCTCTTTATGTACATAGGAATCCTAATTTTTTCAGATTTATTACTCGAACTTGAGGCTAAAAATGTAGGCCAATGGAAGCCAATTTATTATTGTAGACACAATTTTTAAGAAAAGTAATTAATGCAGAAATTTGAAATTTTCACTGAAGGTGCTGACTAACTAGTAGAAAGGTTTTTGTAAGTAGAATTTTGATATTTGGTTTTTTCCCCCTAGCGAATTATGTTACTTTTTACATACAATTTTTTGTTACCGTGATTTGATCGTATTTTCAATTAAGATGTTTTTCATAATCGGCGATAACCCAAGTGACATTGGTTGGTTGAATAACCATCCCAGCAACGTTGTTCCCCGACGTCTAAAGACGGTCGGTGTTAACGGACATTATTACGTTGAAATGTCCGGCCTAAATAACGGTCCTGGCAACGGTTGATAAAACGTTTATTCAACTACGCCCTTGACTATAAACCAACTATGAAAAGAAAAGAAAAAAAAAAAAGAATGCATTTTGATATGACTATTATAGCACCAACATGAAGAGTATTGTATCTTTTTCTCTAAATAAGTATTATCATAACGCGATACGCGAATTTATCCCTAAGTATTACGGAACACTACATTTTACTCGTCTATTATAAATTGGAACTTCTATATATAGTGCAAAAGAGCAAAGCAAACTGTACGCCAAATACCTAATTTTTGTCTTAAAAATCAGATTTCAGGTATTTTTGTGTACTATTAGTATTTTTTCATTTTTATAGACCTGTTAAAGGCCTCAAGTTGAGATTTTGCGATTTATATTTTGACTTTTCCAAAATCCGGGAAAACTTTTCCCATAAGCTAAACATTAAAATATACATAACGGAATTAGACGTTATTTAAACCGACTGCCCGGGTATTGGTTAGTAGTTAACGTTGTTTTGTAGTATTATTCAACCTAGTTGAAAAAACGTTCGTTTAATCGAAGGTTGATTTTTGGGCTCTGACGTTGTTCGTCGCAATTCAACGTTGCTGGGATGGTTATTCAACCAACCAATGTTACTTGGGAAAACACAACAGAACTCGTCAAAGTCCGCATTCCTGCATTCATGCTACTTTTAATATAAACTTAGTTAACAATTAACTGAAAATTAGAAGTTGCTGAGATAAAGTTTAAAATTGAATCAAACACGGGTTTGAGCTAGACTATTGCCTATCAAATTAAAGCGACACTGTCCTCGTTTAAATTTTATTCAATTGATTCTGATCGATATCAGTAAAAAGGGAGTTCAAACATATAACCTTCTCCAAATCATGAAAGGAGTATAAGTTCAAAATGCTAAAAAAAAACTCGGTCACTAGAAATAAAGCAATAAACCGATTACCTTATTGCATAATTCAGTACATATAAGGGTATTCGGTCACATTCTTTTTTTTTTTTTTTTTTTTTCAGAAAAAAAAAGAAACAAAAGGAAAATTTCACAAGTTGAATATTAAATGATCGCATTAAGTCTTAAAAAAACCGCTACATTTTTCATCAGTCTTGAATTACCATTTATATCCCCTTCTCGTTTCTTCGCCACGAATATTGATTTACGATTTCAAAGTCCCACAAGACCGTTTTCCGGTTTTCGAGATTATACCATGATCAATTTTTAGAGCCGTCGCATGCGTTAACCTGAGCCTCGGAGTCTTTCTTATTAAAAACCCATATGGTTCCATTACACATAGGAATCCGACCGCGGTTAAAGTTCGATTTTCCCATATCCCTTTCCTTTTTTTTTTTTTTTTCTTTTCCTGGAACTCGTCCAAACGAGGAGAATCATACAACCTAGTAACTTCAATATTGTTTATTGTTTTTATCGGTGCTTGCTATCGTTTTGTTTTTTTACCTCCAGTTGTTTTTGTTCGCGGGGGTTTTCGATTGTCATAAACTAGGATTTAGCAGTTAATTAAAAGAATGTTTTTTTTTTTTTTTTTAAACATTTATTGAAGCTTTAGCAGCGGAAATACATAACTTTTTTATTTTTATTTTTTCCTAAGGAGGGGATAAAAAACCTCAGTGCGATAACAAAGGAAGTTGACTTGTCTTATGACTGACTAATCCCGGAAGAATGTCAAGCATGTCATTGTTTTATGGTTAATTAGTTTAGGGAAACCGAGAAGCTCGCGGGTTGAAGAAAAACAGATCAAAAGATGTTATCTTTACTGGCACGTGTAGTGTTTTCCGGTAAAATTTTTGGATATTGATGCTTGCGCAATGAATTTATCAGTTTGGACAATAACCAGTTTTTTAGGGGGAAAAAACTGTTTGAAAGAAAAGAGGGAAAGTTTGCCAAGTTCAGCTTGGTTTTCATTTTTTTTTTCTTTTTCTAAGATTTTTTTAAGTTAGTCGTAAAGCCCTTCCGGTTGAAAAAGAAAACCCTAAATGGAATAAGCTCTTACTCGCTTCACTGGAAACTAGGGGGAATCAGATAGATTAAAATAATGCAAGACGCTGCACAACAATATAAAAATTATTTCTATCGAAAGATAGAAGATTCTTGTCGAACATTTTTTTTTTTTTTTTCCGTAGAAAAAGTTGTAATTTTAATGAAGATCCGAGATCACTCTTTGGCTTCTAGGTGATAGAAAAATATTTTTTTGATTCTGATCTAGGAGTCAAAAGAATTAATGAAGCTATGAAGCCATAGCCGTATAACTTTGTGTAGGACTACGTCTTTTTTAAATATCTTTCAATATCAAATCAATTAAAATATCTTAAAATATCAATTATCTATCAAAATTTCTATACCAATTGTATACAAATTGTATACAAGTTGTACACAATTTACAATTTGTATACAATATGTGTTACAAATACAATTTGTATACAATTGGTATAGAAATTTTGATATAAATATAAAATGTGGATTTAAAATCTTTCAATATTTTTAAAATATCTTTCAATATTTTTAAAATATCTTTCAATATTTTTAAAATACCCTTCAATATTTTTAAAATACTTTCCAATATTTATAAAATACCTTTCAGTATTAAAAAAAAAAAAAAAAAAAAAAACGGTGACGGTGACGGTGCCCTACATCCCACAAACAATTTGTTCCATATTGACCCCCAAGACGTAGTCCTACGTTAAAAAAGTAGACGCTCCAGCGTTTTATATCATCCTCCGATTTTGTTTTTATGCTGTCGGTAATGGACCTACCACTTCCTATTAATGATATTCGACATCTGGTGCATGTTTATATTCAATCATTTGCTAAAGCGTCGTTCGGAAAGGGGTCGTTTTAGTTATAAAATTTTTTAGGAATAATGGATTAGGAATTGATCTTTTTTTTAGGAAAAGTTGTATAGGGAATCCTTTTAATCACTTTCGCTTTCAAACTATTTACATCCTTCAACTCTTAAGCAGTAATTCGACCTTACAGTCTGTATTCGTGACGCAGGTTGTCGCAAATCTGAAATCCCTTTCAACTCATGTCTAGGGGACACCCCCTTAAACCAAAAGGGATCAAGCTATCATCCTCGTGTGAAGACAATTTATAACAACTTCTGTATATTTATTTTTGTGTTTAGCGCTCATGTCTGCTTCTGAAATCGAGTAAATTACGGTATTATGAACCTATACCCTGCGGCTCTTTGTTTTCTAAGAACAAGACAAAACGATCGGCGTTTGTGTTTGTTTAACTTAGCTTCACTTGTGCCGCTCACTTAACACTGTTGACATCAAACATTCCAAAGGCGAATGTTCGGTATACAATCTTTTAAGGTCTTCACCCATTTTAAGAGTAGTTTTAAAGTTCAAACAACTGAGAAGTACACCTCATGTGTTTTAGTTAAAGCCTCTCTCTGACATTCTGAATCAATCTGCTGCGTCTATACTTTGTTCGTTATCACCTTTCGGTAAATGGTTTTCCTTTTCCCCCCTCATCCTTGCCTATTAAATTCACGACGTCATTTTGACATCGTTCTCTGCTAATTGTCTGACGAACCATGTTATCGTGAAGGTTTGGGGCGTCATGTTGTAATGACATCTCTTGCTTTTCAGTCGTGTATACACATACATTTGCATTGTATATCCTCGAAGCTTTTACATGTTTCACCTTTTAAAATCGCTGACACACTCAGCCGCATTTACCCCGTTCGCCATCAAAACAATATTATTTAAGCTAATTTCCGCGAAAACCGTAATCAGTTTGAACGGGAGAAAATTCCATCGCGTCATTTTTCTTTCCTTCCTTTTTTTATTTTTTTTTATTTCTTCACGGTAAATTTTTCGGTTGGTTGCTTGCCTCCCCGTCAAGATGAAAAAAAAAAAAAAAAGAAAAAGAAAATATATAAAAGAAAGTAGTTTATATTGCAGAACGTAGCAACGACAGGATTCATGAATAAAACACGTGATGTTGGTCCGGAGAGCCCAGACGAGACTCTAGCGGAAAACACTACAACTTTCCTTATATCGATTTCCAATTCTCTGATTGTACAACGGTTCAGGTTATGAGGTCATTGATATTCCCTTTTTATTTTCGATTTCGCAAGAAAGAAACTGTTTTCTTTTTTTCCCGGAACGACAATTTTTTTTTTTTTTCGTTCCCAGATGATCATCACGACTTTTTTTTTGAAGTGAAACTTTTTATCGCGGAAGGGGTGAATTGGCCGCAAAATTTTTGAAGGTTTAAATTTTTTTTTATTTGTTACGCAGATAATTTTTAAGCATTGTTCAGCCGCTTAACGCGTCACTCGTAACGCGGCTTAAATTATTCTTTAAAATTTTAAAAAGTTTTAAAGGCTAAAAGATTTTTAAAGGTTTAAGTTTGTTAAAATTTATTTGGTACGCAGAAAATTTTTAAACAGTCTTTTGTCGCGTAACGCGTCACACGTAACGCGGATTAAATTATTTTTTAAAATTTAAAAAATTTTTAAAGGTTTAAATTTTTTAAAAATTTGTTTCGCAGATATTTTTTAAACATTGTTTGGCCGCGAAACACGTCGATCGTAACGCGGCTTAAATTGTTTTTTAAAATTTTAAAAATTTTAAAAATTTTAAAAATTTTAAAGGCTAAGAAATTTTAAAGGTTTAAATTTTTTAAATTTATTTATTACGCAGATCATTTTTAAACATTGTTGGCCGCGTAACGCGGCTTAAATTATTTCTTAAAATTTTAAAAAATTTTATTGGTTTAATTTTTTTTTTAATTTATTAGTCACGCAGATAATTTTGAAACATTGTTTGGTCGCGTAACGCGTCACACACAGTAAAAAATTTTATGTTAAAATTGACACAAATTGTATGTCCAAATCGGTCTACATAAATATTTTGTTAAGAAAAATAACACAATTGTTTTGTTTAATGTTCTGCGTCCATTAACGATTGTCATTTTTTTGCTGTTTACAAACAAGTTTTGTTGATTTTTTAACATAATAACTTAACATAGACTTTATGTAGACCGGTTTTAACATATTTACATAATATTTTTTACTGTGCACGTAACGCGGATTAAATTATTTTTTAAAATTTAAAAAATTTTTAAAGGTTTAAATTTTTTAAAAATTTGTTTCGCAGATATTTTTTAAACATTGTTTGGCCGCGAAACACGTCGATCGTAACGCGGCTTAAATTGTTTTTTAAAATTTTATGCTGCTTCTCCATTATGGCTCAAAATTAATTTTACAAAATTAATTTTATAAAATTATTGGGAATAATGCTTTTATTTTACTAATCGAACATGAGGATAACTTAAAAAAGAATAAGAAATCTGTAAAAAATAAATATGTTATGAAAAAAGAAAGAAAAAGCGCATAATTTCCGGTAATTTTATAAAATTTATTTTGTAAAATTAATTTAGGACCATAATGGAGAAGCAGCATTAAAAATTTTAAAGGCTAAGAAATTTTTAATGGTTTAAATTTTTTAAATTTATTTATTACGCAGATCATTTTTAAACTTTGTTGGCCGCGTAACGCGGCTTAAATTATTTTTTAAAATTTTAAAAAATTTTATTGGTTTAATTTTTTTTTAATTTATTAGTCACGCAGATAATTTTGAAACATTGTTTGGTCGCGTAACGCGTCACTCGTAACGCGGTTTAAATTGTTTTTTAAAATTTTTTAAATGTTAAAGGCTAAGAAATTTTTAAAGGTTTAAATTTTTTTAATTTATTTGTTACGCAGATAATTTTTAAACATTGTTGGCCGCGTAACGCGTCACTCGTAACGCGGCTTAAATTATTTTTTAAAATTTAAAAAATTTTTAAAGGTTCAAATTTTTTTAAATGTATTTGTTACGCAGATAATTTTTCAACATTCTTTGGCCGCGTAACGCGTAATACGAAGTTTCACTTCATCACGATGAGAGTATGACTCGCACATCTCTTTTTTAAATAAAAATCTTGGCCTTTTGAAATATCGTGAGGTAGAAATGTTAGAGGTAACGGTAAAAATGATACGTAAAGCTGTATTCCCCGATAAATCAACCGTTTCAAAGCCGACCAGGAGGTAAAGGGGAGAAGGGGGGGGGGGGTGAATAATCCATTTTTAAAATTTCAAATCGGGAAAACGGTTTTCTCGTAAATTTTTTAACGTATACGAGCAAAGAGTACTCTCATAATAAAAAGTGAAATAGATGATAGGTTTGGCAAGATTCCAAATGCAGCGCTTATATGAATGGAATCTTTTTTTTTTTGGAAAAACTTTTTTAAAAGCACCCTGTACTTGATTACCCTTTAATTTTTTTTTTCTTTTCTTTCTTTGAAGATGAGAAAAAGTTTCTTACAGTCATTTACCCAATTTAAATGAAAAAAATAAAAAAAACGGACGTCTTTATTCTTGTGAATACATCACGATATGGCTTTTGGTTAAACTCGAAAGAAATAAAGAGTTCCGATCGAAGTAATGGATAGCAAAATTGTCAAAAGCACGCAATGTTTGATGTAGTAAAGAACGAACCAAAAAAAAAAAAAAAAAAAAAACGCCCTAGTACAACTTCCTCCCCGTCATTTCCTGTATTACAATGAGCTTTCTTCACGTTTCTTAAATTGCGTAAGGTTCGTTGTTTGTATTAATTTTCATATATTATTTTTCTTTTTTTTTCTTTTTCCCGCAGGTGGGTGATCAGATATTAGAGGTTAACGGCCAATCTTTTTTAGACGTAACGCACGACGAAGCCGTTAATCAGCTCAAAATTCATAAAAGAATGACTTTAATAGTTCGCGACGTTGGTAAAGTTCCTCATTCTTGCACTGCTTACGATGACTACGTTTGGGAGCCTTCTTGTACAACAAGGTAAGGAATTCAAAGGAAAAAATTTTTTTTTTTAAAAATAAGGATTTTGTTCTGTTTGTACGGAAGGCGCTGCATGTTCTTGTGGATTTAACAGATCCGTTATTCCGCTTTCCCAGTTATTTTTATCGAAGCCATATCGATTTTTGTTTTCTTGCTATTTCCGTCCTTATTATTTATATCGTGAGTGGCAATTCATTCTGGGAAGATTTTCGATCATGTGAAACGGGGTATTTTTTTCGTATGTTTTTCTTTTCGTTTATCCAACGTTTAAAGGTGCTGTGGTTAAGTCCCTGTTTCAGTTACTACAGAGTTGACCACATCACATTTTACAAAAAATGTAAGCGTATTTGTGAATCTAAGTTCGGTTTCTTAATAATTGATGTTTTTGTAAACATGGGAGATACGGAAATTGCATTAGTTAAAAAATATTTAGGGGGGGGGGGGGCTTAAATTATCTCACAGGTGGGCTGAGCCACCCGTTTCCCCTGGCTGCCAAACGAAAATGGTGACGTGTCACATTTTCCTCATCGGACATAGTCATTTTCCAAGACTTTTTTTACGAGATTTTCGACGTCAAAATGACATCTTATGCTCGCGGGTGTCGTCTTATTGTCGTCTTATTGTCGTCCTATTGACGTCATTTAGTGTGTCATGTCGTCCCTTGACGTCATTTAGTATGTCATGTCTTAGTGACATCATTTAGTGTGTCGTCCTATTGACGTCATTTAGTATGAAGTTCGTCCTATTGACGTCATTTAGTATGTAGTGTCGTCCTATTGACGTCATTTAGTATGTCATTTAGTGTGTCATGTCGCCCTATTGACGTCATTTAGTATCTCATGTTGTCCTATTGACGTCATTTGAAGAAGCTAATTTTTTCCTTTTTAGACGTTAATAAGACGTCTTCTGGACGTCATCCCCTGACAAATTTTATTATCGTTCATTCTTAAAGACATAATTTTGACGTCATTTCGAAATCTGAAATCGTCCCGGATTGTGACCATCCTTGATGGCGGCTTTTTGACGTTTAAAGTACGTCACATTTTTCGCTGGGTGGCTACAGGCCTGAGCCGGAAATTAGTGTAAAGGAAAGTGATATAATTTTCGACGATTTAAGTTTCCCCAGTATTTCTAGCTGCATGCGACGCATCTTGATAAATTCAATTAAGACAACGCAGATGCTCTGATAACTAAGTCTGTCCAGTCCCGAGGACGTCCTCATGACGTCATGAGGATATTTATTGGACGTCCATTGGATTTGCCTATGTCCGCACTGATCCAAAAAGCTTCCTTTGGACGTCCTATGGATATATATGGATATGGATATCCACTGAGCCACAAAGCGAGCTTATTTAGTTTAGTTTAGCTTTAAGATTATATCTCATTTAATATTATTTTTTCTTTAATTTTTTGTTTATAATTTTTTTTTCCAGAGATGAGAGACTGTTTAGCGGAAAAGGCTGCTGTCCTACTTTACAAATGATAGAAGAAAAAGCTAAAGTACTCTTGAATCGAAACGAACTGAATACGCTTGCCTATTATCAGGAAGAATATACGGCAAGGCAAATGACCATTGAGGCCTTTGTGACTGTTCTCTTGGAATTATTGAATACTCCAGAAAAGGTGAGAAGTTCAGATTTTTTTTTTTTTTTTTTTTTTTTTAAGAAATAAAATAACGGAATTAAGAATCACTTAACTCAAAATAATTTTTTTATTTCTTTTTAAACTTCAAAATCGAAAAAACAGCACGTCTTTAACTAATTCAAATAAATCTTTTAATGTCTTTCACTTTCACGATCTGCAAAACACTTTAAATATTCAAAACGATTTTTTTTAAAAAGAAAATCGAGGAATATAATTTTCATCGATGAAAAAAAAAATGTTTTTCTAAGCTGTGTATAAAAAATGTAAATGTATTTTAATAAAGAGCCTATCGCGGGATTTCTCCTCTTTTCATTTTCCGTCCCTCCCCGTTGAAAAAAAAGAAAAAAAAAACCAGTCGATTATTGTTTTCCGCTAAGACTCCATTATTGTAAAATTAATTTTAAAATAAATTAAATTTCAGCATACTTTATTAACGGAATTACGAGAAGTCGTGCTTCCAGAGGACAGAGCACGTTTTGACGAACTAGTTTACCGTAGGGATCATTACGGACACAGAGTAAGTTTTCAGTTTATCACAATATCGGAATACATTAATTAATTTAAAATCTTGTTTAATGAATTTTTAGAGGAAAGGATGCGACAACTCCCACGTGCTGATGTCAAATTTACATGATCTTCCAGGATCGGTGAGTTCGATTTTTAAAACACATTTATATTCTCAAAAATTTCATATATCGCTGTATATTTTTTTTTCTTTGCTTTTATATATAAAACAGAATACAATCCCGACCTTTGAAAAATTTTCTTTTGCCCGCTAGCGCTGCTTGATTCTGACATCGATCGGAAATTCCCTCTTTTGATAACGAAAATCCTTGTTATAACATTCATTTCATTCCCGACCCCCCTTGCAAAATTTTCCTTTTCGGGATTATTTTAAGAACATCCCGAAAATACATCTCAATTAACGATCCCGTGGAAATTTTCTGGAAGCGGATGAAAATCTGACAAAAACGGAAGTTAAACCATCATAATTTAATCATTTATTATGAGGTTGAAATTTTCCGAAGGAATTGCTTTTCTTTATTTTACTTTTTTTTTTATTTATTATTATTTTCTACCTTTTTTTTCCTTTCCTGTTTTTTCCTACCGAATTTTTTCCCGGGGCTTTTTTGCTTTTCCTAGTTGAAAGTCGCCGTGTTAAGAAAAAAAAAAAGAATAGAAAATATTTTTAGCTGTTTTGTGTAATGCACGCTTTTAGCACTCCTTTGCATGTCTTTACTTGTTTCTAATCTTTTTAATCGGGTTTCGGTTTACGATTATTATCGTACGGGCTCTGCTTGTGGTATTTGCGTTGATAAGAGTCAGAAGAAATCCTTTTTTTTTTTTTTTATTCCGGGTTTAAAAATATCATTTATTTCGGAAAATGGAATGAATAAAAATCGATGGATGAAATTACAGAGTTTCCTGATAAGAGAACCCCGTTATTATCGAATTGAAAGAAATGAAACATTTATGTGCGTTTAAAACGTAAATACCGTATTTTTTTTTTTTTTTTTTTTTTTTGAAAAGTTTTTTTCCGACTTCATATTTTCTTATTCGCAATATTTGTGAAAGGGTTTTTTTTAAGCTCTTGTTTATCCCTTAAGGCAGTACAGAAATTCGAAGTCAGTTGTACTGACAACTTATTTTGTTTTCGTTTCTTAAAGCTTGCTTACAAATTTTTTGAACTGGAAAAATTCACGTTTAAAATAAAAAGCGCAGATTGTAAAATTCATACACTAGTGTATGAATGGGAAATTTGAATCAAAATATTTTAAAATATTTTTGAAATATTTATAAAAAAAATATTTTTAAAATATTTATTGAAATAGAAAAAACATTCCGCAAACATTAATATTTTGAGGGTGCAAATTTACTTTTGAATGTTGGAGCAACATGTTGGTTCAACTTGTTGTGTCATCTTGTGCCAACATGTTTGACAAACGAACGAATCGACTATTGCAGAATTTACTCCTAGGGTGCAAATTCACTTTGGTATATTGGACCAACATGTTGGTACCGCAAGTTGGACAACATGTTGTATTAACTTGTTGTACCAACATGTTGGACAAACAAACGAATCGACTATTGCAGAATTTATTCCTACGCCGAAATTAGTGTGGATTGTTGGTCCAACTTGTTGCACTGTACCAACATGTTGGTCGAACATTCCTTAGTGAATATGCACCCTTAGAAATATTTTGAAAATATTTTTGGAATACTAATTTTTTTTTTTTTTTTTTCGAAATATTTTAAAATATTTCGATTCAAATTTCCCGTTAAGTAATATCCTAGAAGCGTTCGCAGGATGTCAGGACTTCAATTTTTACCAAAATATGGAAGGTGTCCGCCAGCAGAAAATGTTAAGGATTTTCTAGGATGTTCAGAGTATAAAATCTAGGGAATGTTCAAAACATGCCTGCAGGATGACCAGAGGACTAACACATGTTGGAGTAACATGTTGAGACAACGTTTTGTTCAACTTGTAGCAGCGTTAGAAACATGTTGCCAACATATTACTCAACATGTTGAATCGCAAAAATATGTTGCGCAACACTGAAAAGTTAAAAACAAAAATTATAATCTATGTTGCGCAACAGGTTGAGCAAAATGTTTGAGCAACATGTTAAGACAACATTTTGTTCAACTCTTGCAGCGTTAGAAACAGGTTGCCAACATGTTACTCAACATGTTGAAGCGTAAAAATATGTTGCGCAACACTGAAAAGTTAAAAATTATAGTCTTTGTTGAGCGGCATGTTACTGCAACATGTTTTAGTGTGACATTTCGGCCTTAGATAAATCTTATGATTTTATCTAAAGGAGAACTGAAATTTGAAATGCTGCCATTTTGCTCAAGGAATGAAATTTGCGCATCCTGTTTTAAATGTGGATACGAAAAAATACGGTGCCGAAAAAAGTTTCTTATTGGGCAAGGCCTCCACCTTAAAGTGGTGTGAGTAAAGTATGATATTTGGCCTGTATAAGTAACTATAATTTTTTCGTACTTTTTTTTTTTTTTTTTTTTTTTTTTTTTTTTGCAAATTACTTGTGGTTAATAATGTAAAATGTCACAGTAATTTTGTGTAAAATACAGTAATTTTGTCTCACTCTTTCTCACAGGCAATTCCTGTTTGTAAATTAAAGTGGATTAATGTCATTGGCTGTCTTATGCTCAAAAGCTCAAAAATTAAAATCGATATTCCCGAAATATAAAATCAACCAAAATAGAGATAAAGAAAAGGCTCTTACAAACTAAATGATGGTTATGCTAGAAACGGCTAGCCTAGTTCTTTGTAGGCAATTTCTAAGAAAATAGGGTAAGAACTAGAGTATTCCTTATTTTGTCACTTTTCGAATTTCAAACGTGAACCTCCAAAAATGGTTTTTTTGGTGTATTGATAAACCCGAATTTTTTAAAATATTTGTTACTCGACGGGAAAGCGTGGCGACTTGAGCTTAAAGTTTCGAAAATTGCCATAAGAGACAAAAAATCTAAAATTTTTTTTTAACCGCGAAAAAATGTGGTTTCTTATCGGAAATTTTCCATAGTTAACGAATCTGAAGCCCGTTGTTTTATATCTGGTCCGGTTTTTGAGCTAAAAACCAAAATCTGGCGCAAAAAAAAAAGTGGTGAAATGACAAAACACACCAAGCCCTCAGTTTCACTCGTATTTGGTCTCTAGCTCAAAAACTGGACCAGATAGAAGAAAAAAAGGACTTCGGATTCGAGATCTACGGAAAATTTCCGATTAGAAACCACATTTTTCGAGAAAAAAAAAATGGTCGATTTTTTTTTGTCTTATGGTAATTCTCCGAATTTTAAGTTCTAGCCGCCATGCTTTTCCGTCCAATAAAATATTTTTTAAAAAAATTGGGTTTATCAGGACACCAAGGGAACTATTTTTGGGGCTAAGCGATTTGAGATTCGAAAATTGCCAAAATAAGGGACACCCTAATCATATCCTTTCGGATTTTTAATACCCAACGGAAGCACATTCCCAGTCTTCGAATTCTAAATTCAAATGTACTATTTTCTGTATTTCACACTGTAACTGTATTTATTTATTCATCCATCGATTGTCTCAAGCACAAACTTTTTCTTGGTTTTTTTTGTTCTGCTGAAAAGCATCTTCGGATTTGCATAATGATCTTTCCGGGCTCTTGGATTCTCTAATTTTTTTCCCTCCTCTTTAAAAAGAAATTTTCTGACTCTTGTCTTAGTTCTTACTGCTGCCTGTAAATTTCATGATTTAGGTATTTAATAACTTAATAAAAATTAGTGAAATGACTCATTTCGACGTTAAATGAAAATTTAAATTAGAAATTTCGTATGTTTAATTTCGAGTTTAATAGAATCTTATTAATTAAAAAGGAACAAAAGCGATAAAAGGTGCATGGTATATAAAACGCCCTTTTTTCAGTTTCTACAAAATTCTATCATAATAATAATCCCTTTCATAAATATTTTATTGGGATGTAAATTGAAGAATAAATTTCTAAGAAAGAAAAAAAAAAAAAAAAAAAAAAAAAAAAAACAATCATGATAATGATTATTATTGGGATTTAGATTTTATTAACTAAAAAAAAAAAGGATCAAAGCTTCTTTTTTATTGCCAATCATAAAATGTAAATGAACGAAAGGAGAATGTAAACCTGGTGCAGCTTTTGTTTAGCGTTTTTTTTTTCCCGACCCCCAAATAAAAAAACGAAAAATAAATTCTCGCTGTTCTTCCGAAAGCGATTATTGCGTTGATCCAAGGGTAAAACACCTGAAAAAGGATGGTTTCCAATTGAAATTAACATCGGAAATAGGGAAAGAAGTATCGTTAGCATTAAGTTCTGTACGAGGTGAAGAAAGTTTAATCTCGAAAAATGCACTATTTTTTTTTTTTTTCTCTGAGGAATTATTGGAGCGAAATCCCGCTGAAGTCATAAAGTCTTTTTTATTTTTTTCCACCCCTAATTACGTTTGGAACATCGTCAACCTTTTATTTAAATTTCAAAAAAAAATATTTTTTTTAGCATCGGAGCCAAATTGTGGGTGAACTTAAAAAAATTTTTTTTATTAACGGACGATATCGTAAGGTTAACGCGTTAACATGTTAATGATACCATTAAAACATTAAAAAAATTAAATCTTTTTTTTTTTTTGCGAGGGTTGGTTTAATGATTAAACTTTACATCGCGGAAATAAAGTAAAGAAGGGTTGCATTTTACTCCTTTTTTCTTTAATTGAGGTCTGGCAAGGTAAAATGTGAGTAATTAAGTGTAATTGCTTCGATTTGCTAGCCAATATTGCTTTATAAAACCAAAAGACGCCAAGAAATCGGTTTTAATTAACTTTTTTTGTTTCCTTCCCCCGCCCGTTAAAAGGAGTGGAGGTACTTTTTTTTTCCCTCCTGAAAATTGTTTCGAAGCTTTTCCAAGAATTAAATAGGTGAAAAGGATGGAGTGGACGGAAAATGACAGGGTTAAGTTTGGTTAAGGTATATAGGCCCTTGTAAGAGCTTAATAATAGACCCTCGGAATATTTTCGAAAAGTTAATTTAAACTGGCTTTTGTAGGTTTCGCAGCTTGAAGGGTGAAAGGGGTCGTTTGTCATTTCAAATTAGATTTCGAATTTTCAAAAAGGAAAAAAAATGATTTTCGTTGGTTAGTTTTGATTTTTTCTGTTTTTTTTTTCTTTTTTTTTCTACAGTGTATGGTAGGGTGGGTCGAAAATCAAAAATTTTGGATTTTGAAAATGCCTGATAGCGCAATCGCTGCGGCTTATCATTTGTAAAAATTTTTGCCCTTTTGAAATTTTTTTTAAACGGTGTCTTGGTAGCAAGAGGGCCAAAGTTTTGAAAAATGCCGTAAGGGATGAAAATTGAACTTTGGCCCTCTTGCGCACCCTCAAGACACCGTTTTAAAAAAATTTTGAAAAGGAAAAATTTTTTACAAATGATAAGACGCTGATCGTTCTATCAGGCATTTTGAAATTCCAAAATTTTTGATTTTCGACCCACCCTAATGCCTACTTTCTGCCTCTTTTTTCTGTACTTCTTCCCCATTAATCAGTTCCCTTCTTTTCTTTTCTCTATTTTTATATTTTACTGTTAGAATTTTATTTAGGATTATTTATTTCGGCCTTTTCTACATATTTTTTTGGTCCTTTTTTCTCTTTTGGGTTTTTTTTTTTTTTTTGGATTTTGGAACCCATTCTTTCATTTAAACCCTTATTTTCTGTCAGGCTCTTTCATTATTTCGGACATTTTTCTTCCACGAAAGGTCCGTTTTATCTCCTACATTTTGTGCTTCTTAGAATCTTTTCTTTCTTCTCTTTTCCCTTTTTTCATTTCTATTCTTCAACTTTTCTTTTACATCGCCTTTTTACTTAAATCTTGACTGAAGGTTCATCGTTTGTTGCTAATTTGTTGACTGTAAAGTTTGAACTTGACGATAAATACTGGCTGTTTACAAACTTGACATTCTCAAGTTACAACCCGCCAGCACTTATGAAGCTTAAGAATATACATCAGTCGTGGCAGCAGATAAATCGTATTTTTCTTATTACGGAAAACAAAGTCTGATTTTGTAAAATAAAATATTAGGAATCTTCATTTCTTAATTTTTTATTTTCTAAATTTTTCTTTGTTTTTCCGTTAAGAGTACGCATCAGTCGTGGCAGCAGATAAATCGTATTTTTCTTTTCACGGGAAAACGAAGACAAATTTGCAAAATGAAATATTTGGAATATTCATTTCTTAATTTTTTATTTTTTTAACTTGTCTTCACTTTTCCGTTAAGAGTGCACATCAGTCGTGGCAGCAGATAAATCGTATTTTTCTTTTTACCCTAAAAAGAAAACAAATCTTGAAGTTAGTAAAAGTAAGAAATCTCAGTGAAAAATTTCGAAGATTTTTAACTTTTAATTTTTCTAGATTTGTCTTCGTTTTTCCGTAAAAATAAAAATGCTATTTATCTGTTGCTACGACTGATGTGTACTCTTAAGAGAACCATCATGGTGGCAGCAGACTAATCGTGTTTTACTTTTTACAGGGAAACAAAATAAAATTTCGAAACAAAAAATATTATGATCTTTTCAGGAAAAAATGCCGAAAATTCTTTGATATTTTTTGTTTCGAGATTTGTCTTCGTTTCCCTGTAAAATGTAAAATACGATTAGTCTGCTGCCACGATTGATGCAATACTCTTGCACCTGTTTAAACTTTATGTCAACTTCATACTTGACAATGCGAAGTTTGTACTTGCCAGAGCCAGGTTCGAACTTGTGGTATCAGGTTCAAGCTTGACTGTCGAAAAATCAGCAATAAACAGTTAACCTTCAAGGTTTCCGTACCCTTTTATTTTTTCTTCTTTTTATTCTTACCTCTTTTCACTCGTCTTTTGCATCGGTTCTCATACCCTTTTTTTTTCTCGTTTTCTTTAAATTTGTCTCGTCTCTTTTTAATTTGTTCCTTCATTCCCCGATTTTCAAATTAGGTTTACCCGATTAGTCTTTGGGGATGAAACATAATTTTTAAACTTCGTGAAACACGCCCGAACTTTAAATTTGTTTTAATCTTCGCTTTTATCGGATTAATTTTATTCCGTCCAAAACAAAATTTATCCCTTTCGGAACCAGATCTAAATTGTAAGAATCCGTTTTTCGATTCTGACTTGTAATGCAGTCGGCGCCGCGACTTTTCCAACTCTTCTCAAAAATAACTTTTTCCTGGAAAAGAAAATTAGATTGATCTATCCAGACGCTAAAACTGCACCTTTCCTATATGAAGCGACTGGAATTTAAAGCGTTGAAACTGCGACCTTTTTTTTAAAAAAATACATTAAGAGAAAGTACCGTAAAACAGGGTGAAAATAAAAAGTCGGGAAAGCATTATCATTTTAAGGAAACTTAAGGAATTTTTTTTTTTTTTTTTTTAAATTTTGAAGCAGTCGTTTGACTGGAAAAATTCCAAAAAAATCGAATCCAGGGATTTGGGATTGAAAATTTTCTCGGGATGACGGGAATCCTGGGCAGAATCTCTAGATGTGAATTTTTCGTTTTTCCGAAATTGCTTTGGAATGCCCTAGGGGGCGCAAACTCACACCAAACAGCAGCCTCGTAGCCGGGGGGGAGGGGCATAGAATGGCTCAGCCCCCCTGTGAAAATGCTTGAGCCCCCCTGTGGATTTGAAATTTATATCCCAATTCCAAATCAAATTCAAATTTTAACAGGAAAAAAATTAATTATCATCCAATTTCCTACACTGTGTAAGACATAAAAAAAATTCCAGCCCCCCTTTAAAAACCTCCATCCCCCTGTATATGCCGGTCTGGCTACGGGGCTGCCAAACAGGTTGGTGTTGGATGAAAGTCTCGAAAATGTTTAAAAAAAAACTCGCTGATTACGTAGAGCTTGTCTTTACATGTTCTGCGCGAATCGGGGCCCTAGGTCTCAAAATACACTTCGGACTTGTTATTGACGTGTTCGTAAGAAACAAGTCAGATGAAAATGACAAACATGACGAAATTTTTTCACTAAGCTTTTTTCCAGCCAAACTGCTCTGTTTGATTATAACTTAAAAAACGTTTAAAAAAATGTTTGTCGGTGAAATTTAGGCCCTGTAGCTTTTTGGACTATAAAGAATTTTACAGGTGCTTTCCATTATTTCCACTTCTTAGTAAAAACAGAACTCTTTAAATTTTTTTTCGTAATTACTTGCTATTTACAGTACATTACTGGTACAAATAAAAACGAAAGGCTTAGAATTAATTCTAAACTTAAAACTTGGCTGGCTGCAGTCTTGGAATTTTTAACTTAAAACTTGGCCGGGTGCACTCCGTGCACCTTCATATTTATTTTTTTTTACATTTGAAATCTTCCGCAATTTTGGAGTGAAGGATAAATTCCCGCTCATTTTTCCACTTTTTTTTTTTGAAGAGATTTTTCCTTGAAGGAAAATTCAAAGAGCCCATCTAATTTTTCCTGACTTTATTGCCCTATTTCACGGTAACGGTATTTAATAATTAATGTTTAATTTTTTTGTAAGAAAAAAAATCACGTAGGTAATTTTTTTTATCAAAAACCGAAATGCTGAAATTTTCATTTCCTGGACCATTCCACGTCGCTTGATAAAAAATAAACCAGGAAAAAAAGAAATCATTCCCAGTGTGAGCATGATTTTTTTTTCTTCACATTTTTTTATATATTTATTTTTCTCAAATTCACCAAATTTTTTTTTCTTCAATTTTTTTAATATTTACACCTAGGATTTTTCGAACGGTAATAGTTAAGTAGTTTTTTTTTCTATACTTCTCTCTCTCTCTCTTTCTTTTTTCACGTTTTTTGATACAAAGTTTTTTATATATTCTTCTCTCAATTTTTTTTTTCTTATCGTAGTTTGTAGTTCACCTACCCGCACGTTGGAATTTTTTTAAAATTTCTATCACGGCGAATTCCTTTTTTTTTATATCCCGCCCAAGTCCATTTGAAAGAAATGTTTTTATTTATTCATTCATTCATTCATTTTTTTTTTTTTTTTTTTTTAATACGGATTTTCATCGGTTTCCAAGTTTGTAGAAATGCGTGACATTTTGCCATTCACGTGATCGATTTAAACTCAATAACGGGGCGATTTTATTATATTTTTATTATTTTATAATGTATATTTTTTTAACGGAACCGTATAAATTTTTTTTTCCAGAAAAATGACTTTTTTTTTTTTTGCTAAGAAAATCACTCCACCAGCTTTTTGAAAAATAATAGAAATAAAAGTCATATCCAACGTGTCCGAATGAGATAAGCAGAAGGGGGGGAAATCGTTCACAGTTGCAGAAAATAGAAATAAAAAAAATTAAACCATTTTTCCGATTTATGGAAAAATACTTCAACTCATCATTTTCTGACTGATCATTAATCACAAACGTCAGCGAAGCCTCACGTAATTCTACAATTTTTTTTTCCTATCGGTGAAATTAAAAAATATAAATATAATTTTTTTTTTTTTTTTGCTGCGAAAGAAATTTAAACGGAAAATATTTATCTGTTCGTTAAAAATATTAAATTTTAAGTCCTAATGGGCTTTTAATTTCTTGAATCTTTTTTTTTTTTTTTTTTCTGCAGAAAAAAAAATGCGAGAAAACGGGTGAAATGTTGAATATTGATGTCACGCTATCTACTTGCATTTTCATTAAATTTGATGCCATTATCGTCCATCTTTTTGTCTCGTTGTTGAAAATATTCCTCAACCTGTTATTTTTAGTATACTTTTAATATAATTTTTTTTTTTTTTTTTTTTTTTTTTTGGAAGGAGAGAAGATTTGTAAACGTTTGGTGTTTATGTTTTTTCAGTAAGATATTAAAATCATGCTCTTAAATACGTTATTTTACAATGATACTTTCCGCGAAAAGGCGCGGAATTTCGAAAAATATTTTTTATTCCCCTTCTTTTTTCCGGATATTAGACATCAGAAGACGGATACGTTTTTTCTCATCTGAAAGTTAGTTTTTGCCTTGAGCATATTTTGACGTTCGTATGCTGCGTGTCAGCAGGATACGTGTTACCTGATTTAAATTCGGAAATCAGTTCACTACTTTTCAAAATATATATATATTTTTTTTTTTTTAATTTCAGTAGGAAAAATTTGGCGATTCTCGCCCCAAAATTGATGTGGTTATTTGAAGAGTCGCAATCAAGCCACCTAACTAATTTAAAGTAACTAAATTGTAGATTTTGTAAAAGAAGAAAAAGAAATTGGTTTGATTGCGTTCGGTTATTTATAAGGAAACTGAGTGTCCAGTGAAACTGAGTTGGTCTTATTAGGGTGGTTTCTATTAGGACTTTTTTCTCGTACCTTCCGTAATTAATGAGAGTTTGGTACCACTACCTTTGATATTTAACTGTGCCAACAGTTCATTTTTGTAATCTGTATAGTAGGATGTCCCTTATTTAGGAAATTTTCGAATTTCAAATCGTTTACCCCCAAAAATGGTTCTTCTTGGTGTACTGATAAACCCGAATTTTTTTTTTAATTTTTTATTCGACGGGAAAGCGAGGCGACTTGAGCTTAAAGTTCCAAAAATTGTCATGAAAGAAAAAAAAATGGACGATTTTTTTTTCTTCTTTTTTCACGAAAAAATGTGGTTTTTTATCGGAAATTTTCCGTATATATCGAATCTGAAGCCCGTTGTGTCATATCTAGTCAGGGTTTTGAACTAAAAGCCAACGATATGACAAAAAAATGTGGTAAAGTGACAAAACATACCAAGTCTTCAGCTTCATTTGTATTTTGGTCTCTAGCTCAAAAACTGGACCAAAATCAGACTGGGATATGGGGGCATATCCCTACGTAGGACTACGTCTTTGGGGTACTTTCCTAATATTGCTAAATTTAAACAATGAAACGATTTAAAAATTCCAAGGCATTTTTTTGGCTTGTTTTTGGTCAAAAAATTTGAGTTTTTCGGCAAAAGTATCATTTTTTTTCTGGCACGAAAAAAACTTAAATTTTTGGATAAAAAAAAGGTCAAAAGTTGAATAAAATTAGTCCAAATTTAAATTAAAGTCTTCAAAGTTAAAATTTTAAGATTAAAACATTGCTTTATCTCATATTCTTGGCTAAAGGGAAAAAGACAAAATTAAAAAATGTAGTGAACATTTTATTTAAGATTTTTAAGTTTTTGTTTTTATTCATGTAGTCTAATTTTAATATTTAAAAAAAATATTTAAAAAAACTGCGAAAATTTAAAAAAAAAAAAGTTAAATAAAATTTGAAGAAATTTTTTAAGTCCTTGCATGTCTTTCATGTTGTCTAATTTTCCTATTGAAAAAGACCCAAGGTTAAAATCAGTGCATCAAGGAGAACCATTTTTGGGTGTAAGCGATTCGAAATTCCAAAATTGCCAAAATAAGGGACACCCTAATGTCCATGGAACTTTTATTTTATTCCCAGACGTTTTACAACTTTCGAAGCCTTTTGGGATTTTGAACCCCCCCTTTTACTGATGTCTTAAAAAATATTTTTCCCGGAATTCTTACGTTCGTTGGACTCTTTGACTACCTCGGACGTACTAACAAGTTACAAAACCCCGTGCTTAAGTGAAATTTCAGTCTAAAAACGCAATATTCCTTTTTATTCCATTCGAAAATTCGTTTTTCAGCCCCGAAATTTTTGACATATTCATCTTTGCTTCATCTTTGTTTTAATGTAAACATCCCTGGAATTTTTTATTGACTACAAGCTGAGTTATGAATGAGATTTTCTTAATCTCTTAATCCTCCCGTTGAAAAGCATTCATGATGAGAAACAAAATCTTGCTCGAAACTTGAAATACAATTCCATCAGCTGTAAAGCGTGCCGCGATTATTTTACGTCAATTGGAAAACAAACGCAATTAACTTAAAAAAAAGAAAGTGAAAAATACAAAAATAATTCGTTAATTTATCTTCGGTGAAAACGTTGGCCTTAGTATTTAGTTTCCGTTTCTTCTATATAATCCCTCCTTTTTTAAACACGAAAATATCGTTACAAATCAGTCGTCTTTTTTTACGCCTTTTTTTTTTTTTTTAATATTTCACTTCCCCTCCCTCCCCTCTTTCACTTACAAACGTTAACGAGCTTTTGATGTCTCATGAGAAATTTATTCGGGCATCCCTAAGACAAACAACATGAGTAATGACTTTTTGCTCTCAAGGGAGTATGCGATTTCGAAATAAGGAGAACGAGATTTTTTTTTTTTCGCGGGGAGCAGAAACATAAACGCCATAAGTTTACAAATCTCTCCGCCATAACAATTTTTTTGTTGTAAGAGAAGAAAAAAAAACTTGAAAATCCATTTTGCAGAATGAATATCTTGCCACTACTAGACCGTGTAAAATACCAGTGGTAGTAGAGGGAATGCCTTTAGAAACGGAAGAGTTTAGGACTCCGAGCGAGGATTCCGGTGTTTGTTTAGGGGACGTGCGGCCAAACGAAAGGTGGGTTCTTCTAATTCGAATTTCTCGGAGATTTTTTTAAAGATAAAAAAATCATTACTGAAAATTTCAGGGGAACTTGGACTGCTTCCTCAACTTCTCCTGTTTATAGAAAACAAACGTCTGATCTAGCTTTATCAAATGAAGACTGCTCCAACATTAGTCAGGTATTGTAAATATTTAAAAAAAACCGCGGGTATTTTTTTTTTAAAAGTTGATTCTTGGATCATCGCTAAAAAGATAATTATTAATCTTAAACAAAAGCTGCACAGGTTAATGGTTTAAAGGAATCCTTTGATTCTGTGATAAAGAAAAACGAGGTCTTTAGAATTGGGTACATTATTAGAACTGCTCGTACATTTTTAGTATGTACTATTTTTTAGTCTTCCTTAGAGGCTTTTTTAATGAATTTAGACTTTTATGATTTTTAATTTCGTGTGTTGGAGGTGAACTGACGTATCTCCATCGTAAATATGATTGGAGGTAGTCTGTTTCGACGTTTTGTGGAAGTGTCACTTGACCATAGATTTACGTCAACTAGAGCGTGTAAACTTGTAGTCACGTGATTTGCCCAAAACAGTCGAAACACACTATCTCCAATTATATTTACGATGGAGATACGTTAGTTCACCTCCGACGCAGGGAATTACGTTCCTGATTTTTCGGAACTTTTGTTTTTACTTGTATATATTTTTCGTTTAAAATCCTATATTTGAAACCTAGAATGGTAATGGTATTAGTTCGTTTGCACCACCGGACGGTCAGCCGGACAGTGAAAAATTATTACATAAACAAAAAATTAATTTTGTTTTTGAAAATTCGGCTTTTTACAAATGAAAATAAGATATATCGCACCGAAACCGTGCCAAAAAGTTTTGTTATGTTTCAGAGGCAAATATTCAATAGGCTGTGCCAGCCGCCTTCAACAATATGATTATCCTATCACATTGGAACACATATAAGATCCTGTACTTAGCGGCCATATTAACTTGGAGAATCTTATGGACAAAATACATGGGTGACGTCACGCTTGCACAGCCTATATTTAAAATGTATGAAAAAGGCTTTATGGTTTCTAAATCTGATAATTTTTGAAAATGTTTTTGCAATAAAAAAATAAAACTTATTTGTTTATTTTTTGTTGTTGAAATAAATCCCAATTTCACCGCTAGAGCGCTGTACTAGTCTCTCGGAAAGAAACATTTTTGCTTTATCGACCGCATTGAGAATATAAAGCATTTTTTTAGCACAAATTTTTTTTTTATTGCGAAAACAATTAAAAATTATGAAACATAAGAACAATTAAGTCTTGTTCATGCATTTAAAATCATGGATATGCATTATGCACAGTTTCGGTGCGGTTGCATTCCGTTTTTTCACGTATATAATACCAAATCCGGCTAACCGGCCGGTCATGTAAACGAACTAATATTTTAAGGAACCTTCTGTTTTTTATATCCTCGCGGAAAATTGTCCGCGGAATATTCTTGAGATTTCCCTGTATTTTCCAAGTCTTATTATTTCCTTAATCCGAAATTTTTCCGGAAGGAATAGCAAACTGGAATTACTTTGACTTCACGATTTAAAACCCCAAAAAATTAGAGGTACTGCCCTAGATTTCCCGTCCCGGGATCCTGAGAAAATTTTAAAGCCCGATGATTCCTGGGGTTCAAATTTTTCCGATCGTTTTTAATGCCCGGGAAAATTCCAGGAATTGCTCACGAATTTCAATTTCCCGAATCCCGAGGAAATATTTTTTTAACGGGAAATCCCGTGTCCCGGATTTGCAACTTTACCAGCAAAAATACCTGATACTATTTTTCTGCATTCAAATCCGATAAATAGGACTAATCAATTTTTAGCCGCACTCAAAAATCTTTCGAAAGGAAGAAAAAAAAAAAAAAAACGAAAATTATGACAACTTTTTCGCGTCACTCAGAGAACCGTAGAAAATTTTTGTTTGGAAAAGTGCATCAGAACCTGAACTTTTCCCCTCTCCTTTTCCTATGTCATTCTCGCAAAAAGGATTTTTTTTAGACTTACGGAACTTTTAAAGAATTTCCGAACAAAAAATTTGCAATTTTTAGTTTTTCAACGAATGTTTTTTTCGGGAATTTGTGAAAGACAGATTTCCTTGTCAGTGCCTCGAACATCCTAAAAGATTTCCTAAGAGTATAAAAAAATGCTTTATTGGAATGTTTAGCTTCGAATAGGGTGAGTGCCCAAACCTACTTTTTTATTATTTCCCGAAAAACCTTTCAAGAATATTTGATACTTTTTTCGTAAGTGCTCCATATGGAGCCGGAAAAACTTTTCGGAACCTGTTTTTATATAATATTGCTGAAATATTCTTTGCTCGTTTGTTTGAGATGGTGGGTTGATTGGTTTATGAGCTGATGACTGATCCATTGTTGATTGAGTGGTTACTTGGTAGGTTTCTTCGGTTTTTGGTTTATTGATTGATTGATTAATTAATTAATTAAATCGATATGTTACGGTTATAGTCGGTAAACCGGTTAAAGACGACGTTAACCGGGTAATCTCTGACATTAACCAACCGCACTGGTTAATGTCAGAGAATCGTTAACCATTGTCAACAATAACCAAAAATGAAAGTTAATGTCTTCAAAAGACCTTAACCATGCCAGCACGGTTATTGTTAAATATATAATTTTAATTTATTGCTACATTACGTTCATTTAATTAATGAAAATAAAACCAATTTGTCAACATTAGGCAAAATCCGATGGTCAATGTTCTCTTTCACCGTGCTGGCCTGGTTAAGGTCTTTTGAAGACATTATCCTGCATTTTTGGTTATTGTTGACAATGGTTAATAATTCTCTGACATTAACCAGTGAAGTTGGTTAATATCAGAGATTACCCGGTTAACGTCGTCCTTAACCGGTGCGTCCGGCACCGGATGAAATTCCATTTGTTTTTGCTTTTCTTTTGTTTGTTTTAAAATGTAAACTTCATCCGGTGCTCAAATTCCTATTATTCTGTACGGGGTTCTTTGTAAATGCATATCAAAAATCAAATAATAATAAAAATAAATGCTACCCGTACGATAAAGAGATGCAAAAATTATATAAAAAAATAGGAATTACAAAAAAATGCATAAATTATGTAAAAAAAACTTCAACTTTTTTTACCGGAAATTGTTTTTTTATCCTCCAGTACAATTATGCATAAAATGGAAAAATGTTAAATGTGCATAAAATTTGCTTTTCCTGCAAGGGAAAGGTTCCTAAGGTGCGAGTGGAGTGCACTTAAAACTTGGCTGGGTGCACTCCGTGCACCTTCATATCTACTTTCGTTGGCAGAATGAGGACTTATACGACAAAATAAATCCGCTAGGGGGCTGCCTGCTGTTATTCTGGTAAAATAGCGGCCGGCGTCGCATGATTGGTTAATACACGATTTAAAATGAGAAGGGAATATTCATTAACCAGTCTGAAGCCGGGCGCAATTTTATTACCATAGCAGACGACAGCTCCCTAGCGGATTTAGTTTACATTAAATATCGTTATTGTAACTAATATGGATCTGGCATGAAAAAAAAAAAAATTATGCAATTAATGGGAAGATATCATTTATAATGAAATGACGAATAGGCCTCCTCTGGATTGAATAATCTTTTTGATTAATTCGCGCGTTTATCGATGATTGGTTAGGTTACCGACTGGATGAAAATGAAAGGCATACTGAGCTGACAATTTAAACTTTACGGCAGCTCATTATGAAAGAGAATGAAAAATTCGAAAAAAGGATCCGAAGTAAAAATAATGGAAGAGTATCATTTGCACTTCAATAATGAATTTTTGAGAGAAAGCAAAAAAGCAAAAAAAAAAAAAAAAAAAAAAAAAAAAAAAAAAAAAAAAAAAAAAACTTTTGTAAGGACATCAAGTTTGATAAAACGTAATGTGAGAAATTTCTAAATTAAGGACTGAAATCTATATCGCAATAACTTTTGATTTTTCCCTTCTATTCTTATCTTTGGAATAGAAATTCATGATTATGTTCTTTCACGGTAAAAAGTATCTTTTTCCGTTATAAAAATTTTTAAAGTTCGTAGTGGTGTATTTATTTTACAAAAAGCTTTTTTTTTTCTTTTTTCGTCGACGTTGCTTGTAGATGCGCTATATCCGTCCTGTGCTGATTGGCAGCGTTGGATTAAATGAAAATGAAGTAGGACATTTTTGGGATGGGAAAATTTGTAGTAGAATTGGGCAATAAGGTGGGTCGAAAAAAGCGAATTTCTGAATTTGAAAACGCCTGGTATGGGAATTGTAAGAGTGCTGATTTTCGGGGTCGGAAAATAAAAAAAAAGAAAAAGAACCGTTGTGCGCCAATGTAAGAGTCCGGCTTTTCGGGTCAAAAATAAATAAAAATAAAAATAAGAAAAAGGGGGCGACAATGTAACGAACACCAAACCAAAAACAAAAAAAAATAAAATAACAATAAGAAGAGACCCGGGGGAAAACCAAGGGAAGGAAGGAATGCCAGGGACGGTAGCTCAGTTTCGGCAGAGGTATCTTGGTCATGGGTAAGGTCGGCTAAGAAAGGTAAAGCTCGAAGGAAAGATAAGGCTAGGGAAATCCGAGTAAGAAAAATAACAATAAAATCAATAAAAAGGATAAAGATTGATAATGCAAAGTGCGATTCTAAGAAGAGGGGCCTAAACTTAAAAAAAAAAAAAGGAAAGGGATAGTAAAAAAAAAAATGAAGTGTGAAAAAGACAATTATCAGGTAATCCTTGAGACAATCACAGAATTTTGAAGTCAGACTCCCGATAATCCTCTTGGAAGAATAGATTTAAAAAAAAAATAAAGGGGCGCGCTAAGGTCTTAAAAGTGCTCACAAAATCTTGACACTAGAGAGCCTAACACTAGAAGGAAAAGAACTAGAGCATCAGAGGGTCCTACCAGAACTTTTTCAGAAAATAAAAGTCAGGAGTTATCTCGTCACGCGAATTTTGAATAAAATAAAAAAAAATACAGACCTAAATATCAGAAGGGAAAGCTTTCGAACCAAAAAAAAAAAAATTAAAAGGGAAGGGAATCACAACTTGGCAATATCATTCTTTTGTTTTTTTTTTAAAAAAAAAAAATAATTTAAATTTTGATGATGATGTAAAATAAAAAGAAAGAGACGACGATGACGATGACTCGATGATTTTGCTGCTCCATTTGTAGATTTATATCAATAATAAAAATAAAAAAAAATATCCTAGAAGGAAAGATGTATCCGTTGAAGAGAACCTAAATAAAAAAAAATAGGGAAAGAATAGAAAACAAAAAGGAAGAGGGAAATAGAAAATCACTGGGTAATCCTTAAGGCATTTTCAAAATTTAAATACCAGACTCCCAATAATTTTCCGGAAAGAAAGACAGGTAAAAAAAAAAATAAAGGGGTGTAAAGGGATCTTTAAGACAATCACAGAATGTTGATGTCAGAATCTTTACGGGAAGGAAAAGGCCTAGCTATATGATCATGGATTCTTTTGATGTTTTCCAAAATATAAAACAAGAATTTACCAAGATACATAAAATTTATTTAAAAAAAAATAGTTCCGAAAATTTTAGAAATGAAAGGTTTACCATTTTAAAGAATTTTGACAAGGGGGATACATTTTTATAAGAAAAAAAAAATTAAAGATTTCACACAGTTTCAATCATACCAGATAAAAAAAAAATAATGGGGGAAGAAAACAATCTGAATCAAGTTTATAAAAAAAAAATCAAAATTTAAAAGCCCAAATCCTTTGCTGGGAGAATAAAAAAAAATACTTGATTCAGCGAGTTTTCCACGTAAAAAAAAAATGATAATAATGATAAAAAAAAAGATAAAAAGAACCTAAAACTAACCTATTTTCGACTAAACAGTCTTTTTACATTTTCTACATTTTTATTTAAAAACAAAAAAAAATGTCTTTACCATATAAAAGAAAATTTTCATCAACGCAAACCAACAAAACACACACAAAAAAAAAAATAATTCAGATATCGATTGAAATGCATTACATCAAGGCTCAATAATAAAAAAAAATTAACTCAAACCTTTATGATCTTTATGATCTTAATTCCTAATTAATTTCTTAAACCTAATTATTTTAAGAATCTCGACAAGATTTTAAGGGAAATCAAAAAAAATAAAAAAAAATAAAAGAAATAAGAATAAAAATAAAGGCAATAAATGGGACAAAAAAATAATAATAATAAAACCAAAGGGTGAACTCGACTAAGAAATAAAAAAAAAATAAACTCGACTAAGGATGTTCCGACTAAGAAACTCGACTAAAGATGGAAAATTTTAGGATAATAAAGAAACACGACAAAAAGGGAAATTTTGTGGCGATTTTAAGATACACGACGGAATTTGTTCTCTGCGGGGTTCTACCGCTACCGTACAAATTTTGAAATTCAAAAACGGGTTGGCATATTCTTAGGCCTTGCCAACAGGCGGGTTGACCTAAAAATATTTAATTAAGGAGGATTTTGGGCAATTTAAAAATATTAGACTCTCGACAGGAATTCCATTTTCAGAAATCACGACAGATAAAAAAAAAATCAAGGGAAATTCATTTTAAGAAATCTCGACAGATTTAACGGGAGGAACATGGGCTAATTTTTGAGAGGGGGGGGGGGGTCAATTGATTTTGGAAAATAGCTGAAAAGGGGGGTCAACATAAAATGACAAAAAAATGTAAACTCGACAATTTTAAATAAAAAAAAATAAAATGGATTTCGGATTTTAAAACTTTTTGGACTTAAGCGAGATAAAAAAAAATAATGGGGAATTTGATGGAATACAAAAAAAAAAAATTAAAAATCGATGGGAAACCTAACGAATCTTAAACGATTTAGCATAACCGATGAATTAAAAAAAAATAAACAAAATCTTTCAACAAAAAAAAAAAAAAATGAAAATGTGCCTTCACAAACAAAAAAAAAATTCGAACAACCTAAATTTTAACATTTTCGGCCTAACAAAATTTAAAATAAAAAAAAATAAAAATACCTTACAATTTTGACAACAAAAAAAAAATCAGTTCATTTTTGGTACCAAAAGAAATAAAAAGAAACTTATCGATTTCCAGCGGAGGACGAATTTTCTCACGACGGTCTGAAGTACGGTGCCTCGGTTGCCTGATAACTCAAGGCTTTATCCGAAGGACATTTCCTGGGGTTTACTCCTTGATGATTTCCAAATTTTAATTTAAAGATGATTCTTTGAATTTTAATCCAAATAATTTTCACTTTGATTTTCTTTTAATATTTCACAAGAGGCCATATTTTATATTTTTCTTTTCAATGACACATGTTTCACTTATGAAATTTTTACTTTCATGTTTAAAAAAAAAAAAATTCGATAATAAAAAAAAATGTTTCAATACTTCAATCAGTTTAAGGAAATTTTGTCTTGGCTGCGTTCAAACTATTTTTGCACTTTTCAATTTTCTAAAAAAAAATCTTTTCGTTCTTTGTTTAAAAAAAATTTAGATTTTCGGCGATCTTTTTTTTTTTTCATTAAAAAAAAAATAAATTCACGACTTTGAATTTTCTCGACATGTAATAATAAAAAAAATAATTAATCCATTAAGCACATTTTTTTTTTTTCTTTCTTTTCATTTTCGTCCCGTTTTTTTTTTTTTTTTTAAATTAACAATAAATATTACACCACATTTCGCGACATTTTAGCACGGGATTTTCTTTAAACTTTTCTTTACTCCATTTTAATTATAAATACTTAAAACAAAAAAAAAAAATGAAGCACATTTTTATTTTAACGCGACTTTGATAATTTGTGAGATCCGGACGCGACGAAAATTATTTAGAGTTTGAGGCGCAAACTCATCTTCACCGGTTATGCTAAACCAGCGAAGGGGTTGAACACGTGACTTTAGGGAGCCAATTAAAATTCACGACTTGCAAATTTTTAAGGGGCGGGAGGGGTATCGGAGGGCTTCGGGGATACTCGACATATTACGCTTCTTTCCCATGGTTTCGATGCAGGTGGATTTGGGGTTTCTCGGAATTTCAAGTTCGGACAAGTTTCGCAGATAAGAACTCGAAAAATAATAAAGACAAAGGGACCGAATCGACATTCTCAGAAAATGAATTTTGAGACGCCATTTTGCAAGGGCTAACGTGGGAACGTTATGGGAAAGGGGTATATCTGATAAAAAAAAAAATGATTAAAAATTTTGAAAAGGGAAAATAAATAAAAAAAAAATGGGGAAATTTCTGGGACTTAAAAAAAAAATTTGGGGCTCAAAAATTTGAATCGTTACAGAATTGATGTCTTTTTGTAATACTATTAACCCTAATTTTTTTCAGATTTTTTAAACGGCATTTCAGATTTTTCACGGGCCTAGCCCGTTTCCTCCACATTTCGATTCTCCAAATGGTAGGAATCGAAATGTGGAGGAAACGAAATTTACTTTTTTTCGATTCCTCCACAATTTTCAAGGTTATTTTGAAGGTATCGAAGTTTGAAGGAAACGAAATTTTTTTCAAAATTAATATTGGAACCAGAAATGAGACAGAAAAAGCGAAATAATTGTTAGCTTATGTGAAGTTAGAAAATTGTGACATAATAATTTTCTATCCGGACATAAGCTAACAATTGTTTTCGTTTTTCTTCCTTTCTTCCGATATTAATTTTTTTTTTTTTTTTTAAATGTCGTTCTCTTATTTGCGATCCGTGCATAAGCTAACAATTGTTTTCGCTCATCTTTATCATTTCTGGTTCCAATTTTAATTTTGAACAGAATTTCTAATATTGATTTTGAAAAAAAATTTCGTTTCCTCCAAACTTCGATACCTCCAAAATAACCTTGAAAATTGTGGAGGAATCCAGAAAAATACTGGTTTCGTTTCCTCCACATTTCGATTCGATTTTTTTTCGTTTTCATTGTTTTTTGTGTTCGAAAAAACAATCAAAACAATAAAAAAAAGTGGGAGCATAAGAAAAAATTCCAAAAATATATATCATTTTCGGTGGTAGAATTAATTGTACCCTTCGATTAATTGGCCATTGGAGACAGGACATATTATAATAAAGCATCGATTCCCACATCAGGCGCGCGTTTTCAAATTCAAAAATTCGCGATCCTCGACCCACCCTAACTAGAAAAACCTAAGACCGACACTGCTTTTTATTGCTACCGGTATCTGAAAAATTTTATTTTCTTAACACTCAAAGGCGATGAAAAAAATTCCCTTTTTTTTTTTTATCTTTTATTGTGACGCGGTCCCCCATACGGATTAAATGGCCCAGAAAAGAATGTTAAACTTATATTGATAAATCAAATGCCTCGATCAACTTTTTATTTTTTTGTTTCATTTCGTTTTCTTTTTCCCTCCTGGTTTCGTGATATACGCCTACTGTACTCAACGATTAGACCATACCGTTGTCATGTATGTATTGATCGGTGTATAATCAACATTTTATAGGATGTAGTTCCGTTTTAACAGGACGCCTTCACAGAACTTTTTTTTTAAATCTTTTTATTTTTTTTAAATAAAAATGTACAGAAATTTGAAAGCGAAATTTAACGATGGGGTAGGCAATTTAAAAAAAAAACGTCGAAATGAGTCAGGTATTTTTTTAAAAGAGCCGAAAATCGAACAAAAAATTATGGGGTATTTTTTAGGATTACGACTCTGACAGTCTAAGGGGTAGTAGAAGGCATTCGAGTACTTTGGACTCTAGAGGATCTTTAAATCAGCTCGGGTCTAGCTATGACGATGGGAACATGGTGAGTTTTAATTTTTTTTTTTTTTCTATCTAACGAAAGACCTTGATTTAAATTTTTACGTACGCTAAAATCGTAATCACGGTCGAAGACTTATAATTAAGTCACTAAAAAAAAAAAAAAAAAAAAAAAAAGCGAAAGTGAAAGTTTTCATGCATAGGGTTTCGCGTTTAGTTTTTTTCAATCTCGGAGATTTTAATCCTAATTTTATCATTCCATCCGGATTGAGAGATTTAAATCCGTTCCTTTAATTAATATTTAATTAATCAAGATGATTAAAGATGTCGGAGACTGCCCGGTGTTCCGAATCTTTTTTCGGGGCCATCGTGAAGCACAATGGCAGCTACCTTTTTTTTTCTTATTATTATGGTTATTACTTCTTTTTTTTTTAAGCACCACGTCATGTAATTATTATTGTATCGATTTGAAAGTATGTCGTTTATTATCTTTGCGGTTACAGTTATTTTACGGATGAGTGATCCTTTGAGAGGCATATGTGTACGCGACGGTTTAGATTTTTTTTTTTTTTTTAGATTTTTCATTTAGATTTTTTTAAATATTTTTTTTAAAGTTACGTAATTTGCTAGGCTTAATTTTTTTTTTTATAATAATGTTCAAAATTACGTCAGATGTTATTAATTAATAAGGAAGAAGACACTATAGGAGAAAGTACAGAAATATCAAGGACATTGTCAATTTGTTCACGTACCTGAACTTCAGAGTTTGATTTTTTTAAATTGACAATCAAGACCAAGGTCGTCTGTATTAATTTTTAATGAGACAAAAAAAAAGAATTCTAGAAGAAAATTGTGATGCTGTATACTGTCCCAGCTACCGAAGCGGTAGCTGGAAAAGAGGCAAATTAGGTTTTTTGCGATCCCGGTTTATATTCAGGGTTGAGATCCTGAATCCTGGATTCTGAATCCGGACACTCGATTTTCAAGCAAGTTTAGGGCATTGAAGAAAAAAATTTGGATTTTAGTTTTTTAAATTGCTGTGATTTTGGACTACATGGATAGTAACTGGACACAGTTTTGGAATTTTTATCTGTCGATTTAGCCGAAAAAAAAATTTTAAAAAATTAATAAAATGTGAAAATCTAAAAATCTCCATGTATTTTTTAATGGGAAAATCATAGCACTTACAAGCACCTGTTTGAGGGGGTATAAAAAAAATTCAGGCTTTTCAGCACTTTTTTTTGAAGATTGGGGTAAAAGAAAAAAGTTGATGATACTCCTCATTTGCTAGCAGATCAGCCCGTTTCCTCCACATTTCGATTCCTTCAATTGGTTTTGGAGGAATCGAAATATGTCAGAAACGAAATATACTTTTTTTTCGATTCCTCCACAATTTTCAAGGTTATTTTGAAGGTATCGAAGTTTGGAGGAATCGAAATTTTTTTCAAAATTAATATTGGAACCAGAAATGAGGCAGAAAAAGCGAAAATAATGCCGCTTCTCCATTATGGCTCAAAATTAATTTACTAGAATTAATTTTCAAAATTTCCGTAAGTACTTTGCTTTTGTTATTCTATGGATTTCTAACCCAAGACTTAAAAATGGAGTCGGCCATTTTTACTTCATTGCATTTTTTGTATTCTTAATCCATGGTCGAAAATTCATAGAATAACTAAAGCACAGTACTTCCGGAAATTTTGAAAATTAATTCTAGAAAATTCATTTTGAGCCATAATGGAGAAGCAGCATAATTGTTAGCTTATGTGAAGTTAGAAAATTGTGATGTAATAATTTTCTATCCGGACATAAGCTAACAATTGTTTTCGTTTTTCTTCCTTTTTTCCAATATTAATTTTTTTTTTTTTTAATGTCGTTCTCTTTCTTGTTATCCGTGCATAAGCTAACAATTGTTTTCGCTCTTCTTTCTCATTTCTGGTTCCAATATTAATTTTGAAAAAAATTTCCGATATTAATTTTGAAAAAAATTTCGTTTTCTCCAAACTTCTATACCTCCAAATAACCTTGAAAATTGTGGAGGAATCGAAAAAAGTATTGCTTTCGTTTCCTCCACATTTAGATTCCTCCAAAACCATTTGGAGGAATCGAAGTGAGGAGGAAAAAGGAGGGGTCCCATGTTCAGGTGCCGCAACGACCTTGAAAGTTTCTAAAAAAGCGAATTTTTTTTTTTTTTTTTTAAATTTAACCCCCACCGGTTAGGGAACTGCAGATGGCTTTTTTTATATAATAAGATATGTAATATAATTATATACATAATATATTATGCAATATAATTATATGAATATTATATATAAATTATATATGATTATGTATACATTTTTTTATAATATTATACAAAAATTATATATAAAATATATATAAAAACACTTTTTGGATACATAATTGGGGTTTAATATAAATTATATATAAAAAAAGCCATCTGCTGTACCCTAACCAACTCGGTTTTTCTCGAAAAAAAATATAAAAATACAAAAATTAATGCTGTCTCGTAATGAAAGTAATTCACAATTTTTGTTGTGTTTTTGGTTAATTTTTAACGAACGGTGAGTAACCGAATCCCATTTGCAATTCAAATCACCTATAGCTTGTTAGGGTGGTTCATTTTAAAAAAATTTTTGAAATGTCGGGGTGGCACAAGTTTAATCGGTTCTTTTACACTTAAAAACGACAAAAAAAATTTTTCCCGATTTTTCCGACACCATTTAGAGGTCGCTCAAAGCAAGTAAAGTTTCCAAAAAAAAATCTATATTAGTCCCTTTGCAAATTATTTACCAAGTCGTTTTCTATAATGGAAATCATCGGTACAAGGTTTTATCTTATGTTTTCGAGTCGTAGAAAACGAATATGGCCACCTCATTTTGCTACATTTAGCCATAAACAGGCCTTTGGCCAATTTTTGGCCAAAAATGACTATTTTTTTCGGTGAAATCGTAGATTATGCCTCCTGCCGTCCTGGAACGTAGACATTTCTTAACAAAAGTATATGAACATATGCTTTCGATGCCGTAGTTCACGAATATGACTGTCCCGTTTCGCTAAAATGTACCTGAAATTGGCCAAACGCCATTTTTTAGCCAAAAATGATGTTTTTTTCGGTGAAATCTTAAATTATGTTTCCTGCCGTTCTCAAACGTAGCATTTCTCAACAAAAGTACATTGAACATATGCTTTCGATGCCGTAGTTCACGAATATGACTGTCCCGTTTCGCTAAAATGTACCTGAAATTGGCAAAACGCCATTTTTTAGCCAAAAATGACGTTTTTTTCGGTGAAATCTTAAATTATGCCTCCTGCCGTTCTCAAACGTAGGCATTTCTCAACAAAAGTACATTGAACATATGTTTTCGATGCCGTAGTTCACGAATATGACTGTCCCGTTTCGCTAAAATGTACCTGAAATTGGCCAAACGCCATTTTTTAGTCAAAAATGACGATTTTTAAAAATAAATCCTAAATGACGCTTCCCATGAGATAAAACGCGCGTCTGAATTTTTTAAAAATATAAATTCCTCTGGTGTATTTTTTTACTCAACATCATCCCGGCTCCCTTTTGATCCGCATACCGAGAAACCCCAACTGAGAGAATTACACGTTCCCGCTACTTGAAAGCAGTTTTTAGGTTTGTTGGAAAATGTTTAATTTTTAATTTAAGATTTCACCGAAAAAAACGTCATTTTCGGCTAAAAAATGGCGTTTGGCCAATTTCAAATACATTTTAGCGAAACGGGACAGTCATATTCGTGAACTACGGCATCGAAAACATATGTTCAATGTACTTTTGTTGAGAAATGCCTACGTTTGAGAACGGCAGAAGGCATAATTTAAGATTTCACCGAAAAAAACGTCATTTTTGGCTAAAAAATGGCGTTTGGCCAATTTCAGGTACATTTTAGCGAAACGGGACAGTCATATTCGTGAACTACGGCATCGAAGCATATGTTCAATATACTTTTGTTAAGAAATGTCTACGTTCCAGGACGGCAGGAGGCATAATCTACGATTTCACCGAAAAAAATAGTCATTTTTGGCTAAAAATTGGCCAAAGGCCTGTTTATGGCTAAATGTAGCAAAATGAGGTGGCCATATCGTTTCTACGACCTAGAAAACATAAGATAAAACCTTGTACCGATGATTTCCATTATAGAAAACGACTTGGTAAATAATTTGCAAAGGGACTAATATAGATTTTTTTTTGGAAACTTTACCCGCTTTGAGCGACCTCTAAACGGTGTCGGAAAAATCGGGAAAAAATTTTTTTGTCGTTTTTAAGTGTAAAAGAACCGATTAAACTTGTGCCACCCCGACATTTCAAAAATTTTTTTAAAATGAACCACCCTAAGCTTGTATTCATTGTCTTTGGTTTTTTCAGTGAGAAAATGGCACTAGCAAATTTTTTTTTTCTCCCAAAAAGCTTATAACACTCTTTGTATAAAAATCATTATTTACAATACGGACGTGGCGTAATCGCCGGGGAAAATTTTTCGAAGGGAAATTCAATAAATGAAAGGGGCTGCGCTTTTCTCTTTAAAGTTTTCTTTCATTACAGAGAAAGGAAACCTTCAACCTCCCATACCTCAGCTTTATAATAAGGATATTTTTATTCGCTTTAGTTAAAGCACAATATAATTAGATAAAAGTTCAACTTCGACATCGAGTTTTCCCGGCCATCTCTCTCTCTCTCTCTCTCTCCATTTTCCCGAAGGGGTTAAAGGAGGGAAACTGGATTTTGTTTCTTTAAACTTTTTTTTTTTTTTTTTTTTTTTTTTTCTTTCTCCCGATGTGAAATTCGAGAAATATTTCATTCCATTAAATAGTACGGCTCTTTTTCCCTTGGATTCGAATTTGAATATGGTTGACCGATGAACCGTTTTTTTCGAATTTGAAATCGAATTGATTAATGATTTATGGTGCGTCGGCTATAGGTTTCTTGCACGTCGGGTTTATGAATATTCGTTTTTATGGAGCAAGTTTTTAAAATTTTATTGGGAGGGACTTGAATCGATTTTACTTAAATTTTGTTGAAAGCCACCTACAATCAAAAATAAAAAATTGCTCGCCAAGGGAAAAAAAAAACTAATTAATTAATTAATAAAATCGGAATCGGAAACGGCATCGGTTGTATAGGCCGTATCGTAAGACCCGTATTGTAAATAATGATTTTTACACAAAGATTGTAATAATCGCCTTTTGGGAGAAAAAAAAATTTGCTAGTGCCATTTTCTCATTTAAAAAACCAAAGACAATGAATACAAGCTATAGGTGATTTGACTTGCAAATGGGATTCGGTTACTCACCGTTCGTTTAAATTAACCAAAAACGCAACAAAAATTGTGAATTATTTTCATTACGAGACTGCATTAATTTTTGTATGTTTTTATTTTTTATTTATTTTTTTTTTTTTTCGAGATAGAAAAAGTTTGAATAAAACGTTTTTGATTGACGAACTTTTAAGGGTGGTTAAAATTTAAAAAAAAAAAAAAATACGCAAAGGTAGTTGATCTGCTAACAAACGAGGAGTATCATCAACTTTTTTTTTTTTTTTTTTTTTTTTTTTTTTTTAACGACACGACTTTACACCGAGGTCACTATCGTGATATTCCATTGCCTTCGTTCATTCATTCTCCCCAACCTCATAAGAATTTATAATCTTCCAACTATTATCATGACTAGTTCTCTGTGACGTCTTATAAAAATATAATATTTGTAATTTTTTAAATATGATGGACGTAGGCTCATGCTTTTGTTTAAAATGATCTCTTTTTTTTTTCCTCTCTCTCTCTCTTTTCAAAACAGTTGCGGTAAATCAAGTGTTATTACTTGAAACGGTTTTGATTTATGATGAATTAACCACTTGGGCATCGTTTATGTAATAAGTAGGTTTAATTAGCATAAAAGTAAATGGACACAACCTCATTTATTGTCTGACCCCCAGATGAGAAATAAAACATCTTCGCATATACGCGGTCATTTCGTAGTTTTCGTTTGGGGCGCAGCGTCGTTAACAAACTTCTCAGAGAATCCTTTCAGTTGTCGGAAAAAAAAATAAGGAATGTAATTTTTATGAAAAACTTATTATTTAAGCGATTGGTTTATCTTGAGATTGAAGGGAGCCCAAATCGGATGTCATTGGAGGTACTCGCTTATTTTTGCTAACAAGGGGAGGAGGTTGAAAAGGGGGCGGATTTAATGCCTAACGTTACATTTGTATTTCCCCTTATTGACAATTTTTCTTTTTTGAAGTGATTAATTTAAAGAAAATACGCGTTATTGAAACAAATTGTGGAAAAGTTACCAAATGGGAAAAGTGACTTAAAATGTTTTTGTAAACAAAAATATTTAGTTTTAAATCCAAATTTCACAGCCTTTTAAGGGGCCCCTTAAGGAACCCCGAATTGGGTTTTGGACTTTATAAAATGCGACATATCGCAGAAAAACAATATCGTGTTTTCTGAACCCCGAAATTAAAAATCGCGGATTTGGTTTTCGGGTTTCATAGATTTCGGGGTTTGGAAAAACGCAATAATGACTGTTTTTTTTTTTTATTCGGCAAATTTATATTTCTGGGTTTTTAAATTCGGCGATTTTATAATTTGGGGGTTTTAAAATCGGCGATATTATAATTCGAGGGTTTTAAAATCGGCGATATTATAATGGGGGGTTTTTTAAATCGGCGATATTAAAATTCGGTGTTTTTAAAATCGGCGATTTTAAATTTCGGGGGTTTTAAAATCAACGATATTATAATTCGGGGGTTTTAAAATCGGCGATATTATAATTGGGGGTTTTTTAATTCGGCGATATTAAAACTCGGGATTTGTTACATTCGCCAGTTTTATATTACGGGATTTTAAATTCCGCGGTGTGAAAATTCCAGGAATTGTATTGAGTATTTTAAAATTATACTTAATTCACAATATTTTGATATCGGCGATTTTAATTATACCGAATTATAATAATGCCGAATTTAAAAATCCAGAAATATATAAAATTGCCGAAAAAAAAGCAGGCATTATTGCGTTTTTCCAAACCCTAAAATTTAGGAAACCTAAAAACCAATTCGGCGATTTTTAATTTCTGGGTTTGAAAAGTTCGGGGTTCCTTTATAGACCCCTTTTCCTATAAGACCCCTTTATAGACCCCAACTCCCAGTTAGTACCTTTTCTAAAATATTTTTGAAAGGGGGTTAATTTGCTCTTTAGAAAATTGACAAATATCGTGTAAGGGATAAGTTGACAGGTGCAAAAACAAATGATTTATTAGGGTGTCTCTTATTTCGGCAATTTTTGAATTTCAAATCGCTTACCCCCCCCCAAGTGGTTCTCCTTGGTTTACTGATAAACCCGAATTTTTTTGAAATTTTTTACTCGACATGAGCTTAAAGTTGCAAAAATTGCCATAAGAAAAAAAAAATCGACAATTTTTTTTCTCGAAAAAATGTGGTTTCTTATCGGAAATTTTCCGTAGATCACGAATCCGAAGTCCGTTTCGTACAGTGATCTAGAAACCAAAATCGAGTGAAACTGAGGACTTGGTATGTTTTGTCACTTTACCACGTTTTTTGTCATATTTCGGCTTTTAGCTCAAAAACAGGACCAAACATTTAAAAAAAACGGGCTTCAGACTCGTGATCTACGGAAAATGCTGGCATCTCTTTTAAAAAAATACTCATAATTTTTATAAATAATAATTTTTCAAAAGGAAAAAAGTACTCATAAAAATACGTTATTCTTAAATAAAAAAGTCACTCAGGAATAATTATTGAGGGAATAATAAAATATTATTAGCAGCGGAGGGATGCAGTTAATAAATCATCCGCTTTCATACGGTTTTATATGATTTATTAATAAAATGAACAGAATCGAACTCCATAAATTAATTTAAAAACAAAAAAATACTTCTTTTTTTTCAAAAAAATATAATTATAACATATAATAATAATAATAATCTATTTACAAAACTAATTAGTATCATAAAAGCGATGTCTTTTTTTTTATTAAGAAATTATAATTGCAACAATTTTTTTCTTTTTTTTTTCGTTTTTTTCGTCTATGTCCATTAGTCTCAAATTTCGCAGATATTATTTTACAGAGAGCTTTTTAGAATTTACATTTTTTCAATGCGCATCATAAACACAAAAAATCTCAAGAGAAAAAAAAATGACCCAGTTCTTTTTTTTTCCACAGCCATAGGGAATAGGGAAACTATTCCCTAATGGTTTCATCCATTTACCTGGCGCATAAGAAATGTACTCCTCCTCGGTTTTTTTTTTTTTTTTTTTTCGATTTTTTTCATTTCATTTTTTTTCCTTGAAATTCGAGCCTTTCAACAGAAAAAAAATAGAGAAAAAGACTGCACTATGGAAAAGTCATCGGAAAAAATTAGAATTTAATACCCCGATTCTTTTTTATTATATACATATTTCTTTTTTCTTTTCTGCATCTTCTGTTTTTGACATAAATAATCATTTTTAGTGACAGGGGAAAAAAAAAAGAATTTCCCCTCCGAAAATGAGGGAAAATTTTCGTTTGGACGAATATGCGAATGGAATGTGATATTATACATTTGAATAACCTAAAAACGGGACTATTCCAGGAATGAACCTTTTAATGCATAAATCAATTTCCAAATGTCCGGACAGTTTCACAATATGGTTTTATTTAATGCGAAATATCGTAGTCTCCCCCTCCAACGCCCCCGAAAAAAAAAAAAAAATTATATCTGATGATCGTCCCTTAAAAAAAAAGTCCATCTCGCTTTATTTTTTTTTTTTTTTTTTTTTTTGCTTTTTTACCCGCGCGCATTTCACTCACTATATTTAACTATTTACAACGGTTTCCCGTTAAAGAATGAAGGTTTTTTTTTTTTCCTTTCGCTCCTTATTTATAGTTTGTCTTGAAGTTCTCTCCGTAAATCCTCCGTGGCTTTTGCAATATTCCTCGCAGTGAGTAACGCAGCTGCCGTCCTTTTTTCGTCTCTTGTAAAGTCCTCCGAGCAATAATCCTTCGGAGGCTCTGCAGGATATTTTCCAGCGAATTTAGGTCGGGGAATTCTCACCCTTTTCACGTCTAATAACCAGGATTCCATTTTTTTTCTGAAACGAAAAAGAACGATGGTTAAGTTAAAAAAAAAAAAAAGGCCTGAGGCTTTTAAATTTTCAATAAGTTGGTACCGTTATCAATTTTTATATTTAACATGAATTTTATGCTAAAAGGTCGTAAGAGTCACGATAATGTCTGGTACTCGAGATCTTATATCTCAAGTGACAGTTTTTGAAATAATATATGTATTCTTGAAATTTTCATATACTACATTTTTCGAACTTTTATTAATTTTCCGTTTTCCTTTTTGCAGACTTTATTTTGGAAATTTCTCTGAATTATTTTCTCTTTGTGAGTTGTCTTACAAGTTTTTTTCTGTTTTGATTTTTCTCCTTTTCTTTGTTTCCCATTGCAATAATTTTTGACGTGAATACGTCTTGAAATTCATGTGAAAACGGAATTATAATCCCCTTTCTTTTAGCCAAAAATATGAACCAAAGCATTAAAATTTTAACTTTGAAGACTTTAATTAAAATTTTGACTAATTTTTTTCAACTTTTGACCTTTTTTATCCAAAATTTGAATCTTTTTTTCGTGCCAGGAAAAAAAATGATCATTTTATCAAAAAATTCGGATTTTTTGACGATAAACGAGCAAAAAAAAAAAAAAAAAAAAAAAAAAAAAAAAAAAAAAATGCCTTAAAATTTTTAAATCGTTTCATTGTTTAAATATCAATATTAGGACAGTACCCCAAAGACGTAGTCCTAGGTAGAGATATGCCCTCATATTCTAGTATGATTTTTGTTTAAAAAAACATTTGCCTGATATTTTTAAAATATTGAAAAATTTTAAAAAAAATCTTTGTCCACATTTTTAAAATATTTTTACTGTTTTTTTGTTTCAAAAAACATTACCCTAATATTTTTAAAATATTGAAAAATATTTAAAATATCTTTGCCGACATTTTTAAATAGTTTTTATTGTTTTTTTTTAAATATTTGCCTAATATTTTTAAAATATTGAAAAATATTTTTATAAAATCTTTGTCAACATTTTAAAAATATTTTTACTGCTTTTTTGTTTCAAATAACGTTTGCCTAATATTTTTAAAATATTGAAAAATATGGAAAAAAATATTTTACAAATTTTCATATTTTTTGCTTATTAATATTTTATTGGCCATTAAGCTTATTATTTTTCTCTCATTTTGCTTTTTAACATATCGCCGCCTTACCTCCATTACATTTCTTTTTCACAAATCTTCCTCAATCCTCCCCCATTAAGGTGTTCCAAAAAAAGCGAATTTTGGCATTCAAATTTGGCCAACCCCAGAATTTGTTCCTTTTGGTGCCCCTGAACACCTAAACCCCCCTATTCTTAAACTAAGAAAAGAAGGATCCCAAAAACACTCCGAACTGCGGTTACAAACACTTGAGTAGCACCACCCTCCCCGCCAGGAGTCTCTCCGAAATCCTCCCTTTTCCATCCCCAATTTTTTTTCCCTTAATACTCGAAAACACGACAGCTTCCACTTCCCAAAACTAATACATCCGGGCGAAATTACTCCTTTAAGCCTTCAAAATCTCTGTCGATCGATTTTCTAAGTCACAAAATTATCGACGACGTAATCCTCGGATGATTAACAACGATCAGCGATTGACCTAAGATACTTAAACCTCCACGAAAAGAGCATTTATACGGATTATAAAACCTACCCTCCGAATTTAATCTTTCCGATAAACCGATACACACAGGGACAAAACACTCCTCAGAGATCCTACGCTAAAATCGACCTTGTCCAATCGATAATTACTTAAAGCATGTTCATTAATCTCTGATAATTAATATACGCGAAAATCAAATCAATCATTTCCTTTTTCAATTTCTACATCTCAATTACGCTCATTTTCGAAATCACTTTCACATAAATAACCAGGAAAGAGAAGGAAAAAAAAAAAAAGTCATCCGCCGATACGGTTTTATCGCCTTAACGATCTCCGCCCTGTTTTCTAACGTACAGTACATCTATATATTTTTTAATAAAACGTCAAGGATATTAATATAAATAACCTCATTCCTACGAGTTGCATTATTGTTCCGCGGTTACACACATTTTGTCAATGAACAAATTCTCACAAAAAAAAATGTTAAAAAAAAAAACAGCGTCTAAGGAAATGTAAAGGGACAAGTTCTTGAATGAGACCCAAACACACACACACACTCACACGCATAAGGTCAAGGTGTGGCGGTGTCACTGTTCTCTTGTCTTTTTATTTTTTTTTCCCTGGGTGATTAAAATATCCACGGAATGACATTGTTTACTAACAAGGTAGGATGGTATGATTTATGAATTGTCACAAATCCCTAGTAAAGAAAAAAAAATTGGAAGAGTCGCAGCGTGACATAACAGTAAAAGTCGACATTGTAGGTTGAGCAAAAGGTTGATTTTGAACAACAACAAAAAATGGAAGGAAAAAACCTAATGAGAAGAATACCATTTTAAGGAAATAAGAAAAGTGCAAAAGATCAAATTATTCGGAGAAAAAAAACGTGTAAAATGGAAGCGAAAAACAAATTTTGGGGTTGACCAAAATTTGAATTCCAAAATTCGGTTTTTTTGAAGCTCCCTAGTGGGGGAGGATGGAGGAAGACTTTTGAAAAAGAAATGCAGAGGAAGTAAGGTGTTATGTTAAAAGGCAAAAATGACAGAAAAATAATAAGCTTAATGATAGACAAAATATTAATAAGCAAAATAATATTAATATTTATAAATGATTTTTTTAAATATTTTTCAATATTTAAAGATTTATCGATCCTATTTTAATTGATTGATTTTTTGCCTAATATTTAAAAAATATTTAGGGAACGTTTAAGTATTACGTAAGACTTTTTTGGGTTTTTGGACCCCCCCCCCCCCCCCCCGGTTTGTAAGACATTTCGCCATACTTAGCTTATGGCGAAGATAGTTGATGCGGGCCCCCCTCCCCCCCTAAAAATCTTACTTAATACTTGAACGTTCCTAGGCAAATATTTTTGGAGACAAAAAACAATAAAAATATTTTTAAAATATTGACAAAAATTTTTTAAATATTATTCAGTTGTGAATTCACTATGAAATGTTGGTACCACTAGTTGGACAAACATGTTATACCAACTTGTTGGAATGTTGGACGAACTTGTTGTACCAACAAGTTTAACAAGCGAACGAATCGATTATTGCAGAATTTACCCCTACGCCAAAATTAGTGCGGAATGTTGGTTCAACAAGTTAGTACAACATGTTGATCCAACTTGTTGTATCAACAACTTGTTATGTTGGTACAACAAGGAATCGTCAAAGGGGGCAAATTTACAATGGAATGTTGGTACAACAAGTTGAACCAACATGTTGTACCAACTTGTTGGACCAACACTAATTTTGGCGTAGGAGTAAATTCTGCAATAGTCGATTCGTTCGCTTGTTAAACTTGTTGGTACAACAAGTTGGACAACAAGTTCATCCAACATTCCAACAAGTTGGTATAACATGTTTGTCCAACTTGTTGTACCGACATGTTGGTACAACAAGGGTTGTACAACAAGTTGTTGATACAAGTTGGACCAACATGTTGTACTAACTTGTTGAACCAACATTCCGCACTAATTTCGGCGTAAGAGTAAATTCTGCAGTAGTCGATTCGTTCGTTTGTCAAACATGTTGGTACAACATGTTTGCCCAGTACATGTTGGCCCAACATTCCATAGTAAATTTGCACCGTTAAAAGTATTAGGCAAATATTTTTTGAAACAAAAAAACTGTAAAATAATTTCAAAAATGTTGACAAAGATTATTTAAATATTTTTCGATATTTTTAAAATATTTGGCAAATATTTTAAAAATGTTGACAAAGGTTTTAAAATGATTTTTCCTGTTTCTTGCTCCAAAAAATATTTGCTTAAAATTTTTAAAATATTTAAAAACATTTAAAAAATATTTATAAATATTAATATTTCTTTGCTTCTTAGTTATTGCAGTGAAGAAAAAATCGTGAGAAAACGAAGGCAACGACGATGAAAAATTTAATCGGAAAAAGGCCAATTTTTGTCATCAGAAGTCTTGACCACCAAAAAAATATTTTTAAAAACCTTTTATCGACTCTCATTTGGCAGATCTTAAAGCCCTATGGCCCATAACCTAGTCTACCTGAAACTAACCTCCTCTATACTCCCCCTCCCTCCCGTTTCCAAGAAAAATTCCCGAATCCGCCTTTGGGTTCCCATCAATTTTGAAAGCAGATTTTTCCTTCTTTCTCTCTCTTTTTTTTTTTTTTTTTTTTTTTTTTTTTAAAGGAAAAAAAAATATCAGTACGGACTTGAGTGTAAAATGATAAGCTTCTTAGCTATCGTATATCGTCTGAAAAAATATACGACGATCCATCAATAATGTTTGACGTTCACACGGAGGCTTGAGAGAAAAATCCTAAAACGAAAATCAAATGTATGTATAGTGTGTTTAATTTTATCAGTTCAAAAAAAAAAAATAACGAAATTAACGGCCCTTTTCAGGAAGCGATTATTAAATAGCGAGTTCCTAAAAAATTTCACCAAAAAAAAAAAAAAAAAAAAAAAAAAAATTATTTTATTTTTTTATTTAACAACAAATCTAGGCGTATTAATCAAAGTTTAATTATACCCATCTTCTATGGCCAAAAAAAAAATTTAAATAAGAAAAAAAAAACTTTCTAATTCGACGTGATGCGACATCACATTAAAATTTATATCTCTGAGGCGAATCAAATAAATTTCCATGCAGACTCCTTGCCAAACTTCACAGTTATACGGTTTATATTAAAAATTATTGCTTTTGGATTATTTTTTCCCCTTCTGCTAAATTGCAGAAATGATAACGTCTTCATTATTAAAAATTTGGTATGAAAACAAAAATTAAGGTTGCATAACCGTGAAAAGTTTTTACCGTTTATTAAAATTGCTGGGTCTTTTTGCCGTTTCCACTCAAAAGACATCTGGCTCCTTTTTCCGTTTTCCTTTCGAATTAGAAAATGGAGGGGGGATGTTTACTGCGGATAATTAAACCTCTCCTCCTTCCCTCAACCCATTTTCCGACAAAATGGCGGAATGTAGTTTTCCTAAATGCACAAATAGGAGACTTTTTGCGGTTTTTATGTCCTTTACATACGTGATCTCAAGAAAGAGCTGCTTGTAAAAACCATAATGGGTTTTCCTTTGGTTGCATTGCCTTAGGTCTGAATTTTTTTTTTTTTTTTTTTCGTTAAAGAAAAAAAAATGATGAATCTTATTACGGAGGATTATTAGCATCACGCTAGGTTTTTAGAACTCGGTCAATAGATTCTGTGTTTTATTATTTTAAAGATGAGTCACTTAAATTAGTTAAAATTGCGACAACCTTGAAATTTGAATGAGAAGTTTTTTTTTTTTTTCGGCGGTTCGGTTCTAAATCTGCCGCAAGGAATTTTTTTTTTTTTTTTTTTTTTTTTTTATTTTAATTTTTTTTCTATTTTTGGAAAGATTTTCGGGAAAACACGATTCTGACGCATTTAAAATTAAAGAAAATGGCGGAGATTGGTTGCACGTTTTCATATAAATTTTGAAGTTCAGCAAGGGATTGAAAATTGGGTTTTTTGCCTTAAAAAAACCGGGTGGAACCAAAATTTTTAGAAGATTGTCATTTAAAAACTTAGTCCAGACCGGAAACCGTTTGTAATGGTTTAAAATAGAACTGAAAGAGAAACTGCATCGTTTAAAAGAAAAATTGATTCCCTACCATTTTCGTAAAAAAATAAATTTCTGACCCATTTTTCCTAAAAAAAATAAATTCCTAATCCATTTTTCCTCAAAAAATAAATTCCTAATCCATTTTTCCTAAAGGGCAGTCTCCACTTGATAACGTTCACCGCATTCGCGTTATCCGCCTTCTCGATGAACGTAATCGCACCGGAAGTTTTGTGGATCTTTTACCACGATTTTTTTGATCATCTTCTGCTTTTTTCTATTTACAAACATTAAAAATGGCGGTTTTGAAAGATGTTTTTACGGATTTAAAAAGAAAAATTTTAATTCGGGCATGGGGAAGACAATAAATTTGTTCCAAAACAAATTCTGGGTAAGCCAATTTTGTATACTTAATGAAATATACGGTACTCTTTTTATGCCACAAACGTTTACGGGAGCAAAACCTGCAAAGTACTTCCGGTGCGATTACGTTAACCGCGATGACGGACAACGCGAATGCCGTGAACGTCATCAAGTGGAGACTGCCCTTAAAGGAAATAAATTCCATAAATCCATTTTTTCTAAAAGAAATAAATTCCTAATTCATTTTTTCTAAAAGAAATAAATTTCTAATCCATTTTTCCTAAACGAAAAAATTTCAAACCCATTTTTCTTAAAAGAAATAAATTCCTAATCCATTTTTCCTCAAAAAATTAATTCCTAATCCATTTTTCGTAAAGAAAATAAATTCCTAATCCATTTTTTCTAAAAGAAATAAATTTCTAATCCATTTTCCCGAAAAAAATTTATTTCTGATCCATTTTTCCTAAAAATTTTGGTTCCTAAAATTGTTTTCTTACCATTTTTTTTCCTAATTTTTAATTTTCCTAAAATTTTTTGATTACTAAATTAAAATTTCTTTAAATTTCTGAAATAAAATTTCCTAAAATCCTTTTAGGGATTTATAAAATTTGGAAAAATATTCATTTTGAGAAATTTCATTTTAGGAATCAACAGATTTTGGGAAAATCGAAAATCAGGAAAAAATGGTTGGGAAAAAAATTTTAGGAACCAAAATTTTTTGGAAAAACGGATTAGGAAGAATGGTCGGGAACGAGAAAAACCAAACCAAACCAAAACCAGGTTATTTTTTGGAAAAAAAAAAAAAAAAAAAAAAAACCAGAACCGAATGAAAAAATTGAATTATAACCTGTTTTTTTTTTTTTTTTTTTTTTTTTTTTTTTTTTTTTTTTTAAAGAAAAAAATATCGGTTTTCTGAACACCAGAACCAAAGCTGGATCTTTTTTTTTACTAAAAACTGGACCAAAATTGTGTATGTGTTGGAAAAAAGAAAGAAACTAATTAAACCGAAATTGAACTGGAGGAACCGAAACATATTTTTTTTAAATTTACATCGATACCCAAAATGAACCAAACTCTTGACCGAAACCGAACCGAACCGAATTGTTTTGTTTTCCGGAGCGGTTTGCCATTTTTGGAACAGACTTTAATTAAGTCATCATTTTGTGTTATGGGGTCTTCGAAATAATGACGCCAACGCCATCCTAAAAAATGTGCCGTTCCCAACCATTTTTCCTAAAACATAAATTCCTAATCCATTTTTCCTAAAAATTTTGGTTCCTAAAATTGCTTTCCCAATTTTCAATTTTTCTAAAACTTTTTGGTTCCTTAAATAAAATTTCTTAAAATGAATATTTTTCCTGATTTTTTAAATCCCTAAAGGAATTTTAGGAAATTTAATTTTTAGGAATTTTAAGAAACTTTATTTTAAAAATCAAAAAATTTTAGGAAAATCGAAAATTAGAAAAAGAATAGTTAGGATAGCAATTTTAGGAACCAAAGTTTTTAGAAAAAATTAATTAGGATTTAATTTTTTTTTTTAGGAAAATTGGATTAGGAATTTATTTATTTATTTTTACGAAAAGTGATTTCATTATTAAATTAAATTAAATTAATTGCGAATTTAATTTTTTAGGAAAAATGGTAGGGGATCAAATGTGCATAAGAATAGGACAGTAAATTTTTTGTATGACAAAAGGAGAAGAAGGGGTCAAAAATCGAAGAGAAATAATGCCATAATTGATTTATGAGCGACCGTGCAGATACCCCCCGCAAGAAATTTTTTGATCCGGATACGATCGCCAAGGTACAATTTAAAAATTATTTCTGTGACCCTCCGATAGCAAATGGTAGATTTTGAATTTTTACCTTCTGTAAAAGACTCTTTCCTATTCCGACCTCCTGTCCCTTCGATCAGGTCATTTGTTTTTAATAGCTAAAATAAGTCATTTCCGTCAGGAGAAATCCCCCCCTCAATCCCGTATTAAAGCTTATGAAAAGGGTTTATTTCCGATCTGATAACCGTAAATGCTCCCGTATGTTAACATCTTTGAAACACAAGTAAAAACATCAATTTTATATAATAACGCCGCGACCATTTAAATCATCCGGATAAAATTAAAGGGCGAGGGTAAACAAATTTTATAAATGATATGAAAAACCCGAAAATCTCGTTATTTAAAAGCGCGCGACCTTCAAAAAAATTAATCTGATTTTAATTTAATAGGTTCGTGACTTATTATTCTGTGATTAATATTTAGTAAAAAAATCTAACTAAAATTCAAGGGTTTAACCGTATTAACTGATGAAATAGCAAAAAAAAAAAAAAAAAAAAAAGAATAGATACAAAAAATTAAGAGATATCTTAAAAATTCACTTACAGCAATCAAATAAGTAAAACCGAAAAAAAAAAGTGCAAAATCATATCAAAACGTCATCCCAAGCAGAAACAATGATTTGAAATTAGTTTCGGAAAACCGAACAATATATTGGTGTGTATAAAAATCTGATTGTTATAACAATGCGAATTTCAATTGACATAACGTAACTGATTAAAGATACCAAAAAAAAATTAAAGCAAATAAAAAGTGAAAGTATTCGGTAATGAATTATTTTCTTTCACTCTTTTTTTTTTTTTTTTTTTTTTTTTTTTTTAGATCGTTCACTTCTTCATCCCACTTGCTTGGTAATTTTGACATTGCACATTATGTTGTATATGCTAATGACCTACTAGCATCAGTCCTTGACACTTTAGTTTTTTTTTGTCGGAGTTCCTCCGCGGCTTGAAATAAATGGAGCAGTAATTTTTTTTTTTTTTTTTTTTTTTTTTTTTGTTCCTATTCAATTTTTTTTTCTTTTTTCGAAAAGACCTCTAGCCCTAGTTTTTAGGAACAAAAAAAATTAACGGAGGGGGTCGTTAGAACATTCATTCATTCAACTTGATTAACTTTTATTACGTTTTTTTTTTTTTTTTTTAATTCATCCGAAACTTTCTCCCGCTTTTAATAAATCACCGCTGAGGAAACAACGGTGGCAATAATTGTGATTAAAATACGTGTCATTTGTTTTTATTAGATTCCTTCCTTCTCTTTTTAAAAAAAAATTACGGATTTCGTCTCGTGTTGTGCGTGTCATAAGCCGACCACAAAAGAAATTAAGTGACTTCCCGGGACACTTGGTGAAAAAAAAAAAAATCGTACAACTGTTTTTTTTTTTTAAAAGACTTATGCGCCCCTTATTTTTGATTCGTAATTATGTCCGTCGGAGGTGAACTAACGTATCTCCATCGTAAATATAATTGGAGATAGTCTGTTTCGACTGTTTGTAAAAATCACGTGACTACAAGTTTACACGCTCATGTTGGTGTAAACTTGTGATCACGTGACACTTTCACGAAATGTCGAAACAGACTATCTCCAATCATTATTTACGATGGAGATACGTTAGTTCACCTCCGACGCACGGAATTTTTATCAAAACTTCCTTTGTACCTTCCTCTGGATTTTCTCTTCATAATAATATTAGTATTTTTTTAAAATCACTCAAGTTAGCGGGATTCGTGGTGAAAATTAATTTACAGCCCTAGGGCGAAAGATGCTTCCACGTTTTGAAACGTTGCCAGCTCTGTTCGCGTTCGCCTTAACACCACCGCAACCGCGCTCGGTCTCAGAGTCAAATTAGTCTCTTCCCTACCTAGTACAGAAATCTACTATTTTTTTTTTCACCTCCCAAACTCTGCGTCAAAAAAGAGCTTTTGATGCACATTAACATTTTCGGCACGAAATTCTTTGGAGCAAAGTATCTGCGTATCAATGAAATGACACCTAATTTAATTTTTTAATAGTGTCATTAGATCCGCCCTCTTCTAAAAACTGGGAGTTGCATGTTTTTTTTTTTTTTTTTTTTTTTTTTTTGAATCGATTGAATTTATCGCACTACGCGTTTTTATTTACGAGGTCATGTAGAAAGAATCCCTTTAATAATAAAAAAAAAAGACCTTATTAGCATATGATGGATAGATCTTGTCGGGCTTTGATGGACTCTAATTAAACTAGATGTCGCAAAGGCGATGTGATCGGGTTTTGCTCTACATAAAATCGATAACCAAGAGTCTTACGTAAAAAAAAAAAAAAATTTCTTTTTCTATCGATTTCGAAAAAGGGTTATAAACATTCCTCCTAGCTTTTAAATTCGAGGGGTTTTGTTAGTTTCTCTCTAGAACATTCTGATGAGTCTTGATGGTAAATATTCATTAGAAACTTGGTTTGAATTTTCGCGAAACTGTTCGCATAATGAGGGCGGGTGAGGGTTTTCCAAGTCGCAGTAAATTTTATATTATGTCGTATAAAAAGATCGAGGATGAAAATCGTTTTTTTTTTTTTTTTTTTTTTTTAACGTAGAAACCCGCCTACTTTTGACCGGAAGGCTTTCACGGGCGGCATTTTCGTTTGAATACAAAAAAGAAGACCAGGTAATTGGGTCCTTTCATAAATCAACATGGTGTGGATTTTTTTTTATTGTTACAGCATCTCGAGAAGAATACGTTACGTTTAATTTTTTTTTTTTTTTTTTTTTCGATTTTCAAATAAACGAGTCACATGATGAAACTGCATATGCCTAATTTTGTTCTTCTTTGTCCTGGTCTTTTTGCGAGTCATGGCGTGTATGTACCGGTACACGGTTTTTATTGATGCGTTGGTTTTGGTTTTTCGCTTTAAATCGACTGGCAAAATATTGGCATTTTAAACATTCATTTTTTTTTTCTTTTTTGTGAGATAGTTTGGCTTTTACGCATTAAAAAATTATAATGAAAATCTTTTGACTGGAGCCAGTATTTTATGTTTACCTTTTGGAAAAAACAACAGAAACAATTTGTGTAGACCAATTTTAACATAATTACATAATGTTTTTTACTGTGAATAAACACTAAAAATAAAATAAAATAAAAAATTAGACAAATGTTCGTTTCGAAAAATGGTAATGATCCCCCTAAATCTTCCAGGCCCTGATATTAGACCACATCGCCCCCTTTTTCGATAAAATTTTATCAAAAATCATCAAAATCTAAAAATTTCCCCTTTTTTCTTAAAATTAGTCAAAAATTTACAATATTTTGTAAAAAATGTTATTGTAAATTTCATTGAAAATTTAAAAAAGTTTTTAAGGATCATCAGGAATTTTTTATAAAATATTGAAAAATTTATCTGAAATTTTATTGAAAAATTTATCTAAAATTTTTTAAGTACTCAAAAACTTTTTTTTTTTTTTTGTTCGGTGTCCAAAACACCAAGACAGCCGGACACGACAAAACCATCATAATGCGCCCTAAAACGTAGTCCTACGTAAAAAAAAAAAAAAATATCTCATTTTAAAAGAAATCGTAATAAGTGATAAAGCAAATTTTTTTGGCAATATTTTTCTTTTTTATTGCACAATTTCCCAAGCTAAACAATGTGTAGTTTTCTTTAGTGACTTTATAAACATGAATTGTAGTTGTGTTGTTTTTCTTTTCCTCCTTCATTACCTTTCAACAAGATGAAAATAAATTCATTTGTAAAAATTTTCATTACAGCAAGATCCATTACGAAATTTTTCGCAATGGTCTTTAACAATCATTTTATCCGAGAGATTTATAAAACCCAGGGCCGATCATTTTACAACAATCAGATATGCTGATTTTTTTTTTTTTTTTTTTTTTTTTTTTTTTTAAAGATCTCTCACCTTTTCTGTTCACAAACTAATTTTTATCTTGGACCCGTCGTTCTTAATGCCTCAGAAATTAACAGAATTATCAGCTTAACATATTTTTTATTTCGTTTCGATCGATGGTCAACTTGCGGATTAAAACCCAAGAATTTGTCCTTTTACTTCTAGTCGGCATACAATAAAGTAAATAGGTGGTCATGTTATCAAGGCTAATCATTTTAAACAAAATGTAGGAAATAATTTGGTTCCTTTTGATTTAGACAGTGATCAGTATATCTTAGCAATTTTCAAGTTTGTCTCCGATAAAGTTCTCTTATTTTTGCCTTGGCAGGATTTCTCTAGATCGGTACTGCCTGGAAAACCAGGACAATCAATTTTTAACTTTTGGGCGACGGGAAGCACCTAAAGTTTAGGGACATTTTGTATTGTAACGACGAAAAACAAAGATTTTTTTTCTTGAAAAATTCCATAAAAGATAAAAACGATGAAGATGTACCCCGGCCTGATTAAAAAAAGAAAAAGTAGGACTCCGTGCGTCGGAGGTGAACTATTGTATCTCCATCTTAAATATAATTGGAGATAGTGTGTTTCGACTGTTTGTGAAGATCATGTGTCTACAAGTTTACACGCTCATGTTGGTGTGATCTTATGGTCACGTGACACTTCACAAAACGTCGAAACAGACTATCTTAAATCATATTTACGATGGAGATACAATAGTTCACCTCCGACGCACGGAGTCCTATTTTTTTTTTTTTTAATCAGGCTGGGGTACATCTTCATCGTTTTTATCATCTGATGATACACTGTTTTTCTTATTTTTATTCTGCCTTCCCTTATTCAAGTGTTCTTCATCTGAGTCTGTATGACCAAAATTTCCAGCAGAATTTTGATTTTCTTCTGCATTTTCATCTCCTGACTCTATGTCTCCATCATCTTCCACCGGAATCACTGCTGGACTCTAGAGCAACTGTAAAAGAAGACACTGAGGCACCAATATCAGAAATAAAATTTTGAACATTGACTGGACAATACTAAATCGCTGGGCCAGTATTACAAGGTTGCATCTGCAGTGTTCAGCTTGACACTAGTTCCTTATGTTTAACGCACGGGAAGCTAGTGTCAACCTGAACAGTGCAGATACAACCTTGTTATACTGGCCCAGCGAAATGTAATTGTGATCGTGTCCAGGAAAAGATAGCTTAGGGTAAAAAAAAAATTCTACTTCGATTTTTCGACCTATAGTATTAAATCAGTCGAAATCTGTCAGAAAATTAAAATCGAATTTTTTTTACCCTAAGCCACCTTTTCCTGGACACGCCCACAATTTTACCTCAATACAGGAGCAACCCATTTTGTTCTTTGTATAGAGGCCGAAATGTTAGAGAAAAACGACACTTAGAGAAAATGATCCCCTACAATTTTTTCTAATCTGTTATTCTTAAAAAAAAAAAATTCCTAATCCATTTTTGCTAAAAAAATAAATTCTTAATCCGTTTTTCCTAAAAAAAAATTAATTCCTAATCCATTTTTGCTAAAAATAAATAAATAAATAAACAAATAAATCCCTAATCCATTTTTTCCTAAAAAATAATAAATTCCTAATCCATTTTTCCTTAAAAAATAAATTCCTAATCCATTTTTCTTTTTGGTTCCTAAAATTCTTTTCCTATTTTTTTCCCCAAATTTTTAATTTTTCTAAAATTCTTTTGCCGCTTCTCCATTATGGTTCAAAATTAATTTTCTAGAATTAATTTTCAAAATTTCCGGAAGTACTGTGCTTTTGTTATTCTATGGATTTCTAACTCAAGATTTAAAAATGGAGTCTGCCATTTTTACTACATTGCATTTTTTGTATTCTTAATCCATGGTCGAAAATTCATAGAATAACTAAAGCACAGTACTTCCGGAAATTTTGAAAATTAATTCTAGAAAATTAATTTTGAGCCATAATGGAGAAGCAGCATTTGATTCCTAAAATAAAATTTCCTAAAATGAATATTTTTCGTAATTTATTATAAGTAAATTATTACTTAAATTTTGGGGATTTAAAAAAATTAGGAAAAATATTCATTTTTGGAAATTTTATTTGTTAGGAATCAAAAAATGTTTAGGAAACTAGAAAATTAGGGAAAAATGGTTAGGAAAAAAAATTTTAGGAACCAAAATTTTTCCTAAAAAAAAATTAATGTCGCTTCTCCATTATGACTCAAAATTAATTTTCTAGAATTAATTTTTAAAATTTCCGGAAATACTGTGCTTTAGTTATTCTATGGATTTCTAACCCAAGATTTAAAAATGGAGTCGGCCATTTCTGATACATTGCGTTTTTTTTATTTTTAATCCATGGTCGAAAATTCATAGAATAACTAAAGCACAGTACTTCCGGAAATTTTGAAAATTAGTTCTAGAAAATTAATTTTGAGCCATAATGGAGAAGCGGCATAATTCCTACAATTAGGAAAACGTCTAGGAAAAATTTGCCAACCAAAATTTTTAGGAAAAATGGATTACAAATTTATTTTTTTAGAAAAAACGGATTAGGAAAAATGGTCGGGAAGGAAAGAAAATCGCCGATAACGAGAAAAGAAAAACCAACAGGAATAGGAAAGCTTGAGTTGAATCTAAACAAGAACAGGCGGCAAAAAATCCTTAAAAAGAAAAAAAAAATGGGTCGAAGGGAAGAAAAAAAAAATAACTGTCATCAAAATTTCCATCCGAAATTTGCAATAATCTCTTGAATTGACAGTTAACCGCTACATTTCAATTTTTTTCCCCCTTTTTTTTTTTGCGTAAATAAAAAAATCTGTTAAAATAACACGCTTTCTTTCACAAAAGACAAATAAGGGGAAAAAGGATAAAACGAAGAGAAAAAAAAAAAATTCGCATTAATCACCAGCTTTTACCACCTCATCACCCTCCGGGTAAAAATATTTATATTCTTTCTTTTTTCCCGTGAAAATGTGCCGATAAGCGAATCCAGAAAGAATAGAAAAAAAAAATTGTTAATAATGATAAAAGCATGACAAGTACAAAATTTTTGTTTACCAAAGTTTTTTTTTTTTTTTTGGCTTTACCGTATATACCCATGAGATAATTACATAGTCCATTGAGAAAAAAAGGAACGACCGCCAGACGTAACACCAGTATCATGTGTGGTCTTGTATTTACTTGCTGTCATAGCCCCGGGGTCCCCACGACTTGTTTTTCTCATCGGGGCAAGCCCCCCGCAATATTTAAACCGTCTGCATATTGTGCGTTTTTTTTATTTTTTTTTCTTCTTCTTCCGTTTTCTGGTTTACGGCCTATAAAGCTTCATCTTTTATGTAGGAAATACGCAAAAAAAAATATCTGGGTCGAAATATATATCACTTTCGGAAATGGTTTTTACGGGTCGTAAGACGAAGTTTCCTGTCATGCAACCCGCGGCAACGACTCAAGAAGTTGAGAAATTCGATATCGTTTGTTCAAGAGTTTTTGTTTTTTTATTTCTTTCTTTCTTTTGTACTATACCTTTTTTTTTTAATTAATTAATATAGTTTTTATTTACCTTGTGAAATTATTTCCCGTGCACGCAAAAACGAAATTTTTTTTCAACGAGTAAAAAGTGTAGGTAACCGATGGTACCCGAGCGAAGTACCAGAACACACTGAATAGGTACCCAGTGTCTGTGCAACTGTACACATTAGCATATCATGCTGTGTGGTTGTGGTGGTGGCCTCAACGAATCATCTCTTGTTCAGTTTTTCTCGTTTCACACAGGTAAAAATCGTTTTTTTAAGTGCAACAATGGAGCAAGTTGAACGTCATTCCCGTGTCTTCTTCCTTTATGACCAGCTCGGACTTCCTACTCTTTTTTTTTATTCTTCCTTACAAGTTTTTCAGCAGTTGGTTAAAGTCTGCATTAAAAAAAAAATCAGACTGGGATATGGGCGCACTGGTGCTTTGGGGTACTGTCCGAATATTGCTAAGCAATGAAACGATTTAACAATTTTATGGCATTTTTTTGGCTTGTATTTAGTTGGTCAGTAGAAAAATATAGGTTTTGGTCGGTATTTTTATTGACTGGTCAGTAAAAATATTACACGGTCAGTAGATATACTGCCTGGTCAGTATCCCTGTGGTCAGTTGACAAATGGTCAGTAAAAAAATTGAATTTGTCAGTAATAATATTTAAATAGTGAGTAAAAAAATTATTTATGTAAGTTTTTTTCAAAAAAATTTTTTTCGATGGTCAGTAAAATAGCGGAAAAAATTTTTTTTAAGTAAATCAACATAAAGACCAGGGGCGTAACAACTTCTTGGGGGCCTTTTTGGGAGCTAAAACTTTTATGAAAAACCAACCTGGCACACACAAAAAAAAAAAACCATCCAATCAGACTACAAAGAAGTTTAACCCCTTCCTATCTAATGCATCCATATGGATGCACAGCAAAATACTCGATAGCGACTGGTGCATCCATTTGCAATGCACCAGCAAAATCAAACTTGGTCAGATGTTGATTGATGTTGATGTTTGCAATACTAAAACTTGGTCAGATTTTGACTAAACTTCGTAGATGGGGGTATTTAAGGGCGCTCTTTTCGAATTTGAAGTCAGAATTTACCGATTTTTAGAAACAAAATGGCGGCAGACCCTTTAATGGCAGAACCTAATAAGTTATATACCTCATAAGTTATATTTTTTTATTTTTGACAAGTAACTCTTCAAAAAAATAATCAGTTGCCCTTGATAACTGCCCATAGTGAGTATTACTCGAAAAAAACAGATAGATGAAACGGATATTGCGCCTATTATCAGCTTATGGCTATTAGTATAATAATTTAGAGCTATTAAAAAAATAACTTTTTCGTAAAAATAAATTTGTAAGGGGCCTTCTCGGGCTCCTACGTCGAAATAGACTCCAAATTCGGAATCTCTGACCTCGAAGACAGTTAGGCCATAGTTTAAAATCCCTAAAAAATAAAAAATTGAGATTACGGCGTTACATTTAACTCCTATGCACAGATCGCCTAACACTGGGTTGCAAGGCGCTGTACTTACTAGGGATGAGTTTAGTACCTCTCTGATATCCAGAAAAAACATTTGCATCGGTCTTATAAATTCAGTCCGGGAGTGTCCAATCTTAAAAATAGGCCTAGACAGGAAAAGGTTAAAAAAGATACCCAACTCCACCCTTGTTGGAAAACTTTTTTCAGTAAAAAATTTGATACCGACCAATTTTCAATATTTTTACTGACCATTTTTAAATTTTTTACTGACCAATTTCAAATTTTTTACTGACCATTTTCAAATTTTTTACTGACATTTTAAGTATTTTTACTAACCAAAACTAATATTAAGTACTGACCACTTCATAGAATAAAATACTGACCAAGTAATTAAAAATAACTGACCAAGAAAATATATTCCCATTTTTTTTGCTCGTTTTGGTCAGAAAATTCGAATTTTTTGATAAAAATAGAATTTTTTTTTTCCTGGCACGAAAAAATATTTTTGATAAAAATGGTCAAAAGTTGAAAAAAATTAGTTAAAATTTTAAATGAAGTCTTTAGGGCAGTCTCCACTTGATAACGTTCACGGCATTCGCATTGTCCGTCATCGCGATTAACGTAATCGCACCGGAAGTACTTTGCAGGTTTTACTCCCGTAAACGTTTTTGGCATAAAAAGAGTACCGTATATTTCATTAAGTATTCAAAATTGGCTTACCCAGAATTTGTTTTGGAACAGATTTATTGTCTTCCCGATGCCCGAATTAATATTTTTCTTTTTAAATCCGTGAAAACATCTTTCAAACCGCCATTTTTAATGTTTGTAAATAAAAAAAAGCAGAAAGATGATCAAAAAAATCGTGGTAAAAGATCCACAAAACTTCCGGTGCGAATACGTTCGTCCAGAAGGCGGATAACGCGAATGCGGTGAACGTTATCAAGTGGAGACTGCCCTTTTAAAGTTAAAATTTTAAATAATCCAAATATTATTTAAAATTTTCGAAGTTAAAATTTTAATATTCAAATGATTAAATATTAATTTTTGGTGCGAACAGTGCGACACCAGGGCAGAACCCGGACAGACAGATTTCCCCTGGACCAAGCCCCAAGGATTCCCTACCATTTTTCCTAATCCATTTTTTTTAAAATATAAAAATAAAATTATTGGTCCATTTTTCCTAAAAATAAAAATGATTGATCCATTTTTCCAAAAAAAAAAAAAAAAATTCCTTATCCACTTTTCCTAAAAAAAAATTAATTATTGATCCATTTTCCTAAAAAATATCAATTATTAATCCATTTTTCCTAAAAAAGAATTCCTAATTCAATTTTCCTAAAAACATAAATTCCTAATCCTTTTTTCCTAAAAAAAATAAATTCCTAATCCATTTTTCCTAAAATAATAAACTCCTAATCCATTTTTCTTAAAAAAATAAATTATTAATCGATTTTTCCTAAAAAAAAATTATTGATCCATTTTTCCTAAAAAAAAATAAATTATTAATCAATTTAAAAAAAAAAAATACTAATCTGTTTTTCCTTAAAAAAATAAATTCCAATCCTAATCCATTTTTCCTAAAAAAAAAAAAAAAAAAAAAAAAAAAAAAAATCCTAATTTCTTTTTCCTTGAAATATTAATTCCTGTCCTAATCCGTTTTTCCTAAAAGAATAAATTCCTTATCCATATTTTTCCTAAAAAATATAAATTATTAATCCATGTTTCCTAAAAAAAACTCCTAATCCATTTTTCCTTGAAAAATTTATCCCTAATCCATTTTTCCTTGAAAAATTAATTCCTAATCCATTTTTCCTAAAAAAAATTAATTCCTAATCCATTTTTCCTAAAAAAAAAAATCCTAATCTGTTTTTCCTTAAAAAATAAATTTTTATCCTAAAGGGCAGTCTCTACTTGATAACGTTCACGGCATTCGCGTTGTACGTCTTCGCGAGTAACGTAATCGCACCAGAAGTACTTTGCAGGTTTTGCTCCCGTAAACTTTTGTTGCATAAAAAGAGTACCGTATATTTCAATAAGTATACAAAATTGGCTTACCCAGAATTCGTTTTGGAACAGATTTATTATCTTCCCCATGCCCGAATTAAGGTTTTCCTTTTTAAATCCGTAAAAACATCTTTCAAACCGCCATTTTTAATGTTTGTAAATAAAAAAAAAGCAGAAAATGATCAAAAAAATCGTGGTAAAAGATTGACAAAACTTCCGGTGCGAATACGTTCATCGAGAAGGCGGATAACGCGAATGCGGTGAACGTTATCAAGTGGAGACTGCCCTTAATATATTTTTCCTAAAAAAATATATTACTCCCTCTGTCCCAAAATACTTTGTGTGTTTCTCATTTTTATTTCCCATTTCGCAAGCTTTTGATTTTTGCCGGAACTGTTTGTACCACTTTACCCACCCACCCAAGCACTATTTCACACCACCCCCCCATCCCCCCCAGGGGTCCCCCCCTTTGGGAAATAAATTACTGAAAAAATGGAAAAAATTAAAAATTTCTATTATTTTCGCCCCGTTTCAGAAACGAAAGCGAAAAATTTGAAAGCGGTCGGGAATGAGAGAGCACATTACCCTAAACAAGAATCCCCCATGAGAAAATTTTTTTCATTTGTCGCAACCCCCCAAAAAAATTAAATATGTCGAGGGTCCGACCAAGGAGGCGAATTTTTAAATCTCGATTAGATGGTCGCGAAACGTTTGTTACGGGGGTTTTTTAGGTCGCTGATTTCGATTCTGAGGTCCGTTTTTAAAAATTCAAGATGGCGGATCCAATATGGCGGACCTTTTCTTAATAAATCGATTGTTTTTCACTAAAACACGTAATCGGGGGGTTATTGAGGCCGCTGATTTCAATTCTGAAATCGGTTTCTGAAAATTCAAGATGGCGGAACCAATATGGCCGACCTTTTTTCAAAAATTCAACTTTCTTTCACATAAGCACGTAATCGGGGGGTTACTGAGGACGCTGATTTTGATTTTGAGGTCGGTTTTTTAAAATTCAAGATGGCGAATCCAATATGGCTGACCTTTTCTCAAAAATTCGATTTTTTTCCCACATAAACACTTGTCCGGGGGGCTATTAGGGACGCTGATTTCGATTCTAAGGTCCGTTTTTAAAAATTTAAGATGACGGATGCAATATGGCGGACGTTCACCGATAACCCCCAATCATGGATTTGATTGAATTAAAAAATTTTTTTTTTGGAATCGTCCGCCATATTGAATCCGCCATCTTGAACTATTGTAAAAACTAACCTCAGATTCGGAATCAACGTCCCTAACAACCCCCCGGACAAGTGTTTATGTGGGAAAAAAATCGAATTTTTGAGAAAAGGTCAGCCATATTGGATTCGCCATCTTGAATTTTAAAAAACCGACCTCAAAATCAAAATCAGCGTCCTCAATAACCCCCCGATTACGTGCTTATGTAAAAGAAAGTTGAATTTTTGAAAAAAGGTCGGCCATATTGGTTCCGCCATCTTGAATTTTCAAAAACCGATTTCAGAATTGAAATCAGCGGCCTCAATAACCCCCCGATTACGTGTTTTAGTGAAAAACAATCGATTTATTAAGAAAAGGTCCGCCATATTGGATCCGCCATCTTGAATTTTTAAAAACGGACCTCAGAATCGAAATCAGCGACCTAAAAAACCCCCGTAACAAACGTTTCGCGACCATCTAATCGAGATTTAAAAATTCGCCCCCTTGGTCGGACCCTCGACATATTTAATTTTTTTGGGGGGTTGCGACAAATGAAAAAAATTTTCTCATGGGGGATTCTTGTTTAGGGTAATGTGCTCTCTCATTCCCGACCACTTTCAAATTTTTCGCTTTCGTTTCTGAAACGGGGCGAAAATAATAGAAATTTTTAATTTTTTCCATTTTTTCAGTAATTTATTTCCCAAAGGGGGGGACCCCTGGGGGGGATGGGGGGGTGGTGTGAAATAGTGCTTGGGTGGGTGGGTAAAGTGGTACAAACAGTTCCGGCAAAAATCAAAAGCTTGCGAAATGGGAAATAAAAATGAGAAACACACAAAGTATTTTGGGACAGAGGGAGTATTAATCCATTTTTCCTAAAAAAAATCCTAATTTATTTATTCTTAAAAACTAAATTTCTAATCCATTTTTCCTAAAAAAAAATAGGATCCTAACCCATTTTTCCTAAATATTCCTAAATTTCTAAATCAGCCTCCTCGCCTTCGTTCATGTCGTCTTTTACTGTTAAAGAAGGCCAAATGTTCAAAAAAAAAATTGGTCAAAATATTATTTAAAATTTTAATATTAAAATAATTAAATAGTTTTTGGTGCGCGAACAGACCGACATCCGGACAGACAGATTTCCCTAGGACCGAGCCCAAATACGTAATCCTACGTCGACAAAAACCGGTTGACGGGTTCTGCCCCCGTAAGATAACATCATCACGATTTTTTTTTTGATGAGTCATATGCGAAATTGAAAAATGCAGCGGCTACTATTCTTAATTCAAAGGCTGAGAAGTAAATCACTGGATGAAGGGGGGGTTTTGGATGCTCTTTCCTATATGTAATTTCATATAATTAATTCACGGTAAAAAGCCATTTTGCCTTTTTTTTTTTTTTTTTTTTTTTTTTTTGGCTTTTAGATTGATTCATGGCTTTAAACGGAATCGCTGAAGGCGTCGTCTGTACTGATTCATCGTGGGGGACACACCCATTTCACTCAAGAAGTACGTCTGGTCTTGAAACAATGGAAATGACCCTTTTCGTCATTTCAAAAAAATTAATTGACGTGGAATTAAAAAAAAAATGGAGCAATTAAAACGATTTTTGATTGGTCGAGATTTCGTTTTGATGGAAAGGATAAAAAAAAAAAAAATGGGAAATGTGGAGCGATATGAATGGCAGAGAAATTTGAGATGGCAATTTATAAAAAAAAACTGATAGGTTTCAGATTTTTTTTATTTCTTTTGAGAGAAAGAGTTGTGCTTTGAATAGGAGGCGGAGGTTTTTTCGGGTAAACGATTTTAGTGGTTTCACTTCCGGTAAAATGACGTAAAAAATCGTCTGCTCTGTTTCCGGTGAATTTAATGTTTAGCTTTGGGAAATTAGGACTGAGATTTTGAAAGTCTTTTCGGTGTGTTAAAGGGAACAAGGAAGCTAAATTAAAGTGTGAAATAGATCGTCATGTGACGGAATTGGCTGGAAAATTTGGTTAGCTGGTGCAAATATTAAATTTTTCTTTTTTCTCACGTCCTTTTGAGAAAATACGTTGTTATTCATTACGGGATGGTTTTATAGGCAAATTATAGATTACAGACAAGATTAAAGGCTATTATACCCATACACTAGGGGGTCGTCCGTAAATTGCGTTACCATTATTTTGGTCATTTTTGACCCCCTACCCCCCTCCCCCTTTGTCAGCAAATGTTAGCATTTTGAATACACCCTCTCCCCTAACGTGCTGACGTGGTTTATGGACGACTTCCTAGGGTGTCCCGTATTTTGAATATTTTCGAATTTAAATGAGTGCAACCCCGGAATCGGTTCTGTCTGTGGTACATGTAAACCCCAATTTTTTTTAGATTTTTTATGGAAGGGAAACTGCCCGGGCTTGCGCTTAAAGGTCGGAAAATTCGCATTAGGGTGAAAAAATTGGTCATTTTTTTACTCGAAAAAAAAACAGTCATTTCCTAGCAGAAATTTTGCGTAGGTCACAAATCGGAACTCAATTTTTTTAAAAATCTGATCCTGTTTTAAAGCTTAAGCCAAAAAATTAGCCGAAAATCAAGACTTATCATGTTTTGTCACTTTACGCGGGTTCTCTGCTCATTTTTTTTTTTCTTCTAATGTTTCACTTAATGAAAATTTTCTTTAAAAAGTCAACATTTTCCACATATTTTTTCTGTCGGACATTTAGCCCGAGAAATTTGATAAAGAAAATTTTCTGCCCTGAAAATTTTCAAAGAAAGCTTCTAAATCTGGGAAATTTTTTATGGAAAATTTTTGGGCTTGAGCTAAAACCAATAAAAATATTTAGCTAAGAACTACGTCTTAGGACGCACCAAGATGGTTTTGTTGTGTCCGGTTGTCTTGGTCTTCTGAAAATCCGACATTTAAAAAAAAAACGAATATTTCAAAAATTTTAGATAAATTTTTCAATAAAATTTTATCGTAAATCTTTGATGATCCTTTTTTTAAATTTTCAATGATTTTTAATAAAATTTTTTACAAAATATTGTAAAATTTTGACTAAGTTTTAGAAAAAATGGAAAATTTTTAGAAAATCTTTTAGATTCGGATGATTTTTGATAAAATTTTAGTGAAAAAGGGGGCCACGTGGACTAATATCAGGGCTTGGAGGATTTAGGGAGACATTAACATTTACATTTTTTTGAGACGAACATTCGATGTTTTTTGATTATTGAAAAAATTATTTTAAATTTTATTGAAAAATCATTTTTTTAGTGTTTATAACTCTATAACCATAATTATCAAACGGGCTAAATAAAATTAAAAGCATTTCCATTCCCAGCTCGGAAATCCGGCGACAACCAAAAATTCTAGACGTAGTCCTACTTAGGGATATGCCTCATATCCCATATCCCCTGTACTGATTGTTTTTTAATTTCGAACTCTAAAAAATTAATTGCATTACAGAAAAAAAAAATTTTTAGCTTTTAAAATTTTTTTTTAAATTCATGCTGTTTATTTTTATACCCAAAATGTTTCAAAATAAATATACCTAAAAATGCACTATTTTCGATCTTACGTTCTGATCGCTATTCAAATGCAATCATTTCGACTCCACAGAGTAATTGGCATGTAAAAATATCATCAGTTAAAAAAATCAGGTTTCGCTCAAAAAAAAAAAAAAAAAAAAAAAAAATAGAAGTATGATTGGAAAATTTTTACGTATGCAAAAAGTTAAAAAAACTCAGTTCTAATTTTTTTTTTTTTTTTTTTTTTTTTATCATTTTTATTTTATTTTTACATTGAACCGTTTCGCAGAATATCGGAACGGCTCGTTCATTTGATTTGCATCATATCCTGATTTTAATGGCATGCCCAGTTTCAACATATGGCGCCGTTCATTGTTTTCCGATCAATTTGCATTAGTCATAATATTTTCAACGCTTAAAAACATTCATGAACTTTTTTTTCTTACTTAATTCGACGTTTAAAAGGGAATAAATGATTATGAAAGGAATGTATGATATTTGGGAGGGGAAAAAAGTGTCCAAATTTTTTTAATGGTCTGGAAAATGCGTGATGATCCAAGATTCAACGCTTTTTTTTTTTTTTTAGAAAAAAGAAAAGTCTTAAATCGGGTTTATCCCGATAAATTTTCCCGAGAATCGACCTCGGAGTTTGGTCATAAAGCAATATTTATTACTCCCTTTTTTTTTCTTTTCGAAAAAGAAAAAAAAAAGAAAATCATTTAGAAAAGAGTTTTTTTGGCGACTTAATGTGCTCGTCCCTCTTTTCCATTCTTGAACCTAAGAAATTCTCGGTTTAACAGAGAAATCTTTGTACACACTGTATATGTTTTGCTGTTAGAGATGAAGGATTTCGATACCACAAATTGACTGACGCTAATGGAAGCTATATAGCAGGAGAAAATGATTAAGTAGTTTCTTAGTTAGAAAATTGACAGTTGTCAGTCTTTTGAAAAAAATCCGATAGTAGAAAAATGTTTCTTTAAATGACTGAACGATTTTTTTTTTTTTTTTTTTTTTGTATTTTTTGGTGTTTACCCCATACGTAGGTTTATATATATATATATATATTTTTTTTTTTTTTTTAAAGTTCATTGATAAAAACCCGTCATTGAAAAAAAGTAGTGTAGAAAAAATTAGAAAACCAAAATAGTTAGGTAGCATGCGTGGTTTCAGAGTGGCTACTTGGAGGGCCTGAAATCCCATTTCGGTGGATGGACACAACGGGTCAAATCATGGTATTGGGGAAGGCCTCTTGTAAGTTTCTAAATTCTTTTCCAAAACTGATATGATTTATTTATTTATTTTGACTTTTTTTTTAAATGACGTACGTGGGCGATTGTCAAATTTTTTTTTTTTTTTTACCTTTTTGATTTTTGAATTGAAGTAGAGCAATTCGTGCTTGATTAAAGAAAAGAAAAAGAAAAGTGAAAGGACGTCTACGTATGTTTTTTTTTTTTTTTCTTATGCACCGTTTCCACGCATTGTTTAGTGTAGTTGATTCACCGTTTTTAGATTTTTAGAAAGCACCTTAGAATATATTTTCACTTTTTATTTCAATTAGTAGCATGTTTATTTGTGAACCGAAGTTTTTTTTTTGAAAAGTTAAATGATCGAACTGTCTGCACCAAACAGGACTGTCTCCACAAATCAGACCTGCAAAACCCTTGAGATTTGAATTCTATGATTGCTTTTTGACGTCAGTAAGGTTAGGTATTCGACTTCGAGATGATGTTACTGACCCGTTTTAAAATGGCAAATGACAAAAAAAAAAAAAGAAAAGGTCAATAAGTTTTTGTGAAATAATACCAGGCGTACTATACTATGCCTGATGACGTCCTTAAGGGAGATTCCCTACCAACTTTCCTAATACATTTTTCCTAAAAAAAATAAATTCCTAATCCATTTTTCTCAAAAAAATAAATTCCTAATCCATTTTTCCTAAAAAAGATTAATAAATAAATAAATAAAATTCCTAATCCAATTTTTCTAAAAAAATAAATTCCTAATCCATTTTTCCTAAAAAAAAAAAAAAATTCGTAATCCATTTTTCCTGAAAAAAAAAATAAATAAATAAATAAAATAAACAGATAAATTCCTAATCTATTTTTCTTACAAAAATGAATTCCTAATCCATTTTTCCTGAAAAAATAGATAAATAAATAAGTAAATAAATTCTAATCCATTTTTCCTAAAACAATAAATTCCTGATCCATTTTTCCTAAAAAAATAAATTCTAATCCATTTTTTCTAAAACAATAAATTCCTGATCCATTTTTCCTTAAAAAATAAATTCCTAATCCGTTTTTCTTGAAAGAAATAAATTCCTAAATCCTAATCCATTTTTCCTGAAAAAAAAAATTAGTAAATAAATAAATTCCTAATCCGTGTGTCCTGAAAAAAAACTCCTAATCCATTTTTCCTAAAAAAAAAATTAATAAATAAATAAATTCCTAATCCATTTTCCTAAAATTTTGGTTCCTAAAATTGTTTTCCTAACTATTTTTTTTTTTCTAATTTTTTATTTTCCTAAAATTTTTTGATTCCTAAAATAAAATTTCTTAAAATTCGTCAAATAAAATCGCATTATCTTTTAGAGATTTAAAAAATTAGGAAAAATATCCATTTTAGGAAATTCTATTTTAAAAATCAAAAAAATTTAGGAGAATTGAAAATTAGGAAAAAAATTTTAAGAATCAAAATTTTTAGAAAAAACGGATTAGTTATTACTTTTTTTTTATAGGAAAAGTGGTCGGTAACGCCTCAAGAGTATGGTTGAAGTCTTTATGGCGCTTGAAATATAGCTTGGGGGGGGGGGGGGGGGGTGCATTTGTGAAATGGTGATGGCATCGTTTAAACTTCGTAGAATTTCAATTTTAAGTCCAGAATTGGCATAGTTTAAGAAGATTTTTATTTTTCTATATTTCGGTTTTTATTTAATTCAGAAAATTATATTCTATACGATAAACCAGACAACAGAGGGTCGAGGCTATGACGACAAATGCTGAGACAAAAGGAGGGACAGGTCAAATATTCTGAAAAAATTACGTCATCACATTTGAATGTGTCATTATGTTGTGTTCGATAGATCCTTTCCTAATGAGAAAAAAGATATTAATATTTATAAAATATTTTTAAACTATTTTAAAAATATTTTATAAATATAAATATTAATATCTTTTTTCTCATTGGGTTAAGTTTATATTTATGTTCTCAGAGTTAATATTAAAGCAATTATTGAGACAACTGAAGCCCATTCCATGACCCTGAAAGTGCCATTTTATATTTTTCTTCACTCCGTCAACAAGAAATTGATTTTGCTCAAAACTTTATAGATTTTCGACTGACACCGAGATAAAGAAAAAAAAACGCTTATATTACTTTCTAACCAAAGAATCCTGTCAAAAGATATAAAATGTCGATCAAAAAAGAAAAAAAGAAAATCAAATAAAAAATAAAGAAAATTTTAAACCGAAAGGATTAAGGTTCTAGTTCCTTTACATAACCGGCCGGTCAGCCGGGCGGTGAAAATTTTTTAACGATAAAAAAAGTTTAATTTTTTTTTTTTTCGATTCGTTATTTTACACATAAAAATGAGATCGGATCGCACCGAAACCGTGCCAAAACGTTTTGTTATGTTTAAAAGGTAAAGATTCGTTCTTGAAACGTATGAAAAAGGCTTTGTGGTGCCTACATTTGATAATTTTTTTTAATGTTTTCGAAATAAAAAAATAACGCCATTTCTCTTTTTGTTGTTGAAATAGTTCGCGGTTTCCCCGCTAGAGCGCTGCACTAGTCTCTCGGAAATAAACATTTTTTTTTTTTTTGCGAAAACAATTAAATATTATCAAATATAAGAACTATTAACTGTTCTTCGTGCATTTAAAATCATGGAAATTTATCTCTGAACATAGCGAAACGTTTTGGGTACGGTTTCGGTGCAGTTAGACCCCGTTTTCATGTATAAAATATTGGATTTAAAAAAAATTTTTTTAAATATTTTTTTATCGTTAAAATGTGTACACCGGCCGGTTAGCCGGCCGGTTATGTAAACGAACTAGAACCTTTAGACAGAAAATATACAAAACATCTTGCCTCTTTTTTTTTTATTTTTTAAATGATTATTATTTCCAAGTGCACTCAACAGTATGATTTCACTGAAATTTAATCAACCGAACTTGACCAGCATAGAAAAGCTCATTTAAAAAATCCCTGGAGGAAAGCTCTCATCAAACAGTCGATTTACGATTCGCAATTTACAACGGATCTTTTTATTCTTTTTAAAATTTTATGCATGCTGGTAGAAGTTTTTGTATAGTTTTAATAGATTTTTAGGTATGAAAGATTAGAAATGGAGAAAAAAAAATAGGAAATATAACCTAATCTATTTACACGTTATTTGGACGGGAGCAATCTCTTTGTGATCAAAGGATTTTCAATTGTCATGTTTACCATGTTTCAAGCACACTCCATTGTACTAATTAATTAGCACATGTAAATTAGAAATGAGAAACATTGATGGTTTTCCTTTGAAACAAAGGATTTAGCTTGATTTTAAAACCCTCGCGTGGATAACCCCATGGCGGGGGCATGCCTTTTCTGTTTCGTTTCCCTTATTTCTTCTTCTTCTTCTTTTTTTTTTTTTTTTTTTTTCTGGGTTCTTTAATCGGTTATTTAGAGCAAGAGATTAAGCTTTGATCATTTTAATAGAAAGACGAATAAAATAATAAAAAGGAAAAGAATCGTGGTATCAGGACAAAGATTTAAAAGGAAAATAAAAAGATGCATTTTAATGAAATCATACTGTGGTTGCCCCACACACGGTTCGAACTTCGACCCTTTTGCTTGCCCCCTGTAAAATTTGATGGTGACTGACCGTAGTTTTTAATGTTAGAGTTGAAGGGAAATCTGTCCAGCACCATCCCCTATTATGCATAAGCGAAACAGCGGCGTTAGGCCAATTCTAAAAAGTTAACTTTCATAAAAAATGTTGCCAGCAAAAATGCCCAGATAGCATTTTCAATCCTTTGGATATCCTGCGGATTGTCCATTAGATATCCATGGGATGTCCGTAGGACTTCCAAAGGACGATTTTTGGATCAGTGCGGACATAAGTAAATCTAATGGACGTCCAATAAATATCATCATGACGTCCTGAAGACGTCCTCGGGACTGGATAGACTTGGCTATCTAGGTGGTGACGTATTAAACGTTTTGAACACGTCAACTGATTACTCACCAGAGATGTCATTCGGTATGATTACTTTCCAGGGGTTTATTACGACATTTTCGACGTCCAAATGACGTCATCTAGTAGGACCAATTACATCTGTCACTGATTAAAGTCAAATGATCACCATCTTGACGTCATTCAGTCGATAAGACGTCTCACTGACGTCATAATGGTCACGGACGTTTGTGTTTCGAAATCTAGTTGACGTCAGCAAGACGTCATTCAGTCGATAAGACGTCTCTGACGTCATTAAGGTCATGAACGTTTGTGTTTCAAAATCTAGTTGACGTCACCAAGACGTGTTTCAGTCGATAAGACGTCTCTTTGACGTCATAATGGTCACGAACGTTTGTATTTCGATCTAGTTGACGTCAGCAAGACGTTATTCGAAATCTGGTTGATGTCGTAATGGTCATGGACGTTTGTATTTCAAAATTTAGTTAACGTCAGCAAGACGTCAATCAGTCGATAGGACGTCTTTTTAACGTCATAATGGTCATGAACGTTTGTATTCCAAAATTTAGTTGACGTCAGCAAGATGTCATCCAATCGATTAGACGTAGTTGAAGTCAGCAAGACGTCATCCAGTCTATAAGACATCTATTTAATGTCATAATGGTCATGGGCGTTTGTATTTCAAATTCTAGTTGACGTCATCAAGACGTCATCCAATCTATAAGACGTCTTTTTGACGTCATAATGGTCAAGAGCGTTTGTATTTCGAATTTAAGTTGACGTCAAGACGTTATTCGAAATCAGGTTCACGTCGTAATTGTCATGGACGCTTGTCTTTCGAAAAACCTAGTGGACGTCAGCAATATGTCGCCCAGTCGATAGGACGTCTATTTGATGTCATAATGGTTATGGGCGTTTGTGTTTCAAAATCTAGTTTACGTCATGAAGACGTCATTTAGTCGGTAAAACAGATGTCCATGACCATTATGACGTCAACCAGATTTCGAATAACGTCCAGATGACGTAAACTAAATTTCGAAATGCTTGTTATCGTCTTATTCGAAATGTCTTAGGGACTGATGTCATAACGGTCATGGATGTTTCTATTTCGAAATATTGTTGACGTCAGCAATACGTCATCCAGTTGATAAGACGTCTCTTTGACGTCACAATGGCTATTAACGTTTGTGTTTCAAAATCTAGTTGACTTCATCAAGACATCTTATTGGCTGACGTCATAACGATCGTTAACGTTAGCATTTCGATGTCTAGTTGACGTCAGCAAGACGTCATTCAGTCGATAAGACGTCTGTCTTATCGACGTCGACGTCTTATCTTGTCGACGGACGTCATAATGGTCAAGAACGTTTGTATTTCGGAATTTAGTTGACGTCAAAACGTTATTCGAAATCTGGTTGACGTCATAATGGTCATGGACGTCTGTCCTATCGACTAAATGACGTCTTGATGACGTCAACTAGATTTTGAAACACAAACGCCCATGACCATTATGACATCAAATTGTCGTTTATCGACCGGATGACGTCGTAATGGTCATGGATTTTGTTTTTCGAAATATAGTTGACGTCAGCAAAACGTTTTTTGAAATCTGGTTGACGTCATAATAGTCATGGGCGTTTGTATTTCGAAATTAAGTTGACGTCAACAAGACGTCATTCAGTCGATAAGACGTCTCTGTCACGTCATAATGATCATGGACGTCTGTATTTCGAAATCTAGTTGACGTCATCGAGTGACTGTAGTTATATTTAATGACGTTATTTTGACGTCCAAATTTTTACGGATAATGACCATATCCTGATGACGAAAAACTGACCACGTGTCGTTTTTTTTTTCGCTGGGGAACAGAAACTTCATTATTAGATTCATTATGAATTTACGATTAAAATCGATCGGAATATTTTACTCGTCAATATTTTAAATCCGTAATCATGCATATGATAAATTTACAAATATTAATTAGCGTGGAAAGTTAACATGGAATATCCAGTTTTATTGAAAAAATGTAAATTATTTCGCAATCGTACGCATGAAATTAAAATGATCAATCCGTCATTTTTTATCAATTAACTAAAGGTTCTAGTTCGTTTACATAACCGGCCGGTTAGCCGGGCGGTGTATACATTTTAACGATAAAAAAATATTTAAAAAAATTTTTTTTAATCCAATATTTTATACATGAAAACGGGGTCTAACTTCACCGAAACCGTACCAAAACGTTTAGTTATCTTCAGAGATGAAGATCCACGATATTAAATGCATGAACAAGAGTTAATTGTTCTTATATTTCATAATATTTAAATGTTTTCGCAGCAAAAAAAAAAATGTTTGTTTCCGAGAGACTAGTGCAGCGCTCTAGCGGTGAATCCGCGAACTGTTTCAACAACAAAAACAAAAATGGCGGTCTTATTTTTTTTTTCGAAAACATTTAAAAAAATCATCAAATTTAGGAACCATAAAGCCTTTTTCATGCAATTTCAATAGCGAATCTTTACCTTTTAAGCATAACAAAACGTTTTGCCACGGTTTCAGTGCGATCCGATGTCATTTTCATGTGTGAAAAACCGAATTAAAAAAATAAAAATATTAAACTTTTTTTATTGTTAAAAAATTTTCACCGCCCGGCTGACCGGCCGGTTATGTAAAGGAATTAGAACCTTAACTTTCTTCTCAAAAAAAAAAAAAAAAAAAAAAGTACAGAAACTATTTTGAAAATTTCTTCGGGTTCCATTACAAAACTTTTCTATCTTTTTATTATTTTTTTTTTCTTATAATAATTTTTTCTCACGACATATTAAAAAGAGAAGGGAAATATTTCATTTTATGTGATGGTGGGTTTCGTTAGTAGCTGTTTTAAAAGTACACGAAAACTTGAAGATGTCAAATTATCGACCAAACTTCTGGAGTTCCGCAGTTGTTTCCAACCCAAAAGTTTTTTTTTTCTTTGTGCATTTTCTCTTCAGTCGAGTTTTCGTTCTTTTTCGTTAAATAAATGCAATCCAGGTTTTCAGAGGGGGATGTTAAAATTTTCTTTTTTATCTAAGTGGATTTTTACCTCTTTTTTCAAAACTTTTCAGGTGAGTCTGTATCGAAGCCAGTATTGATCGGAGTTTTTTTTTCCTTTTACGTCCGGTATCTTTTTTTTTTTTTTTTGAATTTTTATCTTCACGGGTAGGATTTTCCGTCGTCCTTTTTTTTTTATTTTTTTTAGCACATTATAATTTTTTTCTCTCTTTTTTTCTCGAAAAGGAACTGGCGCATAAGCTCAGTAGAAGTTTCGACATGAAAGAGGACCAAGAACTTTTAGAATCATCCGGTGGGAACATGAGAAGGCATCAATCCATGCAGAAGTTATCAAGGGCGGATATAGGGGATCCCCAGGGAGACGACGATGGGTTGATGGTTTGTATTTTTATAATTTTTTTTTTTCTTCCAACCGCAAGTGATGCGTCCGGTTGTTTTTCGTGCGTTCATTAATCTCGTGCGTTTTTTTTTTAGGGCGCAATGGTGGTACCTGATCAGCAGGGTAACCTTCGCATAACGGTTAGCAAAACTAAGCCTATTTTGGGTATAGCAATAGAAGGCGGAGCCAACACGAAACACCCTCTTCCTAGGATTATTAATATTCATGTAAGGATTATTTTTAAAATTAATTTTGCTTGATGAAGTAATTTTAAAAAGTTAAAAATCTGTTTTTTTTTTATGATACAGGAAAACGGAGCCGCTTTTGAAGCAGGAGGGCTAGAAGTAGGTCAGCTAATTCTTGAAGTGGACGGCCAAAAAGTAGAAGGTATGAACTTGTTTCCCACAAAAGAATGGTTTGGTACTGTTAATAAAATTGACAGGCCATTTTTTAAAGAAGAATCACAATTTTTTTATAAGGAAGAACCCAATAAGCAAAGAAATATTAATATTTATTAAATATTTTTTGAATAATTTAAAAATATTTGCAAAATATTGAAAAAATATTGAAAAACATTTCTGAAGTATTGAAAAACATTTCCAAAATATTTCCAAAATATTTGAAAAATATTGAAAAACATTTACAAATTTTTTCAAAAATATTGAAAAACATTTCAAAAATATTGAATAACATTTCAAAAATATTGAAAAACATTTCTGAAATATTGAAAAATATTTCTAAAATATTGGAAAACATTTCAAAAATATTTTTTCAAATATTTTTCATAAGGGCAGTCTCCACTTGATAACGTTCACCGCATTCGCGTTGTCTGCCTTCACGATTAACGTATTCGCACCGGAAGTACTTTGCAGGTTTTACTCCCGTAAACGTTTGTGGCATATAAAGAGTACCGTATATTTCATTAAGTATACAAAACTGTCTTACCCAGAATTTGTTTTCGAAAAGATTTATAATCTTCCCCATGCCCGAATTAAGATTTTTCTTTTTTAAATCCGTAAAAACATCTTTCAAACCGCCATTTTTAACGTTTGTAAGTAAAAAAAAGCAGAAGATGATTAAAAAAATCGTGGTAAAAGATCCACAAAACTTCCGGTGCGAATACGTTCATCGAGAAGGCGGATAACGCGAATGCGGTGAACGTTATTAAGTGGAGACTGCCCTATACTCTTTTTACGAGATTTTTGACGTCAAAATGACGTGGGTGACGTCTTATTGTCGTCCTATTGACGTCACCTGGTCAATATAATATTTGGAAATGTTTTTCAATAGGCTATTTCTGAAATATTTTTATTGCTTTATGTTTCAAAAAATATTTGCATAATATTTTTAAAACATTGAAAAATACTTTATAAATATTAATATTTTTTTCTCATTGGGAATCCTTGAAAATGTTAAATTAGAGGGATGTTATAAAAAGACGAACGTAATTTTCGTTTACCGTTTTAATCCGACCATTCTTTTTTTTTCTTTTTCAGGGATGCACCATCAAGACATAGCTCGTCTAATAGCAGAATCATTCGCGAGAAGGGAAAGGCACGAAATAGAATTCCTCGTAGTTGAAGCTAAAAAATCAAACCTCGAGCCTAAACCTACAGCTTTGATTTTTTTGGAAGCGTAGCAAAACGCTTCCCTATGTGTTACTAATTATCATCAACGCCAAAGTGCTTTTCATACCCGGGCTTTGTGAAATCCTTGTGTATATTTTTTAAACGGACACAAGCAATGCCTGCTTCTGTATACCGTTCCCATTAACGTCCAAAATGAAGTAGCAAAGCTAATATTAAAAAATTTTCTTTGTAAAAATCGATAAAAAAAAAAAACTTATTTCTGTTTTTATCAAAAGATGTTCTTGAAAATTGTTGATTAATTTTTACTGCAATTTTATATTTAAAGTTTGTTCCTTTTATGCAATATGTTGTTTAAAATAATTATTTATTTCGAATTTTATTTATTAAAAAACTAAAAGGGGCAAATATCATCGAGTAAAAGAAAAAAAAAAAAAAGAAAATTAAAAGCCAACATTTATTTGAAAATTTATTTTTTATGAAATTTATATTTAAAAAAATACAATAGTTGTATATACTTTTATTTATATTTAATGAAAAAATAAAAGGCTAAAAATTTTCCGGTCAGTATTTTATTCAGTTTTTGGTCAGTATCAAGGTGACGGAGTGCTCCCAGTCAAGTTTTAGTTTAATTATTCAAACGGTCCGTATTTTTTTTCGTTTTTGTTCAGTAAAAAAAATGAAATTCGGTCAGTAGAATTAATATTCCCGGCCAGTATTTCTTGTTAAAATTTTAAAAATTGTTTAATAATTATAAAATCTACGAACTAGATTAACATGAGAGCTTACGAGACAACGAAATAAATATACTTGCAGTTTAATTAAAATACCGACCAGAAAAATTCCAGCCAAAATAAAATGAATTGAATATTAGCTTTGTGAACGCAGTGCAACATTTTTTTCATGCAGGTGCTTTTTTTCTCAAATTTTATAAGAAATTAAAATTAATGTAAGTTTATTTCCGAAAAAAAAAAAAAAAAAAAAAAAATTTTATACACATAAATATTCTTCAGTGAAAATCTGTTAATAAAATTTTTTTTCTTTTGTTATCGATGTAAAGAAAAAAAAATATGAATCGAAGCATATCATTTTATAAAGAAAAAGAAACTGTTAACCCGATGATATTAAAAAAAAATGATTACAAAAATTTTAGAAGTGGATTAGAATTTTTTTTAAATTTAAAGAAAAAAAAAATAGACAATTCGGTGCTTTATTAATTTTAACCACAAAGTGTGACAGGCCTAAAAGAAAATAGTTTTTAAAGCGAGTTATTCTGCTGGTCAGAAAATTGTCTGCGGTGGCCTTGAACAGAGTGTTTGGCTTAACTGGACGACAAAATGTGCCAAAGTGAAAGAATGTAAAAAAGAAAAAAATTCATAATTTGTATATCTCTACAGAATTGTTACTATTCTGTTGTTGTTGACCATTATTAAATAACGCTAACTTTTAAGTGTGCGTAATCACCGATGTATAGAAAAAAAAAAAGAAGAATTTTTTAATTTTTAGAAAATTAACCATGGTCTTATATTTTTTAACATTGTGTATTTTAAAAAGTTAGCGATGTTTTTGAATGTAAGATCTGCATGATCTGTGCCGCTTTGATTATGTAAATGCTGAAGAGAATCATAAAAAAAAAAAGAAATTCCTCACCAAGTGTTCAAAAAAAAAAGAAAAAAAAAAAAAAAAAAAAAAAGTTCTTTACTGTATAAATTTTAAATGCGAGAAAAAGTGAAAAGTTGTTTCAATGTCCTATACGATTGATTTTTAAATCTTAAGTTTTGTTATTATAACGATTGGTTACAAAAAATAGAGATGTTTGTGAATAAGCGTACAAAGTTGTTTCTTTCAAAAAAGTTTAAAAAGAATTAACACGGTCTAAAAAAAAATATGTAAAAACAAATATGTATAAAAAAATTGAAGTATGAAAAAAAAATATTCCTTGTTAATAATTTTGTAAATATTATAAAAGTTGAATAATTTTTTTAAAAAAAATGTTTTCATTTTCAAAAAAAAAATAACATTAAAAAAATAATAAAAAAAAGAAGTATTTTTAGAACAGATGAAATGAAAGCAATGTAGAAGGGAAAAAAACTATTTTGTCTTATTATTCGTCTAAATAAACTTCGTTTGTATCACCTATGATTGCCTGATTCCACTAGTCATTTCTTTGTCAATAAATAATTCTAGTAAGTTTAATAATACTTTATTTGTGTCTATTCACCTGATTTTCATTTTGAAAAAGTTACGATTAAATTAATTTAAAAGCATTTTAAATCTTAAGTCCGGGCAGAGAAGAATCAGTATAAGCAAGCTTAATTTCTTCTTTTACTTTCCTTCTGCTTGTTATTGCAATACGGCTTCGGAATGAATATAGATAATGATATAGACTTCATGACTTTTGAATTGGAATATTTACTTAAACAATGTCAATTGCTTGTCTTCGATTACATTTACCTTAAATAAACACTTAATTTTTTTTTTTTTTTTTTTTTTTTTGGCATTGATAATTTTAATATTTCCTTTAGCTAAAAAAAGTCTATACCAAACTTGATCTAATGAATTTCCCGAGTAGATAGCTTAGTTGGATTAGAGCAGTCAACGCGGAATTGAAAGACGTAGGTTCGAGTCCTACTTAGTACTGCCTGGCATATTTTTTTAATAACTTCTCATATTTTCGGCGACAAATCATACAAATAAATAAAAGAAACGTTCAAAAACGAATTAATAAGTGGAAATCAAAATATAAACAATACTTTAATTCTTATAAAACAATTGCTGAACAACATTATGACTCTAGGAATATAAACATTGTATTAAGGAGGTAGCCATTCAGCGTCAAATAAGGTTCGCCGGGGGTGCCAAATACAGAATCCAAATTCGTTTGCTTCTGCGCATGGGCTATGATTGGCTAAAAATGACATCATAGTACGAGTGCGTAAGCTTGTCAAAAAAAATCCGTGAACCTTATTGGTCGGGTTCCCTTTAAGAGCGTTAAAAAAATCACATATATGTAAATTACGTCAAGACACTTCAATGTCACGTGACCAAATCGACGCGTTAGCACATTATCGTTCATACACTATGATTTTTGCCTTCGTTGTACATGTAGGGAAATAAAATACAGATCAATGGAAGACCAACACGACCTTAGTGTACCTAAAAAATGAAAGAAAAAGCGGTTATTCATCGTTTTCTTCACGAACTTTTTAAGATGGACATGACCAAAAAGGTTTTAGTCGATATTTTAATTGACGATAGTGATGATAATAATGATAATAATAGCGTTACCATCGTAGGACGGTCGGAAACCTTATGGAGCTCATCGAAACAGATGCGGCACGTGACGCCGTACGCTTTTATGGTGGAGGCTATTAAACAGTCTGTACTTCCGGAAGAATAAACTATGTATCTCAAAGTCTACGACCAACTTCATGATGCCATTAAGCCCTTAATTCAGGCTCAGGAAGGGATATGCTTATCTCCAAAGGAGTACCAAGAATTTGTGGACAGGCAATCGAGTGAGGAGGAAGACGATTCTATGTTATTTACAACTACTACATGCTATGAAAAAACAAATGAATACCAGTTGATATTAGACAAAGAAGTTGTCTTTTTTTTTATTATTATTATTCTTTTTTCTGGATTTAGTTAATCAACCATTTCTCCAATTACGATTATATAGTTTATTTGACATTGCGGTCGGAAATACAGGTATGATAGGAATAACTTTTACAATGAGGTTAAGATGATTGTATTAGTAGTTCCTACAATCCCTTGTTAGAGGGAGGGAGTGTCGGTGGTCACTCATCCACTAACTGGCCGCGCTCAATGCTGCTTAACTTCATTGATCGCTCTGCCGCTAGATGGAACGAGTCACCACTCCGACCCTTAAAAGTTGTCTCTAAATTTAAAAAGCTGTACAAAGGTAATCTTGAGATTATAAATGTGGCGGAAGATATGTTCAAAAAAAAATTTTTTAAATATATAGATTTTGGTATTAAATACCTTCGAAAAAACATAGAAGAAGAAGACCAAAATTTGTTGATTAACTCATTAATTTAAATTGATTCATTCCAATGAAATAAAATTAATAAAAAAGTAAAAATAAAATAAAAAAGGCTGAAATATTGTTGTACGGAAGTCTGAGACGTTTTTCATGATATTAAATAAAATAGTTTTTAAATTTAACTTGTAAACGATTTGAGTCTGAGTGAGGTTATGTCAGTGCATGTTAACTGATGGACTTTCCATTCAAACCGACTACTGAATTTTTGCTTTGGAAAAGAAAGGGAATATGCTATTATAAAGAGATTGAAATAAAAAATAATAGAGATGATGATCTGTTGCTGTCAAATGTTTATTAGCTTGAGGATTTTGAATTCATGCCGACTACTCAGTGTTTAAAAAAAAAAAAAAAAAAGAAAAGCTGAAATGGTGTCGTAGAGGTTCAAATAGCAGATGATAGGGATGGTGATATCTGCTGTTGTCGAAAGTTGATTAGCGAACGTATCCGTTTCATTCAAAAAATTTGAAATTTGCCGCTAACCAGAGGCTGCGGAAAACGCCATATTTAAAATCATTCTACTGGCACGATCCGCATCATAACATAAAAAATGGCGACGTCTTCGAGGTAAGTTAGCTTGGGTTCATATTTCTTTTTAATATTAAAGCTGTTTACACTGTTTTATTGCGAATTAAAACCACAATTCCGGGATTTATATTAAATACGGAACTGAGCGATACATAAAATTCGCCATTTTACATAAATTTAAAAATATTATCAGTTACCTTATGTTTCGCAATCGCTTCGACAGTGAAGTGTTTCCTGATGATTACTTTTTATTTAAATTTTCAGGAGCGATGCGAATAAAGTATGCTGTTATGCTCATCCAGACGCTCCGTTAATAGAGGATTACAGAGCTGGAGATCAGATTTGTTCAGAATGTGGATTAGTTGTTGGTGACAGGTAAATACTTGTCGAGTTGTCGTGATCCATTAACAAAAAATACTACAAAAAGTTTCTTATCATTGTCTTCCTTTCTGTGTAGGGTTATAGATGTCGGGTCTGAATGGCGAACTTTTAGTAACGAAAAGTCTGGAACCGACCCGTCTCGTGTTGGTGGACCAGAAAATCCTTTGTTAAATGGATCTGATTTATGCACTATGATTGGCCCTGGACGTGGGGATGCGTCGTTTGACACATTTGGAATATCTAAATATCAAAACAGACGAACGATGAGCAGCTCAGATCGAGCATTAATAAACGCATTCAGAGAAATCAATGCAATGGCTGATAGAATTAATTTACCAAAAACAATAGTCGATAGGGCTAATAACTTGTTTAAACAAGTGCATGATGGTAAAAATTTAAAAGGACGAGCCAATGATGCAATTGCATCTGCTGCTTTATACATAGCCTGCAGGCAAGAAGGAGTACCACGTACATTTAAAGAAATTTGCGCCGTCAGTAAAATAAGCAAAAAGGAAATTGGAAGATGTTTTAAATTGATATTGAAAGCACTTGAAACAAATGTTGATCTCATTACAACCTCAGATTTCATGTCCAGATTTTGCGCTACTTTGGGGCTTCCTAACCCGGTTCAAAGAGCGGCGACCCATATCGCCAGAAAAGCCGTTGATTTGGATATTGTTCCTGGCAGATCTCCCATTTCAGTTGCAGCCGCCGCAATTTATATGGCATCTCAAGCTTCTGACAATAAGAAAACTCAGAAAGAAATAGGAGATATTGCAGGAGTGGCGGACGTGACGATACGCCAATCGTATAAATTAATGTACCCACATGCTGGGAAATTATTTCCTGAAGACTTCAAATTTACTACACCTATCGAGGACTTACCACAAATGTAGTTTAAAGGTAGGTAAATAAAAATAAAAAAAAACTTCATTTAAAAAAAAAAAATCTTTATTCAGGATCTGAAAATTCAGATTCCGAAGAAGAATATGATTGTTTCATTTGAGATTGACTCGTTGAATGGAAAAGTTCATTTCGTCTTTTAATTTCTTCATCTACATATCCGTTTATAATTTTTCGGCAGTCATCGGCCATGCCATGCGGAAGCCAGCCATGGATTTCGTGGCACTCCGCTTGATCGTCCGCCATTGGTAAATTGTCCAACATTGTTTGGATTTCGGGAACGTGAAGATCACAATACTGTAACAAAAAAAGGGAACGCAAAAAAATTTAGTACAGGGGTATGATTACAAGGAAATATAGGGAGGGGGGCTGGGGAGCTGACTCGACTAGAGCAAAAAAAAATTTTTTGTTTAATCGTTTAAAAAGTCTAATTTTTCCCTCTCTTCTTTTTGTTATTTTCAGAAATGGATCTCTGCTTATTCATCATTCTCATTTTCAGTGTACATTTTGTACATACCAAATTCATTGGACACTTATAAACTTTCTACGGAAGGAGGGTCAATTAATTAATTATTAATGAATTCTCTGTCATATTGTTTATTTAATGAAGTTAAAACTTCATCTTTATTATTTTGACTTTTGTTAATTCGAAATCTTTTCTTTTTTTTTTTTACTTTAATTGTTAATTTGAAATCTTTCCTTTTTTTTTTGACTTTCGTTAATTTTAAATCTTTTTTTTTTTTTTTTTTTTTAAGTACCTGCAAAGTACCAAGCTATAAGAGCTTGTAAAGCTATTAAGTTAAACATACATACGCTTAAATTTAAGTTTAAAAATAAAGGAGATTATTAATCAAATACAATTTCTTTTGGAATTTTAATTCCTGTCTCGTGTAAATCAAATTTTTAAAATTGTACGAACGATACCTGATAGTAACACTGACGTGACGGAGGGATAATTCCAGCACGGAAAATATGACTATTTTCCTCATGTTTTTTTGATTCTTTTTCCGTTGAGTCTATCTGATTTTTTGTAATGATCAATGAATTTTTTGAAATTTCTCTAGTTTGTTTGGCTTGATGCGTAGGCATTGATATGTTCCTTTTGTGCTTTATTTCTTCTCTGCTGTAATGGCTTTTCACCCTATAATCTAATGTTTGATAAATCCTAGAGGATGGATCTTTTCTGGGGTCAAAACCAAATCTAACCCAAAGCGCTCTCCAAGGTCCATTTGTGAAATGATATGCAACACAGGGCAGCATACATTTGAGTTGCACTGGAGGTATTTTACTAATACAGATTATTGCACTTTTTGAATATATCGGTCGTTTTTCAAATAACTGAAAGATAACAATATTCATTAATAATCCCTTTTTTTTTTTTTTAAATTAAAAATATTTACCGCTCTTAATTGTCCTAAAGCCTCCTGGCTTATAAGCTTTGGGACATTAAGGCCACCAGATGGGATATCCTTAGGTTTCGTGGGCACTTCTGGATTTTCAAAGTTTACAATTTTTGTGTAGCCATAACGCTTTCGTCTTAACCTTCCAATTACATTTGGCTGATCTCCTTCAGTTGTTATTTTTGATAAGTTGATATTTTGAACTGAATCAATTCTGGAAAATGACACAGGAGGAAGAAAGTACACACACTCTTTTTGTAGCCAATCAGGATCTATACCGTTTGGAACAATATCATCATATAAACTTTTATCTTTTGTTGTGGGTAAGAACTGGAAATCACATAATCCTTCAAATTTAAATTCTTCACAAACACTACCCACAATTTCATATGACACTACTTCTTTCTTTTTTTTCTTAATTTTTATTTTCAGCACTAAAGCAATAACGGCTGTCCTGGAGGAGCAAATCGATTTTGAGAAAACGTCATCAGGCCTCATTCGTAATCTTAAATTTTTATTTTTTTCACAGTAAACCTGAAAAGTAAAAAAAAGATGTGTATTTACGAACATTTATTTTCATTCATTTTGAGGTTAGGGCTACATACTGTTGATATGTTCCGAATTCCTCCCAACGTTTCCAGCATTTTATTTTCGTTTTTAACAACACCGGGATAGTGAATGCTGACAATATTTTTAGATAATCCACTTCCTACGGGATGCATTTTTGGTAATTAATTGATTGAGATATTTGTAAACAAACGTGGCGGCAGACAGATTTGAAAAAAATTAATCTTGTTCCTTTGAGTGGTTTTTTGTCATCTCTCTAAATCTAACAGGATTTATTAAAAAAAGATAAATGTCATTCGTCTCAACAAGACAATAACATAAATAGCAAACTTTGAATGGCTTTATCTTGCAGTACAATTTCTTAGGGGAAATCCTGACAAATATTCGATGCTAAGAAATCGTGATAGTTAGTTTTGAACTTTTTTCACTGAATTTAAAATTTTGGCCTCGTTGGAAAAATCACTTCCTAAATAGCAATGGTTATTGAATTCCTGTTTTAGGTGTTATTTTTTTGGTGTAATGGAAATATTTCGGTTACATAAGGTAATGCGTATAATTGAAGTGTGCATTAGATTTAATTCAAAAATTGGACTATTTCCACGAAATACCGGGAAAATCTTGACATCATTTGTCATGTACCCCCAAAATATCTCATTAGTTTAATTATAATCGAATTCAAAATCACTACTAAGAATTTTTATCATCATTATAAATTTACTTTGCAATATGATTACTTTTATATTGAAATCGAATTTTCGATTTTCCGGAATTTTAAATTCGGCGCTGAATATCTTTCCAAGATGGCGTCCATGAATCCATAGCGTCAATGGAACCTGATGAAACATCGAAGTTTTTATTCAATCTCATGTGGGAACTGTTGAACTTTTAATTACATCTCTTTTTTTATTCGTCTTCTTTAAGTGCATTTGTTTAAAATTTGGTTCTTTTGAAAGTTGGTTTCTGTAAAATTGGTTTGTAAAGCATTTGTTCGTTATCAAACTTTTTTTTTTTTTTTTTTTTTAACCCAGTTGTTTTGATAAATGCCTTACCCAAACGGTGAACTATATAAACTTGGTGCGGTACCTATAGTATTGAAAATTGGAAACATTTTCTGCCTCGGAAAATGGCAGATAATGAAGAACTGAAGGTAAGGAATAACATTCTTTATATTTTCAAAGTAAGGTTATGTGATTATTTTATACTTGTGGATGAGGCTCTTTCATGTTCTTACTTGTGAAATGATTTACATCTGTTTAATCAAAATGGTTTTTCATTAATTGATGGATTGATGGTTTTCTTTATTTCAGTCGATGATATTTAAATTCAGAGTTAATGAACTAACGGCTCTGTTAGCTTTTGCTGGAAGAAACAAGCAAGGTCGAAAAAACGAACTACAGGCAAGAGCTTTGGAATTACTTAGCCTTAATTCATATCCAGTGTTCCATAAAATAAGGGAACTGTATCAGTCGTATCAGTAAGTTTCATTTTAAAGCATTCTTCACATTTTTTTTCTTCATTTGAAATCTGTATACTTTATGGCGAAAGGAAATACATGTGATGGAAAAAAGATTACAAAAAAAATAATGTTGTAAAAGAAAGTTTAGAATCATTGTCCTAAGCAAAAGATCTAATTAAATCCTAATTAAAAGATCATTAAGTAAAAGATTTAATTAAAAATTTATATGTTAGAAATGGAACAGTATATAGGTTTGAGAATTGTTATGGAATTAATAGCAAAATGACATAAAAAAAAAGTAGGTTTTAGCTTATTCAATGTTTTCAAACTGAGGGGCTTTAATGATCAGCGTTTTAAATCTGAAGCAACATAATTTATTTATTTTATTTACTTATTTATTTAAATAAGTAAATGACCAGTAGCTGTATTAAATATGTTCCAGGTCTAGATGGAAACAGATTATGGTGAATAGGGTGGAGTTTTCCCAAGACTTTGCAATCCACTCATTCCAAAGATAATTATTTGTGTAATGCCATGTGCTCAGTTTGATGAAGCCCCTAGTCTTTGATGTTGCTTCTCATCATTGATGCCCTGTTTTTGAAATTTCCTAGGCAAACATGATATAGCTGATTTTTAAAATTATATTTGAATTTTGAATGAAAGAATTCCATATCCTAGCACTTGTTTATGGGCCTATTGATTTGGAATTTCTGGACGATCATGGTCAATTCTTGCATTAATAGCTTCTGGCACATTCAAAGGAATTTCCTAGGTCCTCAAACAACTTTTTTTTTATGTATTAATTTTTTTCTTTTTTTCTCGTTAATTAATTTGATTTATGTAATATTTCAGAGCATCACTTTTGGGAACAGAAGAAGGTGATAATATTGAAAACATAGAAAACATTAGCAACACAATGCAGCAGCCAAATAGAGGAGGTTATTTGCCTGCTTATCCAGGACAGCCCATCAATTCTGTAAGTAGTGATATAAGTAATGAAGATTTTGTGTATATTAAATCGGGAAAAAAGGGACAGTCAAAATACGTGAACTCTCGTTCTTAAAAAACGTTATAACATTTTTTTTTTTTTTATTATTGTCTATGTGGTTTATTGTTAAATAAAATTCATGGTTTTTAAAAATCGGTTTGGAACTTGATAAACAGAGGATATTTAAATGAGTATATTAATTTCTCGTTTTTAAGGATTACAAATCGAACATTTAAAATGAATTTACCAGAAATTTAGGTCACTTTAATTAATTCACAGTCAATTATCCTTGTATGCTACATCGTTGCCTGAGGGTTCGCAGATAAGCAATTGCATTATTGGGTAATGCATTAGCATCAACGTTTCTTATTTTAGAAACAGGTTCCGTTACATATTTTCAGGCATGTGACCAGAAAAAAAAGGTGGGATTATTCTCTTTAGCCCTGTAGACAGAATCGTTAAGTCGGGGGGGCAAATGGCCATACTAAAGGGGGCTTTAGGCTTTTTTCTTTCGTAAGGGATTTATTAAAACTGCTGGTGGGGGCCAAATGACAGTGCTGAGGGGACATTGCCCCCTTTGGCTACAGGGCTGATTCTCTAAGAAGATATTTAATTGAGTATATAAATTTCTTGTTTTTACAGGGTTGCAAATATTTAAAAGGGACATATCAGGAATTTAAGCCACTTTAATTAATTCATAGGTTTCGAAAATCCTGAATATTGATTTTAAAAAAATTTAATTTGGATGTTGAACCTTTTCTCAAGGAAGCTAAGCGTCTTTTGCCCTTCCCTTGCTGCAGGCATAAAATTTATTGTTTTCAAATTTTTTATGGCGGAAAGCTAAATTGAAGAATTTTCTGGATGCAATTTGGGAGAATTTGAATATTTTAAGAGGTTTTTTTTTGTCGTTGTGGAGAGTCTCCAGAATTTTTTCTGCGACAAGGAGATTTCAGGCAATTTTTTTTCACACAAATTGAATAAATTAAAGAGAAATATTTTTAAAAAATTTTATTTAAAATTTTTCTAGGTTTTATTAGAAATTAATAAAAAAGTTATTTTTTGTTAGTATTCGGAAACAGAATGTTTTTCAAATTTTGGGGAAATTTAAGGGAATTTAGAAACAGAAATGCAGAATTTTTATTTTATTTGAATTATTATTATTTTTTTTTTATTTCCAGAGAGCAGCAATGTATGCTCACGCTGCTAACGCTTATCATCAGTATCAGACTCAAATTAAGCCGGCGGTTCCGATGCACCCCAGCACTTACCCAATCCATCCAGATGTTAAATTAAAGAAATTGCCGTTCTATGAAGTTTCGGCGGAGTTAATAAAGCCTTCCAGTTTAGTTCCTCAAGGGACTCAAAGGCAGCAGGATAGCCAATACGTCTTTCATTTGACTCCACAACAAGCCACGGCCATAGGGATGTCAAGGGACATGAGACCCGGGAGCAAAGTAGAATACGCGGTTCAGGTTCAGCTCCGGTTTTGTTTATTAGAGACAACAAGCGAACAAGAAGACTGTTTTCCCCCGGGGGTTATCGTTAAGGTTAATGGGAAAATGTGTCAATTACCTGTGAGTGATTAATTTGATTTTAGTTTTCTTTTATCCGTTTGTGTTATTAATTTTTTTTTTTTTTAATTGTAGAATCCAATTCCGACGAACAAACCAGGCGTGGAGCCTAAACGACCTCCACGACCCGTAAACATTACTCCGTTAGTAAAGATAAGTCCGACGGTAACAAATTCGATTCACGTTCAATGGTCGACGGACTACACTCGAGGATACGTTTTAGCTGCCTATCTTGTTCACAAGAAGACGTCTGATGATCTGTTGAATCGATTAAAAGCTAAAGGAGTACGGGGAGCGGATTATACGAGGGGAATGAGTATGTCGTCATTTGTTGAAGCTCTTTGCTAATCTGTAAAGGCTAATAATGTTATAGGTTATAATTTTTGTTCGTAATATCAGATTGATGAATTGGAACACAACTAAATTTGGCCTTGAAAATGACACTAATATTTAATGATTTTGATCTTAATTTTCTTAAAATAGAAATTTTTAAATACCCACGGGGAATGGCATCTCCTAAATGTCAATGTTGTTATCTCCATCTGGGGATTTCCATCTTGGGTTGGGTTAGGTTAGGTTAGGTTAGGTTAGGTTAGGTTAGGTTAGGTTAGGTTAGGTTAGGTTAGGTTAGGTTAGGTTAGGTTAGGTTAGGTTAGGTTAGGTTAGGTTAGGTTAGGTTAGGTTAGGTTAGGTTAGGTTAGGTTAGGTTAGGTTATGTTATGTTATGTTATGTTATGTTATGTTATGTTATGTTATGTTATGTTATTTTATGTTATTTTATGTTATTTTATGTTATGATATGTTATGTTATGTTATGTTATGGTATGGTATGGTACCTTTAGATGTTTATAACCGTTTTCTGGTAAATCTAAATATCTGGTTCTTGAGCATTAGGGCGATTTCGTTTTTTGCTGAAAATTTAGCTTAGAGCGTTTGAAATCCTGAGCAACACGCGGCTAAGATGGTTGGGCAACCCCATATTCGGGTGCAACCACAGGGGAGGGGGAGATGGCATTGATTTTAGCTCACTGACGTCTCCTATTTTATTACTAAGCTGGTAGTAACACCAATATATCCATGAAAAAGAAAGAAAAGAACATTTCATTTAAATGTAAGGAAAAATATTGTATTTTTATTTATTTATTTACACAATTATGTTAAACCATTTGAACGATAAGTATTAAATGAAACCTAACTCCTTTGGGTGGCTAGCTGGATGGATGGATAAATAACTGAATGAAATTCTAATTAAAATTATGAAGTAAGACGGGAAGGAGGGGGGTTGAGTTGAAATTTTTTGAAAGGATCTCGCCCCCCCCCTTCTGAATATTTGTGGATACACCCCTGCCCTTAGTTATGCAAAAGACTGGGTGAGGGGAGGGGTAGGATGTCTCTAGTGAGGCTAAGTATGAGTTCTTGTAACATGGGAAAAGAAAAATCAAAATGGCAAAAAAAAAAAAAAAAAAAAAGTAGCGGAACGAGTGTAAACTTTTTTTAATACTTTTTCTTAAAAACAAGAGTCCATATTTGTTCTTTCTGCCTGAAGACGTGCCTGCATGAGGATTTCCCTGCTTTTTTTATTTTGTTTGACGTAGGGCCTTTTTTTTTTTTTTTTTTTTTTTTTTTTTTTTTTTTTTTTTGAGGCTTGGTCCTGGGAAAATCTGTCTGTCCGGCATCTGTGCGCAGCAAAAATTTATATTTAGTCATTTTAATATTAAAATTTTAACTTCGAATATTTAAATAATATTTTGACAATTTTTTTTTTCACTTTTGGCGTTTTTTAATGGTAAAATTAGTCAACATGAACGAAAGCAAGGACTTGGAAATTTTCTTAAAAATTTTCTTTGTTTTTTTAATGGAAAATTTACAAGAAATTTAAATTTAAAATTTTATTTTAAAAGTAGACGGGATGAACGATAGGAAAAACTTTAAAAATTCCTTATAAATTTTCAAGAAACTTAACTTTTATAAGAAACTCTAAGTTGTGAATTCAAGGACCTAAAATTTCTTGAAATTTTATTTGGCAACTTTTTTTAAGTTTTCGCTGTTTTTTTTTCCAATTTTTTATTTATTTATTTATTTTTTTTTTTTCAATATTAAAATTAGACTGACTACACGAACAGAAACAAGAACTTGGAAATTTTAAATAAAATGTTCGCTACATTTTTTAATTTTGTCCTTTTCCTTTAGCCAAGAATATGAGCTAAAGCATTGTTTTAATATTAAAATGTTGACTAATTTTTTTCAGCTTTTGACCTTTTTTATAAAAAATTTTAATTTTTCTTTCGTGCCAGGGAAAATATTTATATTTTTTTTATTTTTTTTTATTTTCCAACAAACCTATAAAACTGCTTTAAGGCAGGGGGGTGTAATTCTCTCAGTTGGGTTATATTTTTATCAAAAAATTCTAATTTTTTGACCAAGAACGAGCAAAAAAAATTCCTTTAAAATTTTAAATCGTTTAATTGTTTAAATTTAGCAATATTAGGACAGTACCCCAAAGACGTAGTCCTACGTAGGGATATGTCCACATATCCCAGTATCATTTTTGAGTCTGGTTTTTCCTAAAAAGTTGCTAAGCAATAAAATTTAGCAAAAAGGATGGATCTGTAGATGTTTGCGTTGTAAAATCTTAATTTCCCCTTTTTTCCAAGTTCTAAATTCCCTAATTTTGAAATTATGAGTTTTATTTTCACACTGAACATATCTTTTTTTTTTTTTTTTTTTTTTTTAATTTTAATTCGTTATCTATTTTTTTTTTTCAGTTAAAGATAAATTGAACGAAGATGCAGATAGCGAAATTGCGACCACTTCGCTTCGAGTGAGTCTCGTATGCCCATTAGGAAAAATGCGAATGACGTTCCCGTGCAGAGCTTCGACTTGTAACCATTTGCAGTGCTTCGACGCCGCGTTATATTTACAAATGAACGAAAGGAAACCGACGTGGGTTTGCCCCGTGTGCGACAAGCCTGCCGTGTATGATAAACTAGTCATCGACGGTTATTTTCAAGAAGTTTTATCCTCCGGTAGACTGTTAAACGATGGCAACGAGATTCAATTAAACAGCGACGGCTCGTGGTCCTCTCTTAGCATCAAGAAAGAGAAGAAAACTGTTGCGGACCAACCGGAACCCGTCAAACCGGAACCCAAAGTCGAAATGTTAGACGTAGAACCGGAAGCGGCACCGGCACCTTCCTCCGTTGCACCCGTCGCGCCGAACGATACGCAAGAGAAGAAGAAAAAGGAAGAAGTTATCGATTTAACTTTATCGGATTCGGACGACGAACCTTTGGTGCCGAAAAAAAAGGTTACGCCTGATTCATCCCTTCAAAATAGTTATACGAATAACCTATCGACTCCTAATTCGGTTTCCAGTTCCGGGCAGCATAGCCCAAGCCTAATTATACTTGACAGTGATTCCCCTCCTTCGACCCCGACGCCTGCCACACCCGCTGTTCAAGTTTCCCCGAGATATAATTCTGGTTTAGCAAATAATTATATGCAGCCTACCCCCCATTTTCTAGACTTGGAAAATGAAACTTACAGGTATTGACAGTTGATGTCAATTCTCTGGCTGCTAGATTTAACGAATAAAAAAAGCAAGTTTCCTCTAACTTTGTTATATAAAAATTTCACATTACTTTAAAGAATCTTAAAAAAAAACGGAAAATTTTGTGAAATGGAACTTTAGTTTAAACTGACAATTTTTTGATAATGAGACTAGTGATTTTTTTAATATTATTATTTTAAGCATTTGAGTTGTAAAAAAAAAAAAAAAAAAAATTAATGGAGATTCAGAGGGTAATGGCGATGATACGATGCTCCTGTGTAGATCTTAAAAAGTTGGAAAAATAATTACAATAATATTGCTGACATAATGCATGTTATAACTTGTTATAACATTATATACATGTTATAACAATGTTATAACATTATATACATGTTATAATATTGTTATAACATGTTATAACATGTTATAACATGAACGACCAATGACATGAAATTCTTATTCTGAATATAATACGTTACTACTTTATTTTTTTTCCGTGCAAGAATGTTTTTTTCTAGTATAAACCACATGTTACGTTCTTAAGAGCCTGGCAACCTTTACTTTTAAGTGCCGAATCTTTTTTTTTCGCACATGAATTTTACAACATAATAAATGTTATAAATTTATTATTTTATGAGAATTTTATTATATTGTTCATGTTATAATGACTAAAATGTAACTTTTTTTTTGCCGTCGAAATCAATTTTAGACGGTATTTCAGTTATAATAGCAGAAAAAAAACGGAATAATGTGCGGCAAATATTTTTACGGTCAGTTAATTGTATAATCTGTCGAATCAAAAACATTCAAATCCTATCATCTGATAGTTTTTCTATTAAATGATCAGTAGGTTACATACAAAATGGAAAAATGTTAATTCCGGTTACATATAACCTTATTAAGGTTATTTATCATTTTTTTTATTACACTCTTTTCCCCATTTGTCAATTTCTGAATTGAAATCTCTGCATTTTTTTTTTAGTGACCAAATAAACCTTTTTTCCTTTTTTATGTAACTTACTGATCGTGTATTTAAATAACTGACCATTTGAACATCAGTTAACTGACCGTAAAACTACCATCCGTAATGTACGTTTGATGAAAATGACATAATACTCTTAAAATAAATTAAAGGATCATCGTATCATTACTGTTAAATAAGACAGAGCTTATTCTTACATTTTTTTCTTGTTTTATAAGTATAATAGCGTCTTTTAAAATCAATATAAATACGTATAAAATATCAGTAATTTTAATTAGCCTTTGATAATTAGTCTGCGAAACGGAAAGGAGTCGTCCTTTGAGTTCCATGGGATCCGGCCAGATTCCGAGGAGATTCGATCCGAGCAGATTCCGAGCCGGGAGACTCATTTTTTGTTCAAAAAAATTGAAACTAGCCCGTTTTCCTGGAATATCCGCTCCGGACGTCGTCGAATCGAAAAACTGGCTTCACCATCGGATTCAGAAGCGTCGAAAACCCCTGGAACCACCTTCAAACCCTTATTTTAAGAAAGTTTTTGACGATTTTGGTCAAAATTTAAGGTATCGATTTTTTATGTTGATAAGGGGTTTTCGAGGGTGTAGAATTCGAATATAGAGTCCATTTTTCGATCGGAGCAGTTCCCGAGCCGGGAGAGCCATTTTTAGTTCGAAAATATCGAAACCAGCTCCGGTTTTTCTGGAATATCAGCTCCGGGCGTTGTACGATCGAAAAACTGACTTCACCATCGGATTCAGAAGCGTCGAAAACCCCTGGAATCACCTTCAAACCCTTATTTTATGAAAGTCGATTTTTGAACAAAAAATCGACTTTCTCGAAAAAATGAAAAGACGAATATCTCGTCAACGGTTGATTTCTCGAGGTCGCGCCCGTTGACAAAGTTGTCGGGCTCGACGAGACGAATCGAATGAGCCAAACCAAAACGTTTTTGGACGATGTGAAAAAATTTTACCTATAGGGAGGTTTTTTAAAATTTTTCAAAACTTCAACCTCGAATATCCCGTCGACGGTTGATTTCTCGAGGTCGCGCCGTTGACAAAGTTGTCGGGCTCGACGAGACGAATCGAATGAGCCAAACCAAAACGTTTTTGGACGATGTGAAAAAATTTTACCTATAGGGGCTTTTTTTAAAATTTTTCAAAACTTCAACGTCGAATATCTCGTCAACGGTTCATTTCTCGAGGTCGCGCCCGTTGACAAAGTTGTCGGGCTCGACGAGACGAATCGAATGAGCCAAACCAAAACGTTTTTGGACGATGTGAAAAAATTTTACCTATAGGGGCTTTTTTTAAAATTTTTCAAAACTTCAACGTCGAATATCTCGTCAACGGTTCATTTCTCGAGGTCGCGCCCGTTGACAAAGTTGTGGCTCGACGAGACGAATCGAATGAGCCAAACCAAAACGTTTTTGGACGATTGTGAAAAAATTTTACCTATAGGGTGGTTTTTAAAATTTTCAAATCTTCAACCTCGAATATCTCGTCCACGGTTGATTTCTCGAGGTCGCGCCCGTTGACAAAGTTGTCGGGCTCGACGAGACGAATCGAATGAGCCAAACCAAAACGTTTTTGGACGATGTGAAAAAATTTTACCTATAGGGAGGTTTTTTAAAATTTTTCAAAACTTCAACCTCGAATATCCCGTCGACGGTTGATTTCTCGAGGTCGCGCCCGTTGACAAAGTTGTCGGGCTCGACGAGACGAATCGAATGAGCCAAACCAAAACGTTTTTGGACGATGTGAAAAAATTTTACCTATAGGGGCTTTTTTTAAAATTTTTCAAAACTTCAACGTCGAATATCTCGTCAACGGTTCATTTCTCGAGGTCGCGCCCGTTGACAAAGTTGTCGGGCTCGACGAGACGAATCGAATGAGCCAAACCAAAACGTTTTTGGACGATGTGAAAAAATTTTACTATAGGGAGGTTTTTTAAAATTTTTCAAAACTTCAACCTCGAAATCCGTCGACGGTTGATTTCTCGAGGTCGCGCCCGTTGACAAAGTTGTCGGGCTCGACGAGACGAATGGAATGAGCCAAACCAAAACGTTTTTGGACGATGTGAAAAAATTTTACCTATAGGGAGGTTTTTTAAAATTTTTCAAAACTTCAACCTCGAATATCCCGTCGACGGTTGATTTCTCGAGGTCGCGCCCGTTGACAAAGTTGTCGGGCTCGACGAGACGAATCGAATGAGCCAAACCAAAACGTTTTTGGACGATGTGAAAAAAATACCTATAGGGGCTTTTTTTAAAATTTTTCAAAACTTCAACGTCGAATATCTCGTCAACGGTTCATTTCTCGAGGTCGCGCCCGTTGACAAAGTTGTCGGGCTCGACGAGACGAATCGAATGAGCCAAACCAAAACGTTTTTGGACGATGTGAAAAAATTTTACCTCTAGGGGCTTTTTTTAAAATTTTTCAAAACTTCAACGTCGAATATCTCGTCCACGGTTGATTTCTCGAGGTCGCGCCCGTTGACAAAGTTGTCGGGCTCGACGAGACGAATCGAATGAGCCAAACCAAAACGTTTTTGGACGATGTGAAAAAATTTTACCTATAGGGGCTTTTTTTAAAATTTTTCAAAACTTCAACCTCGAATATCTCGTCAACGGTTGATTTCTCGAGGTCGCGCCCGTTGACAAAGTTGTCGGGCTCGACGAGACGAATCGAATGAGCACAACCCAAAACGTTTTGGACGATGTGAAAAAATTTTACCTATAGGGGCTTTTTTTAAAATTTCTCAAAACTTCAACCTCGAATATCTCGTCAACGGTTGATTTCTCGAGGTCGCGCCCTTGACAAAGTTGTCGGGCTCGACGAGACGAATCGAATGAGCCAAACCAAAACGTTTTTGGACGATGTGAAAAAATTTTACCTATAGGGAGGTTTTTTAAAATTTTTCAAATCTTCAACCTCGAATATCTCGTCAACGGTTGATTTCTCGAGGTCGCGCCCGTTGACAAAGTTGTCGGGCTCGACGAGACGAATCGAATGAGCCAAACCAAAACGTTTTTGGACGATGTAAAAAAATTTTACCTATGGGGGCTTTTTTTAAAATTTTTCAAAACTTCAACCTCGAATATCTCGTCAACGGTTGATTTCTCGAGGTCGCGCCCGTTGACAAAGTTGTCGGGCTCGACGAGACGAATGGAATGAGCCAAACCAAAACGTTTTTGGACGATGTGAAAAAATTTTACCTATAGGGAGGTTTTTTAAAATTTTTCAAATCTTCAACCTCGAATATCTCGTCAACGGTTGATTTCTCGAGGTCGCGCCCGTTGACAAAGTTGTCGGGCTCGACGAGACGAATGGAATGAGCCAAACCAAAACGTTTTGGACGATGTGAAAAAATTTTACCTATAGGGAGGTTTTTTAAAATTTTTCAAATCTTCAACCTCGAATATCTCGTCAACGGTTGATTTCTCGAGGTCGCGCCCGTTGACAAAGTTGTCGGGCTCGACGAGACGAATGGAATGAGCCAAACCAAAACGTTTTTGGACGATGTGAAAAAATTTTACCTATAGGGAGGTTTTTTAAAATTTTTCAAAACTTCAACCTCGAATATCCCGTCGACGGTTGATTTCTCGAGGTCGCGCCCGTTGACAAAGTTGTCGGGCTCGACGAGACGAATCGAATGAGCCAAACCAAAACGTTTTTGGACGATGTGAAAAAATTTTACCTATAGGGAGGTTTTTTAAAATTTTTCAAAACTTCAACCTCGAATATCTCGTCAACGGTTGATTTCTCGAGGTCGCGCCCGTTGACAAAGTTGTCGGGCTCGACGAGACGAATCGAATGAGCCAAACCAAAACGTTTTTGGACGATGTGAAAAAATTTTACCTATAGGGGCTTTTTTTAAAATTTTTCAAAACTTCAACGTCGAATATCTCGTCAACGGTTCATTTCTCTGAGGTCGCGCCCGTTGACAAAGTTGTCGGGCTCGACGAGACGAATCGAATGAGCCAAACCAAAACGTTTTTGGACGATGTGAAAAAATTTTACCTATAGGGAGGTTTTTTAAAATTTTTCAATCTTCAACCTCGAATATCTCGTCAACGGTTGATTTCTCGAGGTCGCGCCCGTTGACAAAGTTGTCGGGCTCGACGAGACGAATCGAATGAGCCAAAAACCAACGTTTTTGGACGATGTGAAAAAATTTTACCTATAGGGGCTTTTTTTAAAATTTTTCAAAACTTCAACCTCGAATATCTCGTCAACGGTTGATTTCTCGAGGTCGCGCCCGTTGACAAAGTTGTCGGGCTCGACGAGACGAATGGAATGAGCCAAACCAAAACGTTTTTGGACGATGTGAAAAAATTTTACCTATAGGGAGGTTTTTTAAAATTTTTCAAAACTTCAACCTCGAATATCCCGTCGACGGTTGATTTCTCGAGGTCGCGCCCGTTGACAAAGTTGTCGGGCTCGACGAGACGAATCGAATGAGCCAAACCAAAACGTTTTTGGACGATGTGAAAAAATTTTACCTATAGGGGCTTTTTTTAAAATTTCTCAAAACTTCAACGTCGAATATCTCGTCAACGGTTCATTTCTCGAGGTCGCGCCGTTGACAAGTTGTCGGGCTCGACGAGACGAATCGAATGAGCCAAACCAAAACGTTTTTGGACGATGTGAAAAAATTTTACCTATAGGGGCTTTTTTTAAAATTTCTCAAAACTTCAACGTCGAATATCTCGTCAACGGTTCATTTCTCGAGGTCGCGCCCGTTGACAAAGTTGTCGGGCTCGACGAGACGAATCGAATGAGCCAAACCAAAACGTTTTTGGACGATGTGAAAAAATTTTACCTATAGGGGCTTTTTTTAAAATTTTTCAAAACTTCAACGTCGAATATCTCGTCAACGGTTCATTTCTCGAGGTCGCGCCCGTTGACAAAGTTGTCGGGCTCGACGAGACGAATCGAATGAGCCAAACCAAAACGTTTTTGGACGATGTGAAAAAATTTTACCTATAGGGGCTTTTTTTAAAATTTTTCAAAACTTCAACCTCGAATATCTCGTCAACGTTGATTTCTCGAGGTCGCGCCCGTTGACAAAGTTGTCGGGCTCGACGAGACGAATCGAATGAGCCAAACCAAAACGTTTTTGGACGATGTGAAAAAATTTTACCTATAGGGGCTTTTTTTAAAATTTTTCAAATCTTCAACCTCGAATATCTCGTCAACGGTTGATTTCTCGAGGTCGCGCCCGTTGACAAAGTTGTCGGGCTCGACGAGACGAATCGAATGAGCCAAACCAAAACGTTTTTGGACGATGTAAAAAATTTTACCTATAGGGGCTTTTTTTAAAATTTTTCAAAACTTCAACCTCGAATATCTCGTCAACGGTTGATTTCTCGAGGTCGCGCCCGTTGACAAAGTTGTCGGGCTCGACGAGACGAATCGAATGAGCCAAACCAAAACGTTTTTGGACGATGTGAAAAAATTTTACCTATAGGGGCTTTTTTTAAAATTTTTCAAAACTTCAACCTCGAATATCTCGTCAACGGTTGATTTCTCGAGGTCGCGCCCGTTGACAAAGTTGTCGGGCTCGACGAGACGAATCGAATGAGCCAAACCAAAACGTTTTTGGACGATGTGAAAAAATTTTACCTATAGGGAGGTTTTTTAAAATTTTTCAAAACTTCAACCTCGAATATCTCGTCAACGGTTGATTTCTCGAGGTCGCGCCCGTTGACAAAGTTGTCGGGCTCGACGAGACGAATGGAATGAGCCAAACCAAAACGTTTTTGGACGATGTGAAAAAATTTTACCTATAGGGGCTTTTTTTAAAATTTTTCAAAACTTCAACGTCGAATATCTCGTCAACGGTTGATTTCTCGGGGTCGCGCCCGTTGACGATTTTGCTCAAAATTTAAGGTATCGATTTTTTATGTTGATAAGGGGTTTTTGAGGGTGTAGAATTCGAATATCGAGTCCATTTTCCGATCGGAGCAGTTTCCGAGCCGGGAGAGCGATTTTTAATTCGAAAAAATCGAAACTAGCTCCGGTTTTTCTGGAATATCCGCTCCGGACGTCGTCAAATCGAAGAACTGACTTCACCATCGGATTCAGAAGCGTCGAAAACCCCCAGAACCACCTTCAAACCCTGATTTTAAGAAAGTCGATTTTTCCGTCAAAAATCGAAAAATTGAAAAGAATTTCCACAGAAGGTGTAATGACACCTAGTGGCCGGGTCACGTGACCTGATGGGACACTGGGTACTGCCTATGAATAGAGAGCCTAGAAGTAGAGAGTCGCATTTTATATCAGATCGCTCTGATTAGTAGTTTTCTTTCGTGGTTCTAGATTTTGTTCTAACCTAAATTGGTTGCTTCTTATATCCAGAGTATCCACGGGATTCCAATACAATTTCCATAAAGCTGTTTTTTTTTTTAAAAAAAAGATTGTATTTAATTTTTAATTTTTAAAAATTAAAATAGACATAGCGTCAAATACTCAGTGTCTAAGGGGAAAAAAAAGACCAAATTCATATGCCCCTACATTAATGGGATATAGGCAACTTGGAATGCATTTAATAAAAATAATTATAAACTAATGGTAGCTCTTCTACTACAAAACGTAAGAGATGTAAAATTTGATTGCATAATTTTTTGAGGTTTCTGAAAGTAAATTTACCAATATAAAACTAATATAAAACCGAAAACATTAACCAGTTTAGGTTAGCTCAAAAATCTAGAACCACGGAGGAAAACTACCAATCAAAAAGCAGCATGGTTATATATGGGAATCGCGACTCTCTCCTAGGCTCTCTACCTATTAAGGAACCGTTAGGAAAAAAGTTCTCTGAAATAGATTAAGTGACGCTCAAAAGATTTGTGAAATTAACTTTTATTTCAAACTGACAATTTTTTTTTCTTTTTTACAATTTTTTTGATAAAGAGACAGTGATTTTTTTTTTAGCATTATCATTAGAGTATCATTCTTATTATTTATTTCACAAGCACTTGAATGATTGAATAATTCAGTTTTTAAAAGCTACTACGATAGCCAAGATGGACATTTAAAATATTCACCCTTTACTTTAGAAAATGATTTCTTCAGAAGGTTTTTAAATGCTAAAAGGCACCAAAATCGAATTATCGTAGCATTGCCGTTAATGGAATAAATCAAAAGAGGAAAAATATTTGAAAAAGTAAAACAGAACGGAAACTATTACTAATACGGATATTTCATTAATTTTTGTTTTTAATAAATTCAGTGTTCGATAAATATGTACTTAATTTTAACATAATAAATATAATTCCGTTTGATACATGTATTTGTATATTTATATTAGGAAATTTAATTTCGATCGAGACCAATTTCTTTATTAGGATCTTTATTCTTTATTAGTTCTTAATTTCTTTAATAAATTATTTTACTCCAACGAAATTTTCAAGAAATAACCTTCAAAAGAAAAATAATTCTCACTTTTTTGTTTTTAAGTTGAACGACGATTTACTTTCTGCTTTTACAATGTAAAAAATTCCGAACATTCATATAAATATACGTGTATTCTTTTATATCAATCGAACACTCTATTATCCATGCACGATTTATGTGAACTACAACACTTTGGTTTCTAAATGTACAATTAATATTCTCTTCCTTTTTTTTACATGGTCCAAATGAGAAAAAAATATTCATTAATTGGAAAACAATTATTACTTCAAAGAGATCGCTTTATCTCTTTTTTTTTTCCAAATTTTTACTTTTTACTTTTCTACTTTTTTGTCACAGTCATATAAATAAATATGGCGGTAAAAAAATTTTTCCCATTTATTTATTTATTTATTTACTTAATTACTTACTTTTATATTTTTCTTTATTTTAAATTATCAGACATTAAATTTGAAAAATACTAAAGCTAACTAATAAACATACAGCAAATTACTTTTAAATAAACAAACAATATAATTGTACAATTATAATGAATTTATATGATTCTAAAAATACCAATTTACATACAATATTTACATTCCACGAAATCACACTCTCACAAATTTTAATTAAAATTATTAAATAAAACAAACGAAAAATATTTTTGATAGCAAAATACCCCGGAAAACATTTTCGGAGTGCCTTTCCTCAAAACAGTTCACATGTAAAAAAAAAAAAAAAAAAAAATTCCAGAATTTAATTAAAATCTTTCCAATTACCCACGATAAAAACTGACTAGGCATTCAAAGTTATTTTACGCAACGTATCTTTTTTTTAAAATTAATCACTTACGGTAACCGAAACTCTATTTTTCGTCTGTTTTATCAGAATAAAAAAAATAAAATAAAATAAAAAAAGATCACATTAATCATTTAAACTCAAAATATAAACTCATTCATCCAAACATCATTTTCTCACATTTTTCTTTTTTTTTTATATTTTTTTTTCAATTTTTTTTCTCGTATTTTAAAAAGGCATATCGACTATACGTCCAACCGAAATTTCGAACACTTCAAATGAAATTAAGAAAATAAAAATGTAAAATCGTTCCTATTTTTTTTTTTCTAATCGCACACGGTTTTTTTTTCCTCTGGAATGATGGAATTTAAATGAATCCAAAAATAATTAATAAATACTTAACATTCACGAAACATCTCATTCAACCTAGGTAGTAAGAGTGGCTCGTCTTAGACTCTGAATCGGCCTTGCAATCCGTAATAAAAGCTTTGTTATCTGTAGAGAATGGTAAAGTGAAATGCCTCATAAGTTCTTGGTGCTGCTTTTTTTAAAAAACGTGTTTCGCTTACAAAAGAAATGCCATCCATGGTCATTTTTAAATCTTTTGGCTTTCAATAAATTCACAGTACGTTCGATTCAGTTCGACCAGATTTGATCTCCGGATCTCTCAGGCAAGCACGTTACTGTTCAACCACGAGACGGTTTCACTAAGGCCATCAAATCATGTAATTGCCTACATACAGATTGCGTTCACGCCATGTAGGGCTTCTCGTCGGGCATAATCGCAGTGATTTTTTTGCAAAATAATTTAAGCAAAATCAACGTTTTTCTCTTCAACCTTATTTGGAATGATTGCAATTCTTTGCCCAGGGAACGATTTTATTTTAATACAATAATTATTAAACTAAGAAAAAAAAGAGTAGCAGTAGGTTACACGTACATTTTGCGTGCATTTGACATATAACGATTTTTCCCCAAAATTTTCACTTCGTCTTCTTCCCGAGGAAGACCTCTTCATCCGAAAATACGTCAGCATTTTCGAATACCCCTTTCTTTTCAAATATTTCAAGAGCTGTTTCCTTCGTCAGCCACTTTTTTTCCTTCCTTACTGAATACAACTATTTCACTAATTATACCACTTGACAACCCCCTCCCCTCCCCTCTACTCCTGAAATGATGACGCAGAGTACTTGTAACGACTGGATACTTTAAAAAAAATGAAAAATAAAAATCCAAGATTTTTGTTTTTCCTGGAGACTTAAAGCAGAGAATGAAGATCACTGAATTTATTGATGAATGCCTGAAGATCGCTGGACGTTGAAGATCGATGACTTTGGTTCTATCCCTCTTCTCGGTTATTATTTTAAAAGTCTTAAAAATGCCACAGTCTCTTTTTAAAAAGAGATTTTTTTTTTTTTTGTCTTCTTTTAAATTACATTTAAAATTGGTTTGCCTAATGGTCCTATATCTGAAAAAAAGAAACGAAAAAAAAAATTATTTTTCAAATTAAATGCAGAAAAAAAATATTTGTGCGCCGAAGGTCAACTCACGTATCTCCATCGTAAATGTGGTTGGAGATAGTCGGATTTTGATTGTTTTTCAAAACATGTGAGCACGTAAAACTTGTTGTTTGGGAAACAGATTATTTCCAATCACGTTAATGCTGGAGATACGTCAATTTGGCTTTCGGCGCACTCATATAATCCTAAATTTGAAATGAGCGACACGAAGAACATAAGAAATGTGAGTACATAATGAACTTGATGACACATGGTCCTTTAAATATTTTAGATCTCGATTTTTTTTGCCAAAACTTTAAAAATACTCGTTTCTTATATTTTCGAAGTCTCCAAAATAAGATATTTTGACACAATTTTCCTCTACAGGATCACGCTCGTATACTTACAGGTTTCCTAGATGAAAATCCTGGATATTGTGTACATAATAACCAAAAATATGACAGTCATCGGCCTTAAGTCTTCTGCGCCGCCGGTACCGTCAGCTGCGGCTTCTGCAAAAAATAATAATTTCAAAATTACCGAACTGAATTTGACTAATTTTTAAAAACATTTAGAGAAAATTAAATTAAAATAGCGATAAAAAATTTAAAAAAAAAAAAAAGATTAATTTTAATTTTTGTACCCAATCATGCAAAACGCCTATAAAATGTTGCGGGATGGGGGGGGGGATTAGTTGAAAAATTATTTTTTTATTTTGCACCCACCTGCAACAGCGGAAAAAGCCTCGTCGACTAGAAAATCTAGAAAAAAACAAAAAGTGCAAAAATAACAAAAGCAGCACGTGTCTTTATTTTCAAAGCTTTTTGAAAAACTATTTTACAAAAAAAAAAAAAAAAAAAAAAAAAAAATGCGCTTTTAGCTTCTTTTTTAAAGCGTTTTTAAGACTCCCATTTTCTGTATGCTCGTCTTTTCCTGCACACAATTACAGCACACTGTACACAAGATTTAAGTAATAACAGTAAAAAAAAACTCGCTTTTTTTCTTGTTAGCAAAGCCCCATTATTATTGATTTTAAAACACAAGTTAAAAAAAAAATAACTGTACCTCCGCTAAACTGCTGTTCATCTGAATAATCAGACCAACCGTGAGAATTCATGGCACGGACTTTGACGAAATATTCAACCGGTGCTAAATCTCTTAATATTTCCGAACCGGAATACCAAGTTTTATCAGTAGCTTCTCGGACCATTGGTCGAATTGTTGTGTTGCCGTCTGTGCCCTAGAGAAAAAAAAAGAAAAAAGAAATCAATCACGTTTGTTACTAAAACGGCTATAAAAATATAACTATGACAGGCTTGAACTTGCAAATGTCAACTGGAACTTGACAATGACAAGTTGGAACTTGACAATAGACAAGTTAAAACTTGCCAATGACAAGTTGGAACTTGCCAAATTCAAACTTAACATTGTCGAGTTCAAACAATATTAAGTTTGAATTTGGCATTATCAAGTTTAAATGTCAAAAATTCTTGCTTACCATGGCTGTTTGATAGGTAAGTTCGTATGCGGTAATGGGGGAGTACGACTCTACTGTCCATGAAACTTCAGGGCTTTTTCCATCATCGCTGACTTGAACTTTCACTACAGGTTTTGTAGGTTTTCCTGTTTGAATAGAAAACAAAAATATATAATTAAATCCGACTTTATGAAAAAAAAATAGTACATCTATCTTTGCGTACCGGAAAGTATCAAAGTTTTAGTGTCATTTCCTAAAGAGTTAATCGCAAAACATGAATAAGCTCCAAAATCCTGTGGGGTTACATTTGAGATTGTGAGCGTATGTGAAGGAGTGCCGCCATTTGAGATTCTGATTCGGTTGTTTTGATGAATGGCTCGTCCGTCTTTGTACCAGCTCACCTTTAAGAAAAAAAAAATTGGAAATTTAAAAAAAATAAAATTTATGAATCACTTGCAGATCCAATTTGGCCAATAGAGTCTATATAAAAAAATTTTTGAACTTAAATCCTTTCTTAACACATTAACCCTTTTCTGATGACGATCCGACATGAAGGACACGTAACTTCTGCAAATTGCCCGGTGGCAGCACAGGGTCGGATTTTTTTAAAAATTATTAGCTTAATTTTTATCAAAAAGACCTAAAAATCTGGTATCAGTTTCAATTTTATAGGCTGATTTCAAAACTCATCCCCAGTGATCGATCATCGATTTTCATAAACCTTGATATCACCAGTCAAATTTCACCAGAGATTGACAGGCCAATTTTAAGTGCTGCAAGTGAAAGCCCAGAGGATTAGAATATTGAGAACTAGTTAAACGACAAAATTATTCCCCAGGGATTTTCAAAATATTTTTCTCCACTTACAATTGGTTTCGGCTCGGCGTGTACGATACAAGTGATTTCAGGTTCGAGTCCCAGGCCCGTTGTAACCGTTTCCGCTTCGATTTCAATTTCAGGTTTGTCTAAAAAAAAAAAAAATTACACGTTATACGAAAAAATTCTTTAAAAAAAATCATAATAAAATGAAACAAGGCTTATAAATTCAACTCACAATGAACATGAACCTCGACAACTTCTTTCTGCGTCGCATAACCATTTGTCGCTTCACATTGGTATTTTCCGGTGGCTTTCCTATTGACCTCCACGAACGTGATGCTGTATCCCTCCATTGTTTCATTTCCATTTAGAAAATGCCTGTTGTGACCCTGCCTGGTCCAAGTTACTTTCGGAAGAGGGTGGCCTTCAACCTCGCAGGCGAGAGTTAGAGATTGGCCTTTTTTGATGATTAGGCTTTGACCGTGGGGAACATGAGGGATGACTTTCGTTATTCTTGCTGGAACTGAAAAAAAAAAAAAAAATTAAATTTCAATAACAAAAGAAGACTATTTCCTATTCCATTTTAATGCGTTATTACCTCGGTTAATTAAGGTGAAGTCACTTTACGTTATGTAAGATAACGTAACGTAACGTAACATAACGTGACTTAACCTAACACAACCCAACTTAAAATAAACTAACCTAACCCAACCCAACCTAACCCAACCTAACCTAACCTAACCTAACCTAACCAACCCAACCTAACCCAACCCAACCTAACCTAACCCAACCCAACCTAACCTAACCTAACCCAACCTAACCCAACCCAACCTAACCTAACCCAACCCAACCTAACCCAACACAACCTAACCTTACCCAACCTAACCTAACCCAACCCAACCTAACCTAACCCAACCTAACTCAACCCAACCTAACCTAACCCAACCTAATCAAACCTAACCTAACCTAACCCAACCTAACCCAACCTAACCTAACCTAACCCAACACAACCTAACCTTACACAACCTAACCTAACCTAACCCAACCCAACCTAACCCAACCTAACCTTTTTTTTTTTTTTTTTTTTTTTTTTTTTTTGGGTACGATGGGAAAATCCTCATGGACACCCTTGGAGAACCAAGGGTAGTGTCAGACTTCTACTGACTAAAAACCCACCGCATAGTCAACGACCGACCTTGGAACTGCTGTTCGCATTACTTCAAGGCCGGAAGTCCCCTAGCGTCCCATATCTCGCTCGGTAGCTTCCTTTCCCTCCATGACTTTGGTGATGTATGCTGCAATCACGTTCCAGGCGTCTTTAGATTGCAGCATCACTCCTACAACGTTGTCAGGGCTTAGCTGAACTCCTACTATTTGTTCAGCCGTCCTCCGAGCCTCTTCCCACCTCTCACACGCAAAGATGGTGTGGTTCGCGCTGTCCTGCTCTCCGCAATACCAGCATAGGTCGCTGCCGTCCAGCCTGAACCTTAGGAAATAGTCACCAAACACACCGTGGCCCGTTAAGACCTGGGTCAGGTGGTAGGTGACTTCCCCATGCTTGCGGTTACTCCATGTGCGGATGTCGGGTATCAACCTCCTCGTCCATTTTGCCTTTGTGGCTTCCGGGTCTGCCCACATCTCCTGCCATTTGTCCAGTGTTTGCGCCCTTGCTTCGTTCTTGTCTCCTCCCGTGTTGAACAGTAGACTACGTTCTGCCGCCAGCAGTCGTACAGGTGGGATGCCTGCAATAGCCTCGACTGCAGCGGTAGATGCTGTTCGGTAAGCACTACAGGTGCGAAGCAACGCCTTCCTCATCGTGGCATCCAGCTTGATACGCACTTCTTCTGACGAGATTCCTTCTTCCCATGCAGGAGCGGCGTATAGAACCGTGGATAAACTACGTTGGCTAGAGCCTTTCGTTTGCTAGATCTTGGTCCTCTTACGTTAGGCATGAGTCGGCTAAGATTGCAAGACGTTTTCTCAGCTTTCTCAGAGGCCTTCTGAACGTGGACTTTGACTTTCATACCAGTTTCTAACCAGACCCCAAGATACTTTATACTTTTTTGGGTTTCGATCTCGGTATCGCTTACTTTTATGCGAACCAACGGTGTATATCTTCTGGTGTTTAGAAGAACAGCTTCTGTCTTTTCCGGAGCTATCTCCACCCCAATGCGCCCGATCCTCCTGATGATAATTTCCAGGGCTAGGTTAGCGAGTTTCTCCACAGCTTCCGTGTCTTCTCCGTGACCAGTATAGCCAGATCGTCGGCGAAGGCCACTAGCTGGACACCCTCCGGCAGATCTGTCTCCAGCACCTCATCATACAGGACGTTCCAAAGGTACGGCCGAGGACCGAGCCTTGTGGGACGCCGCATGTCACTCGTACTTTTTGATCGTTAATGAGCACCCACCTGTCGGTAAGGTAGCTCTTAATAATACGGATCAAGTACGGCGGTGTGTTCCTCTTCTTGAGGGCTTTAACTATCTTTCTCCACGGTGCCGAGTTAAAGGCGTTCTTTATATCAAGGGTGATCATGCAGCAGATTTTGCGTACTTGATACGCGCCTCTGGCTGCTTGCTTCCCGATCTCCAGCACCTTCTTTATGGCGTGGACCGTGGACCTGCCTTTCCGAAAACCATACTGTTTGTCCGAAGGTTCGGGGGCCTCTGCTTCAAGACGAGCCAGTAGGAGACGTTCCATAATTTTCCCATGACGTTCAGTAGACAGAGGGGTCTGTAGCTTGTAGGCTGACCAGCTTTCTGCGGTTTCGGTAGGAGCACGAGTCTCGCTACCTTCCACTCTGCCGGAAAGATCCCGTCCTTGAGAGCTCCGTCATAACGGTCGTGACTTCTTTTGCACAGTTTGCCGCAAGGGCTTTAACGAGTTCAGTAGTGATGTTATCAGGACCTGGTGCCTTACCAGATTTGAGTAGGGCACAGGCCTTCTGAACCTCCTCCTCGGTAAAGGGTTGAGGTTCGTCGTCGACCACTTCTGCTTCCCATTCAGTCACTTCGTGGTTGGGAACAGCTTTTCCGCTATCTCCACCTGCTCTTCGGTTGTTAGAGCCGGGATAGAGTTTAGCTTGAGCTTTTTAGTTACAATCTTGTAGCCTAGCCCCCAGATGTCCTCGTTGAGATCCTGAATAAGCGTATCCCATGAGCGCACTTTCTCCTTGTTGATCGCCCAGCAGAGCATCCGCCTTTTTATGGCATAGGTATCTCGCCATGTTCGTCGATCAGCCTCTGTTGCGTTCCGCTTTTTGTTGCCACGAACGACTTTCCGTCGCCAGGAGATGCATTCGCGCCTTATGTCGGCAATTTCCTGGGTCCACCAATACACCTCTTTGCGTCCATTTCCCCCTTTCTTCTTTGGAAACGTTTCATCGCAGGCCGCCGTCACCGCTTCTTCGCAGGCTTTGGCGTCCAAGACCGTTTCAATTTGTAACCCAACCTAACCTAACCCAACCTAACCTAACCCAACCTAACCTAACCTAACCTAACCTAACCTAACCTAACTTAACCGAACCCAATCCAACCTAACCTAGATTAATAAATTAGGTCAGTAGATGAACCTAACATAACATTGAGTAACAGGAACATTTTTTTCCCATAAACTTAATACTTGAATGCCTTTTTAAGAAAATACTCGAAAATACTTACTGATTACATTAAGGACATGGGTTAATTCCACAGTGGGTTGCGACGAGACCTGACACAAATAACTCCCAGAATCAGAAACCAAAGCGTGTCTAATGGAAAGAGTGTTATTCGGATACTTGTAGACTCTTGGGTCTTTCGTCATCTTATGATCATCCAGATACAAGACGTTGGAACCGTTCTTCCATATTTTCGAGAAGGCATCTGAAAAAATAAAAATCCAAATTTTCGGTACTATTTTTAAAAAGTAGAAAAAGGAAGAAAAAAAAAAGCACAACGCTGTTATGCTTAAGTGTAAAATCGCTTTTTCCAAGGGATTAAAAATACAAAAAAAAAAAAGTTAAGATAAAGCGTCATTAGTTAGAAAAAAGAAAAACTTTTTAGCTTTAATCTAGTTTTCATCCTCGACCGTTCTTATTCCTTTATTAGAATTACATTTTCCACGGAGAGAGCTGCAATCTTACCTCCGTTTCTAACTTCGCAAGGGAGAAGGATATGATCCCCTTCCCTCCGGGTAAGAGGCTCGGCTCTGCTCTCAATAACTGGAGCTGGCCCTTTATATTCCCCATCGTCATTCGAATCATCATCGTCGGCTTGATAATCGTCCTCGTCATTTGGGTATTCGTTATCCTTGTCTTTATCTACTTCCGAAGGTTTACAGTAACCTGAAACAAAATGAAAAAGAAAAAAAATAAGTACATTATTGCCAATTAATGCCAGGGCTGAAATATTTTTCAATGTTATAAAAATATTTTAGAAAATTTCTGAAATACTGTATTTTCCAATATTTTGGAAATATTTTGCAAAATATTTTTTGAAACAAAAAACAATAAAATATTTTTAAATATTTTAAAATATTTTTGAAATTTTTTCCAATATTTGAAAAATATTTCTGAAATATTTTTAAAAATATCCATTTTTTTGTTCTTATTTTTCCAAACTAAAAGCTTGGAGGCACGCTTTCCCGTCGAGTAAAAAATTCGAAAAAATTCAGGGAAACTTATCTCACACAAATAAAAAAATTTAGGGGGGTGGCACCTGAGAAAAATCCGAACTTCGCAAAATAAGAACCACCTTATTGTCCGTCCCTCCCTCCACGCTCCCCTCAATATTTTACGTCAACCTACGCCATTGCATGTCGCTCTTGTTGTTTTTACTTCCCTTTCCCTCACCTCCTTCAATTTAGCTTCGGCGTCGACTTGATTTCATTTTTGTTTAAATTTCCATTCGATATCCGATTGAAATCTTATCTTTGGATCGCAGAAATTATTCATCCGTTTACAATCCGATCCGGCCGGTTAAAACCTATCACCCGAGCTTTCCCCGTAATTTTCAACCGATCTTTCGGGAAAGGGACATTTTAGACTTCAAATTTTGAAGGAATTTAATTTATCGACGGGAGAGGGGAGAGAAATCCGCCCCGGATTTTAAAGAAGATTAAATACACTACGACTGAAACTTGTACTTAACATTTCACGAAAAACGGGGGAAATCTTAAACGAAGGTAAAAGTCGATTGAGGATTGCCTTTTATTCATTAATTTATACCGGAGGGGATTGAAAAAAGGATCTTTTCAAGGAAAAGGAAATTTTTTTTTTCAAAAATAGTCTTCAAAAGAATCCCGGGTAATTTAAATTAATAACTTTGCGGAAAAACTTTCCATCGTTGGTCATTCATTTTGAATTTTCGTCAAAACGCAACTTTTATTTTTATTCGAAAGAAAATTTAACCCCTTTTTTCCTTGTAATGAAGTGAAGAAAAGGAAATAAAGAAAACGATATGGAGTTACGGATAATAAAGTTCATAGGAAGAATTTTTTATATTTATTTCTTCGATGTCCCTTTTTCCTCGTCAGGGACAGCCTGACACACCTTGCTCGTCTGATAACGATTGTCGTAAAATTTTCCCGAGTTCCGTTTTCTTCTTTTTTTTTTATTTCTCTTTCGTGTAGTCGATGTTTTTTTGCCTTTTACGGTTCCATATGAAGTTATTTTATTTTTTTACGATTTCAAATCGTATTACTCAGGGCTGCAAGTCAGGTTCCGATTCCGATTCCAAGTAACAAATAATTTAACGAAGCCGATTACGATTCTGATTCCCAATGAAAAAAAAAAAATTAAATATTACAAAAATATTTTTAAAACATTAAAAAAAAATTTCAGAAATATTTTTAAAACATTGAAAATCATTTCAAAATATTTTTATAACATTGAAAAATATTTCCAAACATTTTTAAAACATTGAAAATCATTTCAGAATTATTTTTAAAACATTGAAAAATATTTCAGAAATATTTTTAAAACTTTGAAAATCATTTCAGAATTATTTTTAAACGTTGAAAAACATTTTAGAATCATTTTTAAAACGTTGAAATTTATTTCAGAAAAATATTTTTAAAACGTTGAAAATCATTTCATAATTATTTTTAAAACATTGAAAACCATTTGAGAAATATTTTTAAAACATTGCAAAACATGTCAGAATTAATTTTTCCAACAAACCTATAAAACTGCTTTTAGAAGGCGGGGGGGGGGGGGGGGTGTAATTCTCTCAGTTGGGGTTATCGGTATCTGGATCAAAGAGGGAACCTGGAAGATGTTCAGTAAAAGAATACACCAGAGGCACTCGAAGAGTGGACTCATTCAGGATTATTTTTAAAACATTGAAAATCATTTCAGAATAATTTTTAAAACAATGAAAATCATATCAGAATTATTTTTAAAAACACTGAAAAATATTTCAGAAATATTTTTAAAACTTTGAAAATCATTTCAGAATGATATTTAAACTTTGAAAATCATTTCAGAATCATTTTTAAAACGTTGAAAATTATATCAGAATTATTGTTAAAACTTTGAAAATCATTTCAGAATCATTTTTAAAACGTTGAAAATTATATCAGAATTATTTTTAAAAACATTGAAAAATATTTCAGAAATATTTTTAAAACTTTGAAAATCATTTCAGAATGATATTTAAACTTTGAAAATCATTTCAGAATTATTTTTAAAACGTTGAAAAACATTTCAGAATTATTTTTAAAACATTGAAAATCATTTCAGAATCATTTTTAAAACATTGAAAATTATATCAGAATTATTGTTAAAACTTTGAAAATCATTTCAGAATTATTTTTAAAACGTTGAAAAACATTTCAGAATTATTTTTAAAAACATTGAAAAATATTTCAGAAATATTTTTTAAATATTGAAAAATATTTCAAAAAGATTTGTAAAATATTATTAGGCTATCTACAAATTTTTTTGAAAAATTTGTCTAAAATTTTGGAAATATTCGTTTTTTTATGTTCGGTGTCCAAAACACCAACCAGACAACCGGACACGACAAAACCACCATTGGTGCGCCCTAAGACGTAGTCCTACGTCAAAAAAATCAACCGCATAACGGTGCCCAATAGTGACCCTAACGAGAAAGAAGAAAAGACACCGCTCAGTCAAAGGAGATCAGAAAAAGAAGCGCGGCTTTGTTTCAAAAAATAAACCTGCCACGAATAATGATAAAAAAAAAAGCGTGAAATATTCGCCGGCAATACAAAAAAGTTAGGATAAACACGCTAACGATCTCGAATTGGGCATTTCCTTTCAATGTTGCAAATGCGTGATGCATTCATAAGCAGTAATTGTAATGCTGTTCAACACCAGTTTTCATTTAATTATGTTGTCAAATTTAATCTTCACAGCCACTCGTCTTTAATGATCTGCGGGGCTTTTATTTTTTTTTCTTAATTTTTTTTTTCTTCTTCTTCTGCTAACTACTTCTAACTTTCATCGCTTATCGAGACGTGTGATCGGATTTTGTGTGTGTGTATTACCGCGTGGCACGAGGTTAAAATTCTTTTAAAGGCTCTTATCTCTGCAAAATAACAAAAAACAAATAATTCTTTACGTTAAAATTACCGAAAACTGTCAACCCCACGTCGAGTTTACAACTTAAATCGTATATTAAACCGCCTCGGACAAAACCGGATCAACCATATTCACCCGACCTTATGAACTCCCACCATATTCGGGAAGCCATTTAAGGAGGGAATAAAAAAAATAAAAAAAAAACCTGCCCCGTGATTTTATATCTAAAAACGTTTTCAGGAAGGATATCTTGTGACATTATCAGAATGGAAGCCTTTCCCCCTGTAATTTATGTGCTCAATCAACGGGGTTATAAATCGTTTTAAAATAAAATCCGGTACACGTATCATACAATCCTTTATAAAACTATCAGGTTCCCCGTCTTTCCTTAATTACTCATGGAAAAGTTATGATGGAAGCCATATTGTTTTAAAACGAAAAGATTCATCCCCATTAGCCGAGGAACCGGATAAATTCGCAGCGGAGGCCTTTAATGAACCGCATTTTGCCCAGCCTTTTTTCGTCAGGTTCCCTAAAACTAATTGTTTCCATCACGCGATCTTTTTCCGTTTTAGTTCGAAGCTTCCGTCATCGTATTTTATGAAGGTTAAGGGTGAATAGGGGGCTGGTCTTCTGGCTCGCGTGCTTTTTATTGAAATAATGCATGGTCTAGATTTTTTTTTTTTTTTAAGTAGCATATGTGCAAGGTAAAAAGGAGTTTAGGCATTTCCGGGAAGATGCCCCGCTAAAACAAAATTAAAAGCCCGTAAAGAAGCCTGTGAATCTCGTGCTGGTGATGTTGGGCGAATAAAAGAAATGTTAGCTAAATCGGGTGCTTCCGCCATATTGCTGACTTCCTGCGAATATTTTTTTCCAGAAGTTTTTTTTCCCCTCTATTTACAGTGAGATTTTTTTCCATCCAGCGAAAAACACAAAAAAATATTTCGGTTAATACAAAGAACTTGTCCGAAATTATACATAATTTATATAAAATATAATATATATATTATAATAATAATATATATATTTATAATATAATATTTATAATATAAATATGTATTTTATATATAAAATATGCGTTATATATTGTATATATTATATGTTATATATATATTTTATATAATGTATAATATAACAATATATAACTTATATTTTGGTTAATGTAAAGAACTTGTCCGAAATATATATAATTATATATAAATATAAATTATATTATATAATATATATGTAATATATATTTTATATATTTTATATATCATTTATACAAATAATATATACATAGAGTACATATAATATATACAATATACTGTATAACGTATAATTTATATTTATATATAAATATAAATTATATATAATTCAAAATGAAATATATTTTATATAAAATATATATAATATAACATATATTATATAATAATATATATTTATAATATAAATATGTTACTTTATATATAAAATATACGTTATATATTGTATATATTATATGTACTCTATGTATATATTACTTGTATTAATATATATAAATCATATATAAACGATACATAAATTATATAAAATATATATTATATAATATATATACATTTAATATAATTTATATATAATTTATATATCAATTTTATATAATTTTGTACAAGTTCTTTACACTAACCCAAATTTTTTTAGAAAAATTCTCCGCCTCCCTTCTCCAGTAGACGTCTTTTCACAAAATCTGACCAAATTAATCATTTTTAATTTCGAATTCTCCCTTCCCTAAAGAAACGATGAATGATTAACGTATAAATTTAACGGGAAGTGAACAATTCTCCCGGAATACAGAGAAAAGAGGCGAGAGAAAGAGGGAGGGTGAAGGAGGAAATCCAAAATTCATTACGTTCCAGCAATCCCGCCGCAATTTTGTTAAACAAGATATCAGAGATACTTCCAAGACTAAAAATTCTTTCGGGTACGTGATTACGGGAAAACCCCTTTGGGATCGGAAGAAAAGTCCTTCCATTCATCTCCACTTTTCCTCTCTATAAAATAAACATAAACTTTTCTTATTTTCCTGCTTTTTCCCTTCCACCCATAGGAAAGCTGCTAAAGCAACGAACGGAACAACGGAAATTCAAAACATTTTCGGAAGCTGGCTGGCTGCCTCTTTTCTCCGCGCGCGGATTTCAAGGATCAGTGATTGTTCTAACCTGTTTCGTTAAATTAATTCCGACGCAATGCGAGTTCCCCCATTGTAAAAAAATCCTGTCGACGGAATCAACGGGCGACTGGGGAAAACACCAAGCGGAACAAATAAAAAGAAAAAAAAAAAAAAAAAAAAAAAAAAAGAGAGAAATCGGATACATTTTTTTTGCCTTTTCATAATTTTCCTCCACCTCCATTTTTTTCCCCGAGATCTCGCTTTCATTCATTCTTTTCCTATATATACGGAAGTCATTAATTATAAAGGGTATAAATTTCAGTTTCTTCCATTCCAGGAATTGTGTTCATCCAATTATATCGGCACGTACCTCCATCTCTTGGATGACAAGGGGCTTAGAAAAAAAAAAAAAAGCATAAAGCTTTCGTGAAACAGGATCATATTCTGCATAAGCGGCATTATGTCGGATTTGGAAGAAAATAAAAATAAAATGGAAAGGGGCAAGACGAAAAAAAAAGGGAGCCATGACACGCCGTATTTTGACTTGGTATTAAAAATACATACATACATATTAAAAAGTAAAGAGGGGTCGCATCGTGTTTTACGATATTTTTCGAAATCTGTTTTAATTAAACGTCAAACGTGAAATGCAATTCGAGTTGGTTTATTTATTTAGTAAAACGCCTCAAGTATTATCTCTGTCACTGTCATACGATCATACATGCCATACAGGGTCCTACTCCCCTTATTTCATTCGAGAAAGAAAAAAAAATGGAAATCTTTGAAAAGATAGGTTCGTGATCGCAGTCAATTATCGGAGATCCCTATTTTGATTCTCTAAGTGTGGGGCCGTCTATTTGAATTAAAGTTAAATGGAATAGGTCACCCTTAATATATCTTGACGTATGATAGTCTCTTCGTTTTCCTTTTATTATTTTTCTTTTATTTGAAATAACTGTTTATTTCCTATTTTTTTTTAAATTTCTAATGATATTCTACGGCCTGCCGTTTTGAAATATGTTTAAAAACACATCAAAATTATAATTGGAGTGCTCGAAAATTTTGAAACGAGCACCATGGTGCATTTTTATGAGATTTCGAAATTAAAGCAGAAATCCAGAAATGTTTTAGGGCCCTGAAAAAAGCTCTTCAGGGCCCTAAAACTTTTTTGGTGCTGATTATTTATTACACGTTAAGCAGGAGTAGCTGACGCTTTTTTTCTAAATATTCTTTTGTTTATATTCTTCTGGGCCCTGAAAACCTGGTAGGAGATTTTCTTGGCTCAAAAATCTTAAGAGCTGGTTTAGTGTTGATTCTTTGGGTATGTTTAAATCGGAAATTTCTATAATGAACATCGCCCTGATGATAGCCAATCTCCGTCAGGGAGTCGGCACTTGAAAGAAAAAGGGCCCTGAAAAAGACTCAGGTAAAAAGATTTCACGGTCTTCATTACCATAATTTTGACACATGCTAAATAGGAAGTTTTTCAACTGTTCCAAAAAAAATAGGGACTTTTTTTTAGGGCCGTCGACTTGATTTCAAAGAGACCCATTTTAGGGCCCCAAGTTAAAATCTTCAAAAAGCAAGTCATGTGGTACTCGTTTTGACCGTTTTCTGTATCTTAAGTTACGACAGTCTCTCTGCTCCCTTTTTATTAGCGTATCTCGTCTTGTGGCAGGAATAGGGCATTGTAAAAACTTTTAAGGGCTCTGAAAAAGACCCATTCTGAAAACGTTCTGAAAATCCTTTACTATATTCATCCCAGATATTTCTACGATTAAAAGCATCATTTCAAAAACATCCATTTGTCGTAAGGAACTCCCGCCAAGAGTAGGATATTACTGAAGGGCCCTGAAAAAAACCGGTCCCTTGCCCGAAAATTCAGAAAATTTTTATTCCAAAACTTTCAACAGTTTTTAAACCTGATTTCAAAAGGCCGTTATTTTCCTGAAGCTACTTCTGTAATCCAAAAAACTCTTTTCAGGGCCCCTTTTCAAAAAAAAAAAAAATCGCAATTCTCGTTTTCAAGGATATCAAATGCGCTCGTTTCGACTTTAATGCATATTTCGTTTCAAGACAACTCCTGGCAGAAATAGGGCATTGCAAAAATTTTTAAGAGCCCTGAAAAAGACCCACTCTTAAGGAAGTTCTGTAAACCCTTTATTATATTCATTCCAGAGATTTCTAAGATTAAAAGCGTCATTTCCAAAACATTTATTTGTCGTAAGGAACTCCTGCCGAGAATAGGATATCGCATAATTTTAAAGGGCCCTGAAAGAAACCGACCCCTCGTCCAAAAATTCAAAAACTCTTTACTTCAAAAATTTCGACAGTTCTTAAATTGGAAAAGGTCGTTTTTGTCCTGAAACTATTCCTTCTACGGGTGTAACCCAAAAGACCCTTTTCAGGGCCCCTTTTCAAAAAAAAAAAAAAAAAAAAAAAAAAAAAACAGTTCTCGTTTTTAAGGACTTCAAAGTTGCTGTTTCGATTTTAATAATAAAGGTGCTGTTCCCGTTGTAATATTTTTAAGGGCCCTGAAAAAGACCCATTGTGAAAAAAACTGGAAATCCTTTTCTATGTTAATTCCAAAGCTTTAAAACGATGCTGCATACGATTTCAAAGATCCCCCTTCTTTCCGAAACAAGTTCTTGTTTCGTGCAGGATCATGATTTTTCATGATCCTGCAGAAAGGCCCTTTTCAGGGCCCTGTTTCATAGTTTTCAAAAACAACGCCACGGTACTTGTTTTCGACGATTTCTAAGGTTTCTGTTTCGATTTTAACATGCATATCGTCCTACGACAATCCCTGCCAAAGGTACAAAAACGTAGGGACTAATTCCATCCTATGCATACGTATACCGAAATTACGACGCAAATAAAAGTGAAAAAGCGAAAAAAAACTCAAGACTAATGACAAAATAAGATTTTCCCTTCGAGATGTCATTATACCGAGAACAAAAAAAGCATCGAAGTTAAGACCATTATTTGAAACATGACTTAAATGCTTTTTTCGCTGAATGAGAAAAAAAAGAAGACATCGTCAGGGAATAAGAAAAAAAAAGGAAGAAAAAAAAAATACTTATAAAAATGAAATCTATTTGAAAAGTTCCTTTTCTCTTTCTCACCGTGAATAAAAACGATTTTTTTTTTTCAACAAATAATTCTTTGTCATCCCTTTGACAATTTTTAACTGAATCTTTTCTCTTTTTTTTTTCTCTCTCCTTGAATTAAGCCCGAGTAAAAGTGTATTTTTCGCAATCAAAAATCAAAGAAGAAAAAAAAGAAGGAATCATCCTTTCTTTCTACATACGAAAGGAAAGGGGAAAAAAAAAAAGTTTTATCTTTCCTTATTTGTCTCGGTATGTTCCGATTACTTAAATTCCCACGAGAATTTTATTCTTTTTATTTTTTTATAGATATATATACGCAGGGAAGATTCCATCAGTCGCTGACAGAAGCCGGTAATTTCCAGCGTGAAACTGAAAATGAAGTTTCATTTATGACGTTGTAATGACTTTGTAATGGCTGGGGGTCGGTTATTCCGAGTTGACGCCAGCCACGAAACAGCCCTATAAATAAAAGACAGGAATATTAAACTCTAGGGAAGAAGCGGAAGGTGGCGGGGGTTAAAAGGGAGCAGCAGAAACGAAAGTATTAGCTTTCAAGATGCCTTCGAAAATCTTCCAAGGTTAAATTCACCTAAAATTTTGTCGATCGATTCTCTTCCCAACGGTTTTTAATTAGCCTAATTTTTCGGTCTTTTTTTTTTTAATCTTTAATTTAATTGAAACGATGTTTACGTAATTATTTAAAGATCAAATGTTAAAACCGAGGCCGAAAAGAAAAAAAAAGCTTTTTTTTTGTGAAAGTCGGAATCTCTTTGAATTACATAATTGATAGGCTTTGTAATTATTCAAAGAATGTGAAAAAAAAAAAAAAAACTGTCGTTGAGGAAGGAAAAAAAAATATTCGAGAGGCGTTTTTACAAAATCCAAATGCCAAAGACAGTAAAAAAAAAAAAAAGAAACCAAACCACGGTTAGGGAATATCCAGTTTCAGAATTCATAAAATTGTATCACAAAGTTCCATCACGTTCCACGGTATAACGTCAGAAAACCGAACCGTCAATTTGAACAGGAAGTACAAACTTTTCGCAACGCGTCGTCAAATGAATTTTATCAGTTTTTATCGTAAGGAAAAACCTCGTACACAAGTTTTTCTTTCCTTTTCCCTTTTAGTTTGCGGGTGTTCTCTTCATTTTTTTTTTTTTTTTTTTGAGTGTGGTTGTGTCATGAGAAACCATACGTATATAGCAACAAAACTGGAATTGAATGCTGGAAACATAAATGATTCTGGGATACAAACAGGGACGGAGTGAAAACCGAAATGGGCCCCGAAAAATTGGTTAACTAGAGAGATTTAAAAAAAAAAAATTTTTTTTAAACTTTCAACGACCTGTAAAAAAAATATTTCTCTTGGAAATATTTTCAGAGCCCATAATGAAAAAACACAAAGTGCGCCAATGCGGTTAATACGATCTCCGATTGGTGGTTTCTGCGCATCGCCGACTTTGACATATTATGTTTCTTTTACTATGTTTAGGGCCCTGAAGCATCTAAGCACCACGTGGTTTTTTCGACTACGTCACTTTCTGAAATTAAATATACGGCCCCTGATTGGTTAAAAAAATTTTTTTAACGACGAGCCCAAAAACTCGCAAGCAAAAAAACGTCGCTTTCTGACGGCTAAGATGGTCTCTGATTGGTGGTTTCTGCGCATCGCCGACTTTGGCATACCATGTTTCTTTTACTATGCTTAAGGGCCCTGAAGAATATAATTACGTGCGTCGGAGGTCAACTGACTTATCTTCATCGTAAATGTGATTGGAGATAGATTGTTATGACTGTTTATGAAAATCGTGTGACGACAGGTTTACACGTTAATGTTGGCGTAAAGTTTCGGTCACGTGACATTTTTACAAAAGATCGGAACAGACTATGTCAAATCATATTTACGATGGAGATACGTCAGTTATATCTGACGCACAAAGTTCTATCGTTTCGTTTCTTCTTCATTTATTTATTTATTTATTTATTATTATTTTATTTTAATTTTTTTTTTTTTGCCCTAGTGATATCGATATTTTTGAAATCCTCGATATCGATAAATATCGTAATCGAAAATTTTGGTACCGATATATCGATATGTCGTGAAGAAAAATATCGGTATCGAAAGCATAGAGTTTCGATGGAACCAAACCGAATGTCGTTTCACCTCGATACTCTGAAACTTGATATTAGCAGAAAGTATTGATATATCTAATTCATAAATATCGGTAATATTTCGATATTTTTTCTTCCAATATATGAAATTTTTCGATATATCAAATCTTCCGATATTTCGATATATCGAATCTTTCGATATTTCGATATATCGAATCTTTCGATATTTCGATATATCGAATATTCCGATATATCAAATTTTTCGACATTTCGATATATCAAATCTTCCGATATTTCGATATATCGAATCTTTCGATATATCAAATCTTCCGATATATCAAATTTTTCGATATTTCGATATATCGAATCTTTCGATATTTCGATATCGGATCGCTATCGACATTACTATTTTTCCCAGGGAACAATTTTTGAAATTTCAAAAAATTCTCAAAATCTGAATAACATCCTCGCGGTGCAGTTTTTTTTTTTCACTTTTTGTTATAGAGCATTTCTTAAATAAAAGTAACGTACACATGTTTAGACTCGCTGAAATATTTTGTAAGAAACATTTCTCAAGGCCAGCACGCCCCTGAACTCGAATTCTACACCCTCAAGAAAAGCGAAATACGACTCCTAAAATATAAGATTATGCTCCTGCATTCCCCGTTTTGAATTCAACCCCGTAATAAGAAATATGAAACCGCCGTTTTGCCGAAAATTATTATATCAATGAATCATTTGATACTGTGATATGTGACTGTGATAACCTCTTGAACTCTTAGGAATTTCCAACCGGTATCTCTCCGCGTCCACGTGCCCCCGTTTTAAGAAACGAGGAATAAGACTCTCGACAAAGGAGGAATAGAAGTGTTCCCTTTCCTAAGGATTTCTCGGGGAAAACAAGCTTGTGCTCTGTTCTTCCTTCAATAAATTTCACCTGACGTCCGACAGCATATGTTTTCTAGCTGTTTGCGGTAGAAGGGACTCGGGGTGTTGTCTCCAAATGAAATGCCACGCCCTTGGTCAGAATGATCAACCTCAAAACACTCTTTCAAGAATAGTAAAATCTTTGTTTCCTATTTTATTTTTAATTTCCTCCCTTAACTGGGAATGACGAAAGCTGATTCATCTTTAAAGGGGAGAAAAAAAAAAAAAATAAAGCATAAAAAAAATGTCCGAAAAAGAAAAAAAAAATCTGACATTTTCCAGTTTGTTATGCGGCACTGATTTCCTACCGAAAATGACATTTCGACCGAGATATCGTACCCATTAAAGCAACGATTTGAAAGAGTTAGCAATTAATTTGACTCATATAAATTACATTTTTCGAAAATGTCATTGGAGTCATTTGCCGCAGTTTTTCCCCCGTTTTATGGCTCTCTACAGCGACGTTATCATTTTTTTTTTCGAAAATAAGTATCGGAAAGCTCTTTTATATGGGTGTCCTGAGGGTTTTAGACCGTTGGTTTTTATACACGGATATTTTAAAAAAATGAAACATCTCAAACAAACAAAAAAAAAATCCTTTTACAGGAAAAGATTTTGTTTTTCCGGATTCAATCGCCCTATTGATTGATTTTCCTATTCCGAAAAAAAACTAGACCGTTGTAAATGACAATAAGGTCGTATGCGCTATTCATTTTTATTGGGACCGGACACACTAACAAGGATTTTTTTTTTTTTTTTTTTTTTTATTATAAAGGAAAAATTCCCCCAAGAGCACCATTCATTTCTTTAATGTTACCATTTCCATTTTCTATTATGCTAACTAGACCATTCGTATGCTGTTGAGGTGGGTTAGAATAAGGAAGGCAACAATCATTAAAAAAAAAAAAAAAAAAAAAAAGAGAGAGAAACTGAGGGGTAATTTTGAGGTCTAAAAAACTTTGTCAACGAAATTTTATTAAATGCGCCTGTTAAGAGAGTTTCCAGCGATGTTGATTTTGATTTTATCGCAAAACGTTCTACCAAAGCCTAATAATAACCGATCATTTTCTTATACTAAGGTCTTGAAGACTTTGTCCGACAAAAAAATCGATGGTGAAATCTGGGTCGGAGAGCTTTTATACGTCGAAAACGAGTAGCATGACGGTATGTTCGTAATTTTTTTTTCAGGGCCATTTCCAGGGCCCTTTACGTGCTACAACTTGCTTCAGAACGTTCTGAACGTTTTAGAGTTTCTTGGAACGTTCTGAGAATTTTGAGGTCGGATTTTTAAGTTAAAGCATGCAGAAACATTTTCAGGCATGTTGCTCAACTTGTTGTAGCGTTAATAACAAGTTGCCAACATGTTATTTAACATGTTGAAGCGTAAAAACATGTTGCGCAACACTTAAAAATGAAAAATAAAAATTTGTAAATGTTATGCAACATGTTGACATGCTGCAACATGTTAAGTTACATGTTTCAAACAAAGAATATGTTAACAACATGTTTCTAACACTGCAACATGTTGAATTAAAGGTTTCTAATATGGAACATGTTGAACCACATGTTTCTAACATCCAAAATGTTGAGGAACATGTTTTTAACGCTGCAACATGTTGAGCAATATGTTTTTTACATAGAAAATGTTGAGGAACATGTTTCTAACGCTGTAACATGTTGAGCAACATGTTTCTTACATGGAACATGTTGAGAAAGATTTTTCTAACGCTGCAACATGTTCAAAATGTTGAGCAACGTGTTTCTAACGCAGCAACATGTTGAGCAACATGTTACTGCAACAAGTTTTATCGTAACAGAATTTTTTTTTTGAGCGTGTAAAATATTTGTTTTATAAAAGTGAAATTTTTAACGTTGCTTTTCACATGCCTCGATATTGTACCAAAATATTCAGGGGGAAAAAAAATGAATTTGCAACGGTCGAATAGTACAAATATAATTACAGCTTCGAATTTCCTCCCCTAACACTTTCCATCCCAACAGATACGCATTTCAGAAAGGTAAGTAACCTATCCTTAGGGTATCGTTTAACTAATGAAGGACGCGAGCCCATTTGCACATCTTGCGGTTGCCCACGACATCCGCAACAAGCCATAAGCATTATTACTTTTGTCTGTACGTATTATTACACGGTCAAATATACGAAACGAAAGAATCGTTTTCACGTTTTCACCGCGATGCCAAATGTTGCCATTTGGCGTGCGTACTGTTCCGAATTCCCTTTTTTTTAAAAGAGAGTTGCAGGAGAGGGATAAATAATCGGCATATAAGAAACATGATTTTTTCGTAATAAATTTTTACGACCTTTTAAACTGAAAAAGAAGCGTGTTGGAGGAAGAGCAAAAAAATTCGCACGTTTTTCCCGCGGAGGTGGCATCAACCGAGCGTAACTATATAATAACAACCAATAGCTCAAGGACGAATAGCAGACATCGTCTGATATAATGATACATGTTTATATTTCGCCGAGTTCAACCACACGCGACCAACCTAGTCAAAATAAGAAAATAATTTTTTTGGCCTTCCTCAAATTTGTTATTTTCAATGATCGTTTGTACACCTATATGTTCTCAAAAACGAGCTCGATAACAAGCGTTAAAACGTGAACGCACATTGCTTCGCTACAATGTGTGTAATTAAAATGATAAAAGGAACAAAGCGATGTGTAATCGGGCGTCAACGCAATAATTCAACGTCGACAATAGCTCGGAAAAAAAAAAAAAATAAAATAAAAAGTTCAATAAATACAAAGCAAACAAATAACGAATTGTAATTAGAACGAACGAGAGGCAACCGAGAAAATGGGGTATACAGGTCTGTTTCAACTTTGGACAATTAGACGAGTTTTTTTAAATTTTTTTTCCTTTGCCACCAGGAGCGTAGCAAGCAAAGGCGTTGGACGGGGGAAATGGGAAACTATGCGGCGGGTAAATACGAATTAAGGAGGCACTGAAGAGCCATACACTTGTTTTTCTGCTTTCAGGACTTTTCATCGTCAAAACTCCGATAATGAAACTTGCACAAGACAACTTAAAACCTGTTCGAACTTGCACAAAACAACTTAAAACCTGTTCCGACTTGCACAATACAAGTTTAAAGCTGTCCAAACTTGCATAAACTTGCGCAAGACAAGTTTGAATTTGTACAGACTTGCACCCAACAAGTTTAAATCTGTCCAAATTTGTTCAAACATGCACAAGACAAGTTAAAATTTGTTCCAACTTGCATAAGAGAAGTTAGAACTTGCTCAAACTTGCACAAGATAAGTTTAAGCCTATTCAGACATGCACCAAACAAGTTTAAACCTGTCCAAACTTGCACAAGACAAGTTAAAAGAACTCCGCACAGAATAATAGGAATTTGAGCACCGGATGAAATTCCATTTGTTTATGTTTTTCTTCTGCTTGTTTTTAAATGTAAACGTCATCCGGTGCCCAAATTCCTATTATTCTGTGCGGGATTCTTTGTTCAAACTTGCACAAGGCAATTTAAAACCTATACAAACATGCATAAGACAAGTTAAAACCTGTTCGAACTTGCACCAGACAAGTTAAAACCTGTTCAAACTTCCACAAGACAAGTTCAAACCTGTTCGAATTTGTACAAGGCAAGTTAAAATTCGTTGAAACTTGCATAAGGCAAGTTCAAATCTGTTCAAACTTGCACAAGACAAGTTCTAATCTGTCTAAATTTGCACAAGACAAGTTAAAACTTGTTCAAACTTGCAAGAGACATGCTCAAACCAGTTCAAACTTGCACAAGACAAGTACAAACTTATTTTGCAATAAATAGCTCTAGAGCAATTCATCGCTTTCATTTTCCATAAGCTAAGCATACAAAGTTTTTTCATTTAAAACGATTTCGCCCTCGAACGACGATACTTTGCATCACCCGGTATGTACAAGTTATTACGCCGCTGCGGCCAAAACGAGTTTTCTGTTGATTCGAAGGCGGTGATAATGACAACCAACGGATTAAAAAAAAACAAAAACTCAAATTACAAAGTTGGATATAAAACTGGAAACTTGGGGAATCTTTTTTTTTTCTTTTTTTTAAAGGGAAAAAATCGTTCTCTTTTCTTTTCTCTTAAGACCTTCTGCCTTAAGACATAAACCGAATTAAACGAGTATGAAGTGACTTTTAGCGCCCGGAGGCACAAAACGATTATTCTAGATAGTATTTAAAAAAAAAACCGGGAAAAAAGAAAAGCGACTGGAGATGATTTCCAGGAATGAAAATTAAAAACTTCCCGGACGAAAGTTTTTTTTTTTATTCGTACGATTTTTTTTTTCGCCCAAAGTGCAGGTCAATTCAATTACAACAATTACAGGTTTCCAAAATTACAGATTCTAAAGTTTAACTGTTATGGTTTTGAAAATGCCAAACCTGTTGTTTTTTTTTTTTTTTTTTTTTTTAATTTTGAAGAAGAAGGTAAAAAAAGAAAATTATTCTTGACCTATTATTCCATGAAAACGATTCCAAGTTGATTAAAAAAATTTTTTTTTCTTTCTTTTTTTCCTTCTTTTCGCTAATTAGGCAAAAGAAATTTTTCTTTACGCATTCAAATCGACTTTTCAACCCCAAGCGGTATTGCATGACTCCCTTTTTTTTTTTTTTACTTTTTATCTATATGTTTTTTAATGAGTTTTTTTTATTTTTTTATTTTACGTTTTCAAGTGAAGATTTCATTTCATGTTTGACGTGGCCACACGCAAGTGAACAAATAACACCGTAAAATGAGACTGACAGTTTCGACCACCCCTAGTTTTATAATACCAACCCTTAAAAACACTTCAGTGCCGTCTTTGCTTTCTTTTTTTTTTTTTTTAAGTGTGAAAATCAATTCATTTTCGGAGGCAATAATGAATATTGACGGTGCTTTTCGTTAAAAATTTATGCAAAAAAAAAAAAAAAAAAAAAAAAAAAAAAAAAAAATAGAAGTGAATATAATGACGGACATTTTGAGGGATCCGTGAAAGATTAAAAATTAAGCCGCTTAGGCTTTGCAACCCATTAATTAGAGCTGTTCTGAGACTTAAATGTTTAAAAAAAAGTTTTATCCGAGTCTCTGAATAAATATAACGACTGGAAATTTTTAGTTTTCGATCATTATTTTTTTGAGATTTTAAACGGATTTAGTCAAGCGATCAAAAGGGTAAATTTATTTTAAATGGCAGTAGGTCACTAGCCGAGGGGAGGGAAGGGGAGAAATAATTTCCCTGAAAAATCCCATCGCCTTGTGTTTCATATTATAGTGATCGTTGGTGCATTGGCCCCTAGACCATAGACTTCTTAGACTCTATGGGTCATATTGGCCCCTGACCAGGGGCTTAATTCCCTGAGCCCTGGGTACGCAAAACGAGTTACGTGGGAACGTAATTCGATACCAAAACACGGACAGATATTTGCAAATTGTTTTAAACTGAAGCGTGTTAAAAGCTGAGTACTGCACACCCAAATTTGTTGAGTTGCTAATCGTCAGTACTGAAAGCGGGCGTAAGGTTTCGTACCTTTGAAGTGCCATTCATAAAACGTGACAGGTACAAGGATGTGAACGGCCTCACACTGGTATTCCATTCACAAAAATTTCGTCAGTTGCTAAATCCTATGCAAATCGATCCTGGCTTAATTTTATGCTAAACTCATGGCCCATAAACCAGGGGTCCCAAGCCGGTAAAAATTGGTTGGAGCCGGCGCCGATATAGCGCCGAACGCGGAAATACCCAAAGTACAGGAGCCGGCACCGGAATAGCAAAATTTTTTCCGCTAGTGCTAATGCCGGAGCCAATTCCAAAATCGGTGGCAGCACCATCATCAATTTTGTCATTTTTTTTTTTTTTTTTTTACTTGGAAAAAATTGGGTCATGATTACAAGACCGGTGCCAGCACCGGCGCTGGCTCCAAATTTAAAATAAATTATCTAGCACCGGCATAAGCTTCGGCAACGACCTGAGTTTTTAGCCGGCCGCGACTGGAACCGGTATCGGCGCCGAACACCTGCCATAAACCCCGAAAACTGCTCAAATGAACAAATTGAATAAATCAACAACTGAATAAATCCGAATTGAAAAAACAGTTTCCAAAAAATAAATTTGGATTAAAAAAAAAAAAAAAAAAACGCAGACGGTGCGGTGGAAGTAATCTTTCAAAGAACCACCGGAAAACATTCAATCCTTCCGGATCCGTTATAAAAAAAAAGTAAAAAAATAAAAAAAAGCATATCACCCAAATCTGTCTCAGGTGGAAACGTACGGCATTGTTCACGGTGATGTAATTACCTGAAAAAAAAAAAAGAAAGAAAAAGATGTCATTAACGATGACAAATTGTGAACAACAAAGGAACCCAATTTGACCATTGTGGCTTCGACCGTAAATATATAAAACGGGGTATACGCCCTAAAAACCTAACAATAAACCAGCCTAATTTTAGTTTAAAAAAAAAAAAATTATCCTCGGCGTTTTTTTGTGAAGAATCCGCGATTATCGTCTCTGAAAAAAAAAAAAAAAAAAATTCGAGGGGGCATGAAGTTGTAAACTTATAAATCAGATAAGTTTAACGGCTATATAAACACAACAGAGAGCAACACCCTTACATAATATATCCGGGGCCAATAATAATTTTCAGCAATTATCACATGTTCCAGAATATTGAACAAAATTATTTCTCGACGTTTTGTCACGGTTTCTTAGGCATTAAATCGATTTCTTGTTTGAATAATTATCATAATAACCCATCTGTCGGATTACGGAAAAAATTATAGCAAAACCCACTTCCAGTTAAAAAAAAAAAAAAAAAAAAAAAAACCTATCGATTGGAAGGTAAGTCTGACAATGATAAAACTGCCGTGCGCGATAAGATGAGACTATAATTTATTAAACTTTTATTAAATTTGACAAGAAAGATTTACAACGCGCGACGCCATCAAAACTAGTAAGTTCAAAATGTTACTTTTATTTATATATAATAAATTTTTATCCATCCCTTTCCTTTTTCTTTTTCTTCATCCATCGTAAATATATATAATATTAAAAAAAAAAATCAACAAAGTAGTCTTACGGACAATCTGCCCGTGAAATGTTGAGGAAAAAAAAAAAAAAAAGTAATGGGAAAATTTTTTTTTTCCGCAAGATTTCCACTTGAAAGAGCCAACTCAACGAATCCCCCTGCACACTTGAATGAAGGTTGGTAAAAAGTCGTTATGTCGATATATAAAAATGAAAGAATAAAAAAAAAAAAATTTCAACTTTAAAAATGATTGAATCAGTTGACCCTGAAAGAACAAAACAATGATGGCCAATTAGACAATATAACTGATGAGTTATGTATGGAATTCTTTCTTACAATTTAAAGGCATTAACAACATGAATCTTATCAATTTTTTATTATTATTTTTATTTATTTATTTGTTTATTAATTTTTTTTTTTTTTTTACGTGAGCCATCCCGTATAAAGGTAAGAGAGCAGAAAATAAAAAAAAAAAGCTTCGCATCGGAGTTATTTCAGGGAGTTATTTTTAAAACACTCAAGAAGGCTCTCCAATTCTCCCCAAACGCGACATGTGCCTCAACATCAGTTTTAATGATCTCTTTCAAACAGAAAATGTACATTTTTTTTTTGAAATACAATAGCCGAAGAAGTTCCTTTTGTCTTTAGATTTCGTTGACAGTTTCCGAAGTTTTTTTTTTTTTTTTTTCTTTCGATTCTTTTCTTTTATCTGTGTTCAACCGATTTATTATTGTGCTTTTTTTCTATTTTTGTTTGAAAATATTGGAAAACGTACGTTTTTTTTAAAATTTAATTTAATTTTTTATTTTAGGAACGCCATTCAGGGAGGGGGGCTGGTATTCGGTGTATAAGCTAAACACTGACCCATTCACTCCGGGTGGTCTTAAGAAAGTTCAATGGCTAGCCTCCGGATGAACCAGATCAGATTTGTCTGTGAGCTAAGTGAAAAAATATTCTGTAGGCTGCACTTTTCCTAAAAAATTTAAGTGCACTTTTTCTCCAAAAAATATGTAAGTGCACTTTTCCTCAAAGTATATAAATGCGCCTTTTCTCAAGATATCTAAGCCCCCTTTTTGTCAAAATATCTAAGTGCCATTTTCCTCAAAGTATGTAAGTGCATTTTTGCTCAAAGTATGTAAGTGCACCTTTCCTCAAGATATCTGAGTGCCTTTTACTCAAAGTATGTAAGTGCACCTTTCCTCAAAATATCTAAGTGCAATTTTCCTCAAAAATATTACATGCCATTTTCCTCAAAAAATATTAAGTGCACTTTTCCTCAAAGTATGTAAGTGCACCTTTCCTCAAAATATCTTAGTGCACTTTTCCTAAAAAATTTAAGTGCACTTTTTCTTCAAAAAATATGTAAGTGCACTTTTCCTCAAAGTATATAAATGCACCTTTCCTCAAGATATCTAAGTGCCCTTTTCCTCAAAGTATGTGAGTCCAATTTTCCTCAAAAATATTAAGTGTCGTTTTTTTTTCAAAATATCTAAGTGCACTTTTCCTCATAATATTAAAGTGCAACCAATGCAGATTTTTAGACCGAAAAAGTTATGCTTCGTAAGTCAACCCTTTTTCGACCGGATTAAGTTTCTTTTCAGTAAAAAATTATGAAAGACATGTTTCCAGGTGTAACTTGAACCGCTGATTCCGAATCTGAAATCAAAATTCTGAAAAAACAAAAATCCAATATGGTGGGGCCGCTTTATTTTTAATCATTTTGGTAACTTTTTTTTGTGCCGTTTTGGATTTTCCGAGTGGAATTAGATCATTCTGACACGATATTCCAAAATTCGTCAGTTTCGACCCACGCAACTATTTAGCTTCTGCCACTATTTTTCTCTTTAGAATAGAAATACTTTTAACTTTAATTTTTCCCCCACACAGCCACTTACTCTTCGTCATTTTTTTTTCTTTTCTTACATCCCTTCATTACCTTTCATTCCGAATTATTTCCTATAAATATCTGATTTTCCGATCATAAAAAAAAAAAAAAAAATTATTTTAAGCAAAATCGCCCAAAAACAAAACGATCCAATCAAAATTTTCTCATTCTTAGAGCAATCACAAAAGAAATAAAGGAAAAAGAAACAAACAAACAAAACTGAAAATTGATTATAAGGTATTCGTTATCTCGAATTTCCCAAGGTAAGAAAAAAAATAAATATAAAAAAAAAAAAAAATAAGGAAAACTTATTATCGAATGTCACAGACTCAAAAGCGATACACATAAAATAAAAATGTAAGAAAGCACGAATCTCTCGGAATATCAGGTTTCAATTGAACAAACAGCGAAAACAGCAAGAAAAAAAAATATAGGAAAAGGAGTTTGAAATTTTACACGTCGGATTTAAAGTCTCTCCACTCTCGGAGAAAACTCACTCCTCGCATCCCTGGACTTGAATAGCGTTTCTTTTTTTTCTTTTTTCTTTTTTTTTTCTCGCTATCACGGAAATACATCTAGGATTTCAAACTGTGACTTTTTTCTTTCTTTCTCATTCATTCTCGCGAAGAAAAAGGACGGAAAATGCTCTCAGTAGCAATGTTAAAACCGATTAGCATCATGAGAAATTCTTCCAAGGAGAGACAATGCTGGGGGGGGGGGGTGGGGGGGTGTTGCTTGACAGTTTTTCCGCTTTTTTTTTTTTTTTTTTTGCTTGCTTAATATCTCTCAGAGAAAGAAGAGGGGGGGGGGGATTTCGGGGTGCGTTTTAAAGAGTCAACCTTGTATGAAAAACTACTTTGCCATGCGAAGACTTTAAAGATGATGAATGTGATGGTGAAAATGTCGTATAAAGATGGCGTTTGTCAAGAGAAATATTTTACAGCTTGCAGCTGCTGGGTTTTACTCATTCTCAAAAAGATTTCTCTTGAAAAAAAAAAAAAAAAAAATCATTAACCATAGGGAGATCGATAACTTTCTCCATGGAAACTTGAGACATGATAACAAAACAAAAAAAAAATTTGAATTTTCTTTTTTTCACGGTTTACTCTGATAAGATCGTAAAAATTATGGCATCGTAAATAATTTTTGAACGTTTAAAATAAATATCTCAGGAGAAAAGGAGAGAGAGGGGAATAAAGGGGAAAAGGGGGAAACCTGTTGAAGCTTTGGAGAAAAATACATAATAAAAAAAAAAAAAAAAGATCCAAGTATAATTAATATGAGGCGATAAAGAAGCTTGCGATGGAGTTGTTTATGTAACCGTTACTAACGATAATTAGAAAAGAGGCTGGAAAAAGATAAACGAGCTCATGCTGACTAAAAGATAATCATAGTAAATCAAGGAATCTGGAAGTTTCAACAGGTATATGTGCACGGATTTTGGAATTCAGCCAATATTTTTAAAAAATACGAGGTTTTTGAGAAAAAAAAAAAACGGAAACGACATGCATGTTTTCCTTATTTTGTTATTCAAAAAAGGAAAAAAAAATCGTGGGTGATTTTAATGCGAATCAAAATGATGTTTTTTTTTCTTTTACATGAATTGAATCGGCTGTTTTAAAACAGAGGCGGACTGAAGACGAAGCGATTCAACTACTTCAAACAGAAGAATTTGGTCGTTTTTACCGCATCCGCCGTCTTTGCGACATTAAGCTTAGAATTTCTAAAGCTTTATTACCTTTTGTTAGGGGACATTCAAAGACTACGTCATAATTTCGAGGGGAGAGGGGGTTCAGTATTTTAAGACAAATATTGACGGGGAGTGGGGAGTTGGGAGTTGGGGGAGAATTCCAAGAATGTTGATGTCAACATTCACACTGGATAAAATAATGAAAGTTCTGGAAATTTTGTCAATTTTTTAAAAGGGAGGAAGAAAAAAATTATTTTTAACTTTTTACAATTTGAAAAAAAACGGAGGAATAATTATGGAAATTCAAGGCCGAGTTTGGAATAATTATGACGATTGACAATATAGGCGGGGGGGGGGGGGGGGGGCGGGGGGAGGGGGAAGGAAGGTTGAGATAGCGAGAAAAATTGGAATATTTCTTTCATGTAAGATATCATCCTTGAGAATCGAGTTTATGGGATCGTTCAAAAACTTGCCTTGTGCAAGTTAGAACAAGTTTTAACTTGTCTTGTACAAGTTTAAACAGGTTTTAAGTTGTCTTGTGCAAGTTTGGATAGGTTTTAACTTGTTTGGTGCAAGTTTGGATAGGTTTTAACTTGTTTGGTGCAAGTCTGAACAGGCTTAAACTTGTCTTGTGTAAGTTTAAACGAATTTTAATTTGTCTTGCGCACGTTTGTGCAAGTTTGAAAAGGTTTTAAGTTGTCTTGTGCGAGTTTATGCAAGTTTGAACAGGTTCAAACTTGTTAGGTACAAGTCTGAGCAGCTTTAAACTTGACTTATACAAGTTTTAACAAATTTTAACTTGACTTGTACAAGTTTGTACAAGTTTGAACAAATTTTAACTTGTCTTGTGCAAGTTTGGACAGGTTTAAACTTGTCTAGTGCAAGTTTGGACAGGTTTAAACTTGTTAGGTACAAGCCTGAACAGCTTTAAACTTGTCTTGCCCAAGTCTGAACAGGTTTTAAGTTGTTTGTGCAAGTTTGAACTGGTTTTAACATGTCTTGTGCAAGTTTAAACACAGACAGGAGCCTAAATGCTCCTGTCTGCACATTCATCAAAAAACTGGCCAGTTACCCTCTTCACTCGTACGCCACTGAAAGAAACAAAGACAGTATTTACGATAAGGATTGGAATTCGTCTCAGGTATGATTTCTCAGTAGGTAACTGGAATGCGAAATGCGTCGTTTTTTTTTTTTTTTTTCTTTTAATGACAACAACCAATATATTCAAGTTCTAACAGACACAATCAATATTGTCACCAGACAAACAATGACATCATCCAGAGTTTTTGAATAAAACTTAAAACTTCTCCTTTTCTTCATGCTTAGTTAACCATCACGGAGGCAAAAACCAAGTACGTGACCCCCACCGAAAAACTTTAAATTTCTCTGCCGAAAATATGCAAAACTTCTCCTTTCCCCTTTAAAAACAACAGCAACACAATAATATATTCACTCCATGCAATATACATTAAACAAATGAAAACTTTCCATTTACTTTTTCCTAAGCCTCTCCCACGCCTCCTCCCCCTCCCCCCTCCCGGTTTTCCCTTTGATAAAAATTCTTTTTATACTCTTTGAAGTTTCCTCTTCTCTTTTTTTGATTTTTCTGGATGTGATGGACATCTTTTGTAAATTTTACAAGAGCATCCGGCTTTTCTTGGCGTTAGCTATACGTTTAAACGTTTTAGGGGAGGGGGAAAAAAAACGAGTGAATGAAACGTTTTGTTTTCAACCAGCGCGTTCCCCAAGCCTCGGGGTCTACATTAAAAATTGTCGTTCGGCGTAATAAAATTTTACACTTCGCGCACTTTTTTTTTGCTCTACGTGGGAGAGGGACTTTGTAGTTTTAAATATTTACAGCTGTGAAGTTCTCATATGGCTTCGATTTTTGAAATCGTTAAAATAACGGAAAGGGTGGATATTTACAACGATTAAGGGTTATTATTGGTCGTTTTCTTTTCTAGTGACAAGGAGCTCTTTAAGAAAATAAAAAGAACGTCTGGTTCTCGTAAGTGTGGCATTCTCTAATTTGAGGCTCCCTAATATACGACAGGAGATCGAACGTAAAATTCCATGCAGAGCATTGCCATGAATTTGTGCATTTTAATTGGGGTTATACTTAAAGAATTGAATTTTTGAGATAATATGAAGCAGAATGCAGCCCTGTGATCTGGGTTAATGGATAAAACAAAATAACTCCTTTTAGATCACAACATTAAAAATGATATATTTTCCTTCAGATGCGCAATTCGATTCCTTTAGGCGGAATCATCATCAGTGAACCTTGTGAGTTTAAATTAAAGCGTAAGACAAAAGGAATAAACCATATTGTATTCGTTAGCAGGACTAGATAAAAAAAAACAGACTAACTACCATCTAAAAATTTAAAAAATTAATAATAATAAAAAAAACATTTAAAAAAATCCCCTCATTATAAACTTAAAGAAAACGCAGAGAAACGTTCCGAAAGCCAAATAATAATCGAGAGTGCAGAAAGTGCAGAAAAAGTACGAAGCGTGGGATTATCGGTTGTAAATTACAAACTTTAAACTGGAAACTTTATAAAAAGCCACTTGAAAATTTTCGCGCCTTGCGAAAACCCCGAACGGCATCATTATATATCGAAAGCAAAACCCCACACAAAAACCTTTAAGCAGGATTAAACGCACCGCGATTTCACTCCTTCATTCCTCTCGCAAGAAAATTTTCAAACGGTGGTTTTCATAACTCCCGCAAGAAAAAAAAAAGGAAAAAAAAATCTTTTTAAAACCACACACAAGTTCGTAAGTTGTTAAAACGAATGTTTAATTTATGAATGGTAAATGTTAACATAGAATTTAATTCTGAGCGTGATAAATGGGTCTCATAATAGAGCAGAAAACTAGAGGGGGGTAAAATGGGGGTGGGGGGAGGTAGAGGTGTGTGAGGGTGGGAAAGAGCACGGGAGGAGGGAGGGAAAGGAAATACGACCTCATCACCTTTACCTCATAAATAAGTAAAATTATGTCCCGACGCTTTTTAAAGTTTTTATTTTTTTTAATTACATTTCCTGCTAAGTCAGGAAATTAAAAATACATCAGCAGATGTGATGTGTACTTCGCGAGGAAAAAAAAAAAAAAAAAAAAAAAAAGGGTTACGGTATGAAGATAATCCGCCTATGATAGCTAATTTACATCTGTCAAGAAAAAAAAAAATCTCGAAATTTATGCAAAAGGGCTTATAGTCATCGACGATCTATTGTAAGTAATGGTTTAATCCATTAAGAGAGAGAGATTGGCATCAATGCACCATCATTCATGGTATTACCGCAGATGAAAGGATAGGATTACCGAAACGAGAGGCCAGGGAAAGAAAAGAAAAAAAAGAAAGAGATCATAACCGTAACATCCAACACTTTGGCGAAAATGGTTTCTTGTATTCTTTTTTTTATTTTGCTGAGTCAGACAAACCTTTTTCTTTTTATTTCGATAACCTTATTCCGGTGGAAGATGTGTTTACGTCGTACTAACGAAAAATTGAATTTCGGTCGAATTTTTATATTATCAAACCAGGGTTGTAATTCCGATTCCGATTCCGATTCCGCAGAATCTTGACTATTAGTCAGATTCCGATTCCGAAAGGTGGAAAAAAATTTCATTTCAGATTCCGATTCCGATTCCGATTCCGATTCCGATTCCGATTTAAACCAAAATTGATTAACTGTAATAACGGTATTTTTGAGCTTTTTAAGTCCATCTAAATCGAAAATATTTTTTTGGATCCCGATCCCGATCCCGATTCCGATTTCGATTCCAATCCCGAAGATTCCGAACTGTTTTCAGACGAGTTTCCCATTCCCATTCTGACTTTGATTCCAATTTCAATTCCAATTCCAATACCAATTCCGATTCCGATTCCGATTCCGAACATTCTGAACAGTTTTCAGACGAGATTCCCATTCCAAATCCGATTCCGATTCCAAAGATTCCGAACAGTTTTCAGCCGAGATTCTTATTCCCATTCTGATTCTGATTCCAATTCCAATTTCGCCGATTCCAATTCCGATTCCGAAAAGTTTTCAGACGAGATTCCCATTCCCATTTGGATTCTGATTCTGATTCCGATTCCAATTCCAATTCCAATTCCAATTCCGATTCCGAACAGTTTTCAGATGAGATTCCCATTCTCAGTCCGATTCCAATTCCTATTTCTACAAAAAAAAGCACGGACTCCGAATTCGATTCAAATTAATTTCGAAATAGTAGATTCCAAATAAAAAAAATGAGATCGGTGAACCGATCAAAGTGCTTTATCGACTATTTACATAATTCTCAAAAATATAGTTAGTTTTTCGATCAGAGTTCCACCAAAGCCGCAGTACGGGCACAAGGAATGCGAATTTCTGAAAAATTATTTCAGATTTTGAATCCTCAACCCCGAAAATATTCTCAAAAATACGGTTAGATTTTTGATCAGAGACACCAAAGTCGCTGTATAGGCGTAAGGAATTCGAATTTTGGAAAAATTATTTCAGATTCGGAATCCTCTACCCCAAAAATATTCTCAAAAATCCGATTAGATTTTTGATCAGAAATCCACCAAAGCCGCAATACTGGCATAAGGAATTCGAATTTTGGAAAAATTATTTCAGATTCGGAATCCTCTACCCCAAAAATATTCTCAAAAATACGGTTAGTTTTTTGATCAGACGTCCACTAAAGCCGCAATACGAGGAATCCGCCAATCAGCATCCAAGTCGCTTTGTTGACGTAATTGATGACGTCATATCGTGACGTTTCAAAATTTGCAGATATTGTTTTTTAGCCCAGCTCACCGTTTCTGAACCTCTCAACTGAATTTAACCAAATTTCAATGGTAGCGTATCTGGATGAATATCTACTGCAGTACGAAAATCAGATTCAATCAGTAGCTGCGTTCGCGATTTATAGTGAAAAAAGGTCTTGAAATAGTTGAAAATTCAACATTTTCACTCACTGCTTCCGAGTCGCTGAACCAATTTGGCTCAAAAACTAATCAGCACCTACATTTCATTAGAAGTTGCTATTCACCAAAAATCATCGATATCCGCTCTTTCGTTTTTCTGCTTTTCGACGGACATCCCTCTTTTTTGTCACATCCGGTCATACGGTCATACACACACACGGCCACCATCCAAATTTTGCTTTTTTCGGCATCAGGGGACCTCAAAACGTGTAAAAATATCAAAAACTGAAAATCTGAAATTTGTGCTAAAAACAATGCTTTATTCTCCCTGCGGTCGATAAAGCAATTAATCTGAATGGCAGCCCTCTATCAAAAAACTCGGCGAGGAGGAGCAGGAGGAAAAATATATTTTATATACCGAAACCCCGTCTGGGTCTTTTTCATTTCCATCTTGGGGGTGTTTTGTTAGACACCAAATGACGTCACACAAAGCACCTAGAATGTTGTGAGTGACATGGGTTAAAGCGCTTTTCATTCCGCTTGGCTGCTTTCAATTCAAATCGAAGTCAATCACCGGAATATTCCGTCATCTTTCTCCAATCCCGGCTGCGGGATAGAGTAATAAAGTTTATTCATACGATTTCCTCCTTTATTCTGCCACCTGAAGATGCGCTTGAAAGGGAAAAAAAAAAAATAAAAAACGAAAACCTTCCCCCTTATGGTATACACTTTTTTCGAAAACCTCATTCCTCATTAGTTTTCCATCTCACGTTCCAACCAACCAAAAGAGAAGAAAGTATCTCAGCTAACTAGATTTCGTTACACAACAGCGAATATGAGTGTGTATAAAAAAAAAAAAAAAAAAAAAAAAAGGAGAGAAACATAAGGCGACGACTCAGCAGGTTTTATTTTTTAACAAATTAGGGGCGTCAGGTAGGACGTAAAAAAAAAAGTCTAATGAAGAAAACAGGGAGGGAGAAACCGAAGTCGTAAATCAGTCCTTGGAAGTCTTAAAAAAAAAAAAACACTTGTTTATTTTCTGTTTTAACCCTAAGCTCTATTGTTTATTTACTTTTTCACTTATACGGGGATTCCTATAGCGTGAGAATCGGTCATCGCTTTTTGGGGGATTTAACATAGAACGACGAAACTAGGATAACATTCCAAAAAAAAAAGAAGGTAAAATAAAAGTGTAATAACAGATGACCGATGTTGCTGCATATTGCGTGAATTTAAAAAGTTCAATCAACCGTTTTTAATCCGCGAGGTTTTTCCGGGTATCTCCCTTCGGTATTGCTTTGTGACCATTTTTATGGTAATTTCACGGGTTTTGAATTCTGACATCTCCATCGAATTGAAGTCCGGGGATCAAAAGGGTGTTGGGGGGAGGTAGAAGGGGGATTGTAAAGCGGAGTTAAAAAGTCTCATGTTCTTTCCATAAACAAATTATGTGGGTTTTTAGGAAGGATCAGGGGAGCCATTTTGCATTTTGATGGGGACTCCTTTGTGTGCCATTATAGTATATCGCGAGGGGAGTCAGGAAATCTCCCGATCGCGGGTCAGTAATTCAAATGGTAGGTGATAAGTTAATGAGTTAGGACGGTAATGTGAGGAAGGATGGTTAAGTCTGCAGATGGGGCGCGGAAGTATTTTGAAGCGAATCTGGGGTAATAGTACCCCCGATAGCATTTTCAATTCACTGGACATACTATGGATTGTTCATTAGATATCCACAGGATATCCAAATCCATGGGATATCAGTAGGGCGTCCAATGAATATTCTCATGACGTCCTGAAGACGTCCTCGGGACTGAATTGACTTTGTTATCTGAGGCGGACCTCATAGGGCCGTTCAACTCACCCCGCACATGTGCAGAGATTTTTTAGAGCGTAAAAATGAAGAACAATAGGGCCCGAAACTAAAAAAACTTGACATTATAGATAGATAGGTATCCCCCAGGTAGGACCTAGTGAGGGGATAAATTAGGGTCGAAATGAAAGCCGTTTTTGAGGCAGGCGATGGGAGTGCTAATTCAGTTTTTATTTTTTTGGCAGAGAATGGGTTGTCCGATTGAAGAATCCAAAAAACGAAAAAAAAACTCTTTCAAAGGGCTATTTAAGGGCATAATTGCTATTTTTTTAAAAATGGCCTGGTGGTCAAAATGGCCGTTTAAACAGGAAAAAAAATTATTTTCTTCATGTTAGCGTCGCCGGACCAAAATTTCGTCACGACAGCCAAAAAGTACGTCAAAAATTGGCCTAAGTGCATGTGCTTCTAAATTTTTCTTCCAACAAGAAAGCGGCCAAAAAAAATGGCCAAAAGTTAAAAAAAAATTTTTCGCTGCGAAGATGACGTTGCACTCAAATTTCGCTATTACCACGTGAGAGTATGCAAAAAACTGGTCTAGATACGTATTTTTTTGGTTTTTTTTCCAAAAGGCCAAAGTGGCCATAAAATGGCCAAATCTAAAAAAATTTGTTTTGCCCTAAAGATCACGCGGGATCCAAATTTGGCCTTCACTATGTGAAAGTACACAAAAAATTGGTCCAAAATCATGTATTTCGCCTTGGAACCTTAAGGCGGAAAGTGGCCAAATTTAATGGCCAAAATCATAAAAATCACAAAACATTTTTTTTCAATGGTAAGATTCGGCTGCACAAAAATTTCGCTATTCCCACGTGAAAGTACGCACAAAAATGGCCTAGAAACATATTTTTCCGTTGGAGAAAAAAAGGTAGAAATCGGCCCAAAACTAATGGCCTAAAGTAACCAAAATGCGTAAATTTTTAATTACAAGGTAGCTCAAAATCCATATAAATCCTATTACATTTTCCTCAAGGTCGAAGATCATTCAATATCTTCGTTCCTTTAAAAACCTCTCCCACATTCGAAAAATCGAAAAAAAAAAAAAAAAAAATTCCGAAAAGAAAATGGAAGCCATTAAAAAAAAAAGAGAATCTTAAAAAGGATTCTTCGGCTCGTAAAGGAATCATCAAGAGGAAACAAGAACGAAGCGTACGAAATTTTCTCTTGTTATGATTTACAGTCGAATAATCAAACGCAGGCCGAGATAGGAGACACACACGCACATACGCACGGCACGGAAAACCCACGGCACAGGAAGGAAAAGTTAGGAAGCAAGGGAAAAGGAGGGATATCAAAACTCCCTCGGAAAGTCTGATGCGAAAACCGAGGAGATAGGGATCACAAAGGGCTGGGTTTAGATAAGTAAATACTTGTTTTCGAGACAGATCTTGTTTGCAGTGTAAGTGATACCGTCATTATGTATGCGGGATATGAGAAAAGAGTGATCCCGTTGTCGAGGAGATCCCAACGAGCGGTTCATCATCATCATAGTCATTTTTTTTGTCCTTTTGATAGCCTACGATTGCAGCTGCTGCTCCCTTACCGTCACCGTCACACATGACTCTACATTATTAAATATGTAAAAATAAATAACAATTTAAAAAAATCGAGAAGCCCGCATCGGGTCCCTGGACAAAGGTTAACTGAACAACATGTCTTTTTATTAACCGAGTTGAACAACTGACAAGAGAGAATGGGGCCTTCTCATTTTGATTTAGTACCAGAAAATAAAACGTAAAATTTATAACGTATCGATTGTCACCTTCCTTTTTTTTTCACCGTTAAAAGCTGACCTCATTAGGAAATTATTAAATGAAAAGCTTTAAATTCATCTTCTTTGTTAAACGTGAAACCCTTTTCCGGGAAATGTTTGATGTGGGGTAAAATGAAGGAAAATGAGATAGAGAAACCGCTAAAATGCTCTTCGAGGATATGATGAAACAGGTAAGCTATAATAAGAAAAGCCTATTATAACCTTTTTCGAAGAAGGAGGGAAAAAAGAGATATAAAGAGATATCCTTTTTTATTCTTTTTATCTTATAGATAAAATCAAAATCGATATGTCGCACCTGCAGGATTTGAAATGGGAGCATGTTTCCATATGTGAAATCAACATCATTAATATTCATACGGGTTTTCAATTGATATCGATGAAGCAATAATCATAATTTACGCGGGGTAGGGATAACTTTTTTTACAAGTCTACGTCTTGCGGGTCGGTCCTGAAGAAATCTGTCTGTCCGGGTGTCGGTCTGTTCGCACTAAAAATTTTAAGCTTATTTAACTTTTTTTTTTAAATTTTCTCTGATTTTTTAAAGTAAAATTTACAAGAGATTATCTACCAGAATGTTTTTAAAAAATTGAATGCCAGAAATTTTGTAAAAAATTTAATGGCAGAAACTTTCTTAAAAATTTAATGGCAGAAAGTTTCTAAAAAATATAATGCCAGAAATTTCTTAAAAATTTAATGGCAGAAACCTTCTAAAAAATTCAATGCCAGGAATTTTCTAAAAAGTTTTATGCCAGAAATTTCTTAAAAAATTCAATGCCAGAAATTTTCTAAAAAATTTAATGCCAGAAAGAACACCGCACATTAGTATAGGGAAATTGGTTCGGTTAAGTATGTTGTTTATTTTTTGTAAAAAACTTGCTTGCAAACATAAAACAACGTATATAAAAATTATACTTAACCAAAACCGATTTCCCTATTGTGGCGTGCGGTGTTCTTTCCTGTAAATATTATATATACCAGAAATTTTCTAAAAAATTTAATGGCAGAAATTTTATAGAAAATTCAATGCCAGAAATTTCTTAAAAAATTCAATGCCATAAGTTTTCTAAAAAATTCAATGCCAGAATGTTTTTTGAAAAATTCAATGCCAGAAATTTTCTAAAAAGTTTAATACCAGAAATTTCTTAAAAAAATTCAATGCCAGAAGTTTTCTAAAAAATTCAATGTCAGAATGTTTTTTGAAAAATTCAATGCCAGAAATTTTCTAAAAAAATCGATGCCAGAAATTTTGTAAAAATTCAATGCCAGAAGTTTTCTAAAAAATTCAATGCCAGGAATTTTCTAAAAAGTTTTATGCCAGAAATTTCTTAAAAAATTCAATGCCAGAAGTTTTCTAAAAAATTCAATGTCAGAATGTTTTTTGAAAAATTCAATGCCAGAAATTTTCTAAAAAAATCGATGCCAGAAATTTTGTAAAAATTCAATGCCAGAATGTTTTTTGAAAAGTTCAATGCCAGATATATTTAAAAAAATTCAATGCCAGAAGTTTTCTAAAAAATTCAATGCCAGAAACTGAGCGAAAGCAATAGTTTAATATTAAAATTTTAACTTAGAAGACTTGAACTAAAATTTTGAATAATTTTTTTTTCAACTTTCGAGTTTTTTTTATCTGATATTTTAAGTTTTTTTCGTGCCAGGAAAAAAATTATTTTTTTAATCAAAAAATTCGAATTTTTTGACCAAACACAAGCTAAAAAAAATTCCTTAAAAATTTTAAATCGTTTCATTGTTTAAATTTAGCAATATTAGGACAGTACACCAAAGACATAGTCCTACGTAGGGATAAGCCCCCCATATTCCAGTATGATTTTTTGTCTTTCACTGAACAGCGTGAAATACCTTTAAAAAAAAAAAAAAAAAAAGTTATTTTTCCACCAAATTTTGTGTCACCTAATCATCGCAGACAAAATTGTCATTAATCATTCCGCCAGGGGGGGGTTAAAAAAAAAAAAAAAAAAAACAATCCTTTTATGCTCTTCGCGTGCATTGCTTTTAATCTCCCTGCAGAGAAAAGTCTTTCATAATGTTTGAAGTTATGCTTTTCAGTGACCTACAAAAAAAAAAAAAACTTTATGGATGAAAATTTCTTTTCTTTTTTTTATTGATTAAGCACGTAAGGAAGCATGTCATCACGCAAATGAAGGGGTTAGGCAAAAAAAACTTTTCATTTTTTTTTTTTTTTTTTACATAATTTAAAAAAGTCTCCATTTTTTAACACCTAATCATAGCGAGGAAAAACAAAAAAGATTTTTTTTTCTCTTTTTATTTCTTCTTGTAAAAGGCAAGAGAGCTCTCCTGGGCTGTCATAAAGAATTTACCGTGGACCATAAAAAATGTATCTTTTAATCGTGGTAACGACTTGCGTAAAAAACGAAAATGTGTCTTTATCTCTCTCGAAAAAGCCGACGCCCCATCCTTTATGGGTTATATATTTTCTTGGCGCGGGGCTATGCGGGCGAAAAAAAAAGAGAAAAAAGTATCTGCATTGAACATGAACTTTCTGCATTAAAAAAAAATGTCTGGGAACGAATCGAATAACAATGGGAGCCCACGTGCATAATACGGTCGTTGGTTTTTGGGCGTTAGCGAAAACCAGGATATAAGTGCCTTTTAAGCACCACGCGAAATCATAAAAAAAAAAAATGCAAAATGGCATAGGTTATTGACGGTTAATTATTCTAGGTCGTTTTCAATGTCGATGAAGAGAATAACGCAAACGACTAGGGGTGTGGGGAGTGCGAATGCATTACATTATATTTTATAAATAGGAAAAAAATTATCAACGCCGGCGAAAATTCCAACCAAAGACGCCTCCAAGTGCTAATTGCTCCTACAAACACCTTAACGTTCCTCATTTTTTTTTCAAAAGAGCAGCCTTCATGTTTTGCTACACTTCAAGGCAAAAAACAATTGATGAAAAAAAAAAGTTTTTTTTAAAAATTCCTGGCCCATTAAAAAAAAAAAAAAATTTCCCCGCAGTTCCAATTTTTTTGTGTATTATCCCAATCAAGAACATAACCTCAAGTCGAAACCACTCTTGACACATACCAACATTATCTACAACAATTAAAAAATTTAATATGTAAAGCATGCGATATGAACAGTAATAACCCATCGGCCCATTAAAATTCTAGGAATAAATAAAGAGAAAAACAATTAGGGTATGATATAATGAACGTGACATATACAACGTTCTTGATGCAGCCAAAACGTGACTTTTAGTATAAAGGTTTGGAAAAAAAACAGATTATTAGGTTACAAAAAATATTCCAACAACAGGTAATCCGTCAAAAAAAAATTGATATTCACACGGTTTTTTAACTTTTTTAAACAAAAATGTAAGGGTTGATTTTTTTTTTTTTTTGAAAAATGACGTCAGAGTCAATCATGAGAATGTCCGTGTCTGACAGCAATATAAAAATCACTCTTCAGCTTCCGGTTTTGTAATTTCGGTAACGCCCTCCGTCTTCATCACTGAGAGCATTGTTTACAATGGAGAAAGAGAAAAAAAAAATGTTTTCTTTTCGTCTGTTGCCATTTATAACTTTTCGTGATCTATGATAATTTCCTGTTAACGTTTTCTTTTTCTTTTTATTGTTGCTCGGTTAATTTAAAACCGGGAGTCTCGTACATGGGAAAAAGACCCTCAAAAACTCATGGGATAATAGACATTAAACCTTGCAAAACGGTTTAAATTAAGCCATTCGGTGTAAAAAACAAAAAAAACAAAAAAAAACCGCGCGTTTCCGAAAAGTAGTAAACAACGGTTTTTAGAAGATTTTATTAACGTCAATAAAATTCCCTTGCGGATTTCGAAAATTAAAATTAAATTACGTAAATTAAATTTATTTCAAATCATGTAAACGCTAAGGCAATTTTCTTGATCCGATTTTCTTTTTCGATCACTTTATTTCTAGAAGCTAATTAAATCATATTTGAATTTAAATTTTTCATTTTGTTATTTTTTTTTTTACGAGTCAGAAAAAACAGAGACGGGGTAAGACGATAAACTGGACCGAAAAGGTGTGGGGCACCTTGAGGCGGTTATTTACGAATTTGATCATATCAAACGGTGTGGTAGGTCAATCTGCTTCTTTCTTTTTATTCGTTTTTTTTTTTTTTTTTTTTTTTTTTGCTTTTGAATGCTAATGAAATTGTTTTTACAGTATAAAATCGATGAAGATTTTTTGCGTATGATATAATGAAGCCGATCGGAACTTTTAAGAATGCAGCATATCTGGTCCCGTACGAAAAAGGGATGCATAAAATAAAAATCATATATAAATCAAGCAAACAATGGGACATACACCAAAAAAATTTAAAAAAGATTAGCATTTTGCATTTTTTTAATTAATAAAATGTTAGTAAATATTGTTACTAATAAAGTATTAGTAAAACTTTAATAAAACATTACTTAATGTTTAATAAAATATTGCTAAATATTTAACATATATTACTAAATATTTAATAAAACATTACTAAAAATTTAATAAAACGTTACTAAAAATTTAATAAAACATTACTAAAAATTTAATAAAACGTTACTAAAAATTTAATAAAACGTTACTAAATATTTAATAAAACATTACTAAATATTTAATAAAACGTTACTAAAAATTTAATAAAACATTACTAAAATTTAATAAAACATTACTAAAAATTTAATAAAACATTACTAAATATTTAATAAAGCATTACTAAAAATTTAATAAAACATTACTAAACATTTAATAAAACGTTACTAAAAATTAATAAAACATTACTAAAAATTTAATAAAAAGTTACTAAAAATTTAATAAAACGTTACTAATATTTAATAAAACATTACTAAAAAAATTAATAAAACATTACTAAAATTTAATAAAACATTACTAAAAATTAATAAAACATTACTAAATATTTAATAAAACTGCTAAAAATTTAATAAAACATTACCAAATATTTAATAAAACGTTACTAAAAATTTAATAAAAAGTTACTAAAAATTTAATAAAACGTTACTAAATATTTAATAAAACATTACTAAAAAAATTAATAAAACATTACTAAAAAAATTAATAAAACATTACTAAAATTTAATAAAACTACTAAAAATTTAATAAAACGTTACTAAATATTTAATAAAACATTACTAAAATTTAATAAAACATTACTAAAATTTAATAAAACATTACTAAATATTTAATAAAACTGCTAAAAATTTAATAAAACATTACCAAATATTTAATAAAACAGATTAGAATGAATCGTGTTCCTAGTTGCTTAACTTATGATTGAAACGTTCAATCATAATTTAATAAAACGTTACTAAAAATTTAATAAAACATTACTAAAATTTAATAAAACATTACTAAAAATTTAATAAAACGTTACTAAATATTTAATAAAACATTACTAAAAAAATTAATAAAACATTACTAAAAATTTAATAAAACGTTACTAAAAATTTAATAAAACATTACTAAATATTTAATAAAACATTACTAAAAAAAATAATAAAACATTAACGTAAACATAAAATATTTACTGACGTACTAAACCCTGCAAAACTGACAGAGGAACCCTGATCCTGACAGACCGACCAACCTGCTCAAAATTTCATTGCTAGAACCCTATTTCCAGTAGCCAGGACCGTATAACTTTCCTCCGGCCCCGACTAATGTTTTTTATTTTTGAAAAATCAAGTAAATGAATTTCCGCAGCGCTTTCAAAGGCCCTGGGGGAGGAAGATTTTCCACGAAAATGATTTTGCAGTCAATATCAATAATCATTAAAAATTTTTTTGTATTCTTGGAAAAAATGTTTTTAAACTTCGCTTCTATCTTTCGGACTTTATACAGCATCAAAAAAAAAAAAAGCTTTTACCGACTATAAATCCATAATAACAAAGTTCGAATTTCTCGGAAGTCATTATCCTTTCATGTATTCCACCCTTTCTATGCCTCTTATAGACACAAAAAAAATAAATAAATAGGAATAAATGACCCGAGGGCCGGATACATTTAAAAAAAAAAAAAATCCATTCAAAGTTGCAGAATTTAATCAGAAGTCGGGACCACCCCGAATCGATTATCACTTAAAAGAAGTAATAACTCGACATATCACCGGTAGCAACCTGCTAATAATTCATTCCGAATTCCCCGAATGGGCCGGGCCCCGTTAAAAACTCTTTTCTCGATGCATTATAATCTTACAATTTAATTCCTTTTTTATAATGTCACGGATTCTCTTTTTTTAAACTGGGTGAACTTAACTGAATGTCAACAAAAGTCGCGTGACCTTTTTCTTCTGCCACGAACGGTTGATGGTTCTTTAATTAGATTATTCTCAAAGGAGATCGTAATTTTCGAGTATAAAACGGGGGCATTTTCCATTTCACGAAAATTTCCTTTCTTTCCCCCCCTTCACGTCTGGTGAGCATCGATTGCAACTCAATCTTTTAAGTGGTACATGTGAGTTCTTTAGGGTCGCCAGACTTATCGTCTCTTAGATGCCCTTGACATATTCCATATTTCCCCCCGTATGAAAGATAAATATAACTTTATTCTTAAAATCCGGCGGCCTTGAAATTTTTTTTTTGTTTTCCGATTTTTCCGATGAAAAGTAGGGTAGAAAAGAGGAAAAAATTCTCAGTTTCTTGATGAGAATTGATTGAAACAGTAGGGAAGATTAAAAACTTTTTACAAAGAGAAAAAGAAAAAAAAAGGAAACGAAGAAAATTCATCATTCATCATTTTTTTTCCCTCCCGTCGAATCGCCTGATCAAAACCCGTTGGCAAGTCGATTTTTCGCCTAAAAATAAACCGATGTTTTCCCGTTTTAAAAACTTTTGACATTTGAAAAAAAGAAAGGAGTTTTTTTTTTCCTTTCCGATCGGCTTTCATTTCGAATGATTTTTTCGATGCTTTCCTGTCACAATTTTTTTTGCGGTTAATATTTTGGAGAAAATTCGAAATTTTGTTATTTGGACCGGGAAACGCCGCAATGGCGATGGGGGGACAGGGCTTCAAGATCAATAAAGTTGAGTTGAGTTATGTTGACTGAAATTCACCGAAGATACAACAGGATGAGGTAACTTTGCACGACTTAGCACATAAATTTTCAAACCTTGAGCATATAAAAATTATTATGCTCATTATTGTAACAACCAGTCATTGGTGAGTTTTTTGAGTTTTCACGAGTTAACGTTTGAAATGTGAACCCATGATTTCCTAACCTCATTTTGTCTCACCTTAGTGAATTTATTCATTCTTTTGACTTTCTCCTTGTTGTTTTTCAGTCACTGAGGATGGGCGTACATTATTAACAAACACCCGAAATGTACATATGACGCTTCCAATATAGAATTTTTGTGACTTGAAGGAATTTTTTCAATTTTTTAAAAATATAACGGTCACTGGGCTGCCTCCTTTTAAAAAGAAAAAAGAAAAGAAAAGAAAAAAAAAGAAAAAACAAAAACCTGAGCATATTAGCCTAACCTAGTTAAGAAAATCTTCAATGTAAACCGGAGTTTTTGGAATCCGAATTTTTTTTCCAGAGGTTTCTATTAACTCAGTATTCGGCACTTCCAGATCCCGTCTCCCAATATTCGGTCTGGAAGTTACTGCCTCCCCAACCAAAACTTTGATATTTAGTTCAGAAAGCGTCCACTGTAATTTAACTACCTTGTGAATGCATTTTCGGGCCGAAAAAAAAAAAAAAAAAATAAAAAATAAAAAAAATAAGAAATATTGTTTACCGTCGTCCAAGCGCCTTTAACGCATTTGTGCAACGCCCCCCATTCGTTTTCCGTTAACTCGTAATTATAAGGTTTAAAAATTTTTTTAATACTAGAAAAAAAGAAAAATATGATTTATAATTGGCGGGGCAAAAAAGACCATAAAAAAAGTCCGGAGAATTAATACATAAAACGTATACACAGGTGTTAATGATAGAATAAGGTATGTTATCCACACCGAAGAGCGGTAATTACGTTATGATCCATCTGATGAGTCTTCGATATCGATGAAGACTAGTTTCAAACGCGTTTAAAAAAGATGTTCCCTCTTTCGTTTAACACAAAAATTTTTCAAAAAAACTTTTTAAAACTTAACTATGTTAATTGTTTCCTTTAAAATCAACCTCCATTAAAAATACCGCAAAAGTCTCATCCCCAGTATATGGCTCTATATATTTCATGATCAGGTGATAAATGTGACGTCACAGAATTTCCGAAAGGGGGGAAAGTTTTCGGCAAACATTGACTTTCAGCGAATAGCTTAGGAGAACTTTTCCAAACATTGTTTTTGTACTTTAAAATTTTCTTGGAATATCGTTTTCTTTGACAAGTTCGATACCGGTTTTTGACGTTGAGTATTTTATGCCGTTAAATTTTCTTTTTTGAGAATCTGTTTAGGGGTGGAAAAAAAAGAAAAACTACGTAAATCGGTGCTTGAAATCTTTTCAAGTAGATTTCAACGATTCTTTAATCAAAGAGTGGAGGATTATTTAACGAGGAAAAAAAAAAAGAAGAAGCGTAAAAACAGGAAAACTTGGTTAGCACTTTTTTTTTCAGCTAAACGTCCCGAATAAAAAAAAACTTTTTTTTTTTTTTTTTTTTTTTTTTTTTGATTACCAAGCTTCTAAAACCGAATCAAATAATCTTTCACAAAAGCATCCTTGTTAAGTAAATAGATCAAACCACTTTGAAAGCTAAGATCCCGAAGGGGTTTCCGATTTCAAGCTTCCATAAACTCAAAAAAAAAAAAAAAAAAAAAAAAAACAGGCGTTCGATGAGCTTTAAAAAATCCCGCTAACCAAGGGTTATTTCAATCCAGTAAAATACAATTTATGAAATCCGCAAAACTTAGAAAAAAGAAGGAGAAAAGCAAGCAACAGCGATAAAAAAATAAAAAAAAGAAGGGGGGAGATAATAAACAAAACAGAAAAAAAAAAACTTTTTTTTTTAGTCTGAGAATTTTTTTTTCTCTTCCTTACAGCGACTTAATATAAAAGTCCGGGATGGTGATTTCATTTCCGAGTCAAAACTCGGTTATTAATTGCACAAGTTTTTAAACAGGAGCTGTCGTTTGGCGATATTTCAAGCAAAGATCGTTTTAATATATCACACTTTCCCCACGTTAAAAAAAAAGAAGGGAAAAAAGTTTTGCATACCGGTCGTATCTCTCGTCAAATCGTTTTTTCTTCGACGTATCCCTGGTGACACCAGGTAAATTTGAATGAAATCAAAATTTTTTTTAAAGTTAAAAGACGGAACTTTCCTTCGAAGCTATTTGTCTATTCTAAGAAAAGATTTCCTAGGTGGCGCGATTTTTAACAAGGTGTCGCAGTGTGCCCAGAGTAAAAAAAGTACGGGGATATTAGAGACAAAATAATCAGACTGGGATATGGGGGCATATCCATACGTAGGACTACGTCTTTGGGGTACTGTCCTAATATTGCTAAATTTAAACAACGAAACGATTTAAAAGATTTTTTAGAAAATCTGTTGTAAATTTTTTAGAAAATTTCTTGTAAATTTTACTTTAAAAAAAATTAAATAAAATTTTTGGTGGGAACGAAACGACACCCGGACAGAGAGACTTTCCTACACACCTTATCCGAATCGCGGCAACACGGCAGAGGTCCAATAACGTCCGCGCATGTGCCCCAGGGACAGGTCCTACTCCCCATTTTATTTCCGATCTTTAATCTCGTTTGAAATTGATATGACAGTGATGATGTCAACGTCTTCGTCATACTAAGCTACGACTCCTGACAGGGTACCAAGGGTACCAAGTCCATATTGGGTATTATCTTAAAATGTACACCGCATCCGATTCGCGACAACACGGCAGAGGTCCGATAACGTCCGAGCAGGTGCCCCAGGGACAGGTCCTGCTCCCCATCTTATTTCCAATCTTTAATCACGCCAGAAAATTAAAAAAAAAGTTAAATAAAATTTTTGGTGCGAAAAAAAGGACACCCGGCAGACAGACTTCTTTAGGACCGAGCTCTAGGACGTAGTCTTGCGTCCAAAAAAAAAAAAAAAACAGAAAATTAAAAAAAAAGTAAAATAAAATTTGTGGCCCGAACAAAACGACACCCGGACAGGTAGACTTCCCTATACACCGTATCCGATTCGCGGCAACACGGAAGAGGTCCGATAACGTCCGAGCTGGTGCCCCAGGGACAAGTCCTACTCCCCATCTTATTTCCGATCTTTAATCACGCCAGAAAATTTGAAAAAAAGATCAATAAAATTTTTGGTGCGAACAAAACGGCACCAGGACAGACAGATTTTCCCAGGACCGAGCTCCAAGACATAATCTTGCGTCAAAAAAAAAAAAAAAAAAAAAAAAAAAAAAAAAAAAAAAAAAAAAAAATTGTAGAAAATTGTAAATTTTTTTAAAGTCGAAAATTAAAAAATACCGCTTCTTACGAATTCCCAGAATTTTTGATTGGCTTTACTGTCTGTTAAGCAACAAGCAAAGTCAGATATGCTACTGACAGTAAGCAGGAGGCATCAGAGGCGGACTGGCCATAAGGGCGGAAGGGGGAACGCCCGATGGGCCGGTTTCAAATGGGGCCGGTTTAAAAGCTCTTGGTAATTTTTTTTTTTTTTTTTTTTTTTTTTTTTTTTTTTTTTTTGAAACGAAAAAAAATTAAATGGATACATGCAGTGTTAATTCCCTACTTAATAAAATCGAGCATACAGAAAATAAAAATCAGCTCTAAAAAATAATACTGTAAATCTTTAATTCAAGCAAAACTAAAAGGCCGGCAAAAGTAAAAAAAGTTCGGCCGGCCGCACTCTTTTTAAAGGCCTCGGCCTTTCTATCCCTTGCTCTCCAAAAGCTTAGCATTAAAAGCAAGAGAAAAATATAGAGGCAAGTCATGTAGTTGAATTAAATAGCATTCCTTCTAAAATTTTTGGAACATTTCCTTAAACTTCTTCAAGCAATAAATTGTCCAAACTGCTGATGTCTTAGTAAAAAATTTAAGTAATATTTGCGTAATTTGTTAAATTATTTTCGGGAAAATAATATTAAAAACCTCTAACTTAAAAAAAAAAAAAAAAAAAAAAAATTCGTTACAAAGTTTTTGTTGAGCGGGGGGGGGGGGGGGGGTGAGGAGCATATTAAGGCCGACATTTCTTAAACGCCCGGGCCGATTTCTAAGGCCAGTCCGCCCCTGGGAGGCATATCTCGAAATTCTGGCACCACCCTTCAGGGGTTTTGTGACTTTAAATACGTCGATGTTGTTCGCTCTTTTCTCAGGATCCCTTTTTTGAACTTCTAACTTCACATTACCTGTCAACGCCACAATTGTCAAAATGGTTAGGTTCCCTTAGGTTCTTTTAGACCTGCTTTGAACTACTCGAATCAGCTTACCTGAAAAAAAAAATAAATAAAAAATAAAATAAAATAAAATAAAATAAAAGAAATACACAATCAATACATACAAAAAAAAAAGATACTTAAAATTTTGTAAAACTTTGCTTTTTATCAGATCTCGTTTAAAATTTCAGCAATAGCCGTTTAAAATATTTTCCCTATAGAACGAGGGAGATTCCCCTAAAACTTTTACTTAAGGAGTTTCTTACAAGGTGAATGTTTATATCGAGTTTTAAAAGTTTCCCTTTTACACTTCCCTTTCCCTTTTTCCAAGATGCCTCGAAGGAAAAATGAGAAAAAGGCTCTCGGTCGCGTGCTTATCATTTTTCTTTTTTCCGAGGAAAAAAAAGACCTCACACACACATTTCAAACTGAAAACAACGTTAATCCGTAATAAAAAAGAAAAAGAAAAAAAAAGCATCCCCCTTTGCTTATGTTTTTCAGCTCATATTTGCAATCACGTATTTCTCATTGAATAATTTTCAAAATTAACTTTCTTTTTCCCCCCAGGTAATTATATTCAGCCTTATGCTTGGAGATTTTATTGCCCGAGTGTGTATGCGGAGTTCCCTGCTTTTACACAACTTTAATCCCCCCGGTTTGCACAATATAGTAGTTCGGTTTACTTTTAATACACCTTTCCTGTTGTATGCTATAAGGTTTTCCTTGTTTATGCATCTCCGTGGCTTATTTACTTCCTCAGCTTGTTAATTAATTTGATGGTTTAATTACTTAATTATTTTAATCTCATTTAGTGGGGGCATCCTGGAGGGTGGGGGGGGGGGAGGGAGAGCAGGTGAAGAACATAACGAAAGAAGTTGATTTCCTTTTTATTTATTCAACTCAAGGTCGATAGGGTCGAAAACGTTGAAAGGAGAAAATATTAAATTAGGAAAGTTTCGGTTACGACCTTCAGCGTAATTAAGTAAAGAAATTGCGGAAAGGTGCTACTGTGATGACGTCAGCGTTTTCGTCATACTAAGCTACGGCCCCTGACAGGGTACCAAGGCTGTAGTGCTTTGGGTATTACCTTAAAACGTCCACCGCATCCCACCACTGCCGTGTTGCTCGTCGGAGCAGGTGCCCCAGGGACAGGTCCTACTCCCCATCTTATTTCCGATCTTTAATCTCGTTTGAAACTGATTATTATTATTATTATTATTATTATATTATATTTGTACGCTAACAGCAAAATTAAAACCTATTATAAGCGGTCCCTGTCTAAAGAATATAAATAAGAAAAAATACAACCAACAAAAAAAAAAAAATAAATAAATAAATAAATAAATAAATAAAAATAACAAAAGATAAATCAAAATAAATAAATAAAGAAAGAAACAAGGAAGCAAACTAACCAAAAAAAAAAAAAAAAAAAAAACGGAAGACCGAAAGACAGGATCACTCTTCCTCAACCCGGAGAATATCATTAATATGACAGTGATGACGTCAAAGTCTTTGTCATACTAAGCTACGACTTCTGACAGGGTACCAAGGCTGTGGTACTTTGGGTATTATCTTAAAATGCACACCTCTTTTAATTCGCGGCAACACGGCAGAGGTCCGATAACGTCGGAGCAGGTGCCCCAGGGACAGGTCCTAGTCCCCATCTTATTTCCGATCTTTAATCACGCTTGAAATTGATATAGTTCTTAAAATTTTTATTAAAACTTCAACGTCATTTTCTAAGAGGAGACTCAAACGTAACGACTTCTATTTCTCCCTTGCATAATCAAAATAACCATCATTAATTTTTGAATTTTACGAGGCTCGCGAACGAGAGAAAAAAGGGGAAGGGGGGAAGGAAGCAGTGAAATATCAACACGACTAATAAAAAGCGTTACTCCACTTGACAGTATGAAAAATATCCTCAAGTCTCATCACTTACGCTAGAGAGAAAGTGAAAAGAGAGGATTGTGACGAAGAGGAAAGCACACAAATGAAATAATCCCCCTTCCACATCGAAATGAGCAAAACTACTGAATTATTTAAAAAAAAAAAAAAAAGGAAAATCCGCTTTTTTTTTTCATTTATTCACAAATTATTCAAACGTTAATGAACTTTAATTGTCAATCAAAAAATATTTTTTCACTATAACCTCAAGGTTAATTTTTATTTGATAAGAAATACCAAAAAAAAAAGTTTTTTAAAAATAAGATTTAATAAAAAAAAGCGGAAAGATTCGAATTAACCGGTGAGATGAATTCGTGAAAACGAAGTAAAATAAAAAATTAATTCTCTTTTTTTCCACGGAATCAAAACGGATTAGACTGAATGAGAAACTGAGTCCGCTTTTCGGCGTAACAATACAAAACTCACGGAAATAAGTAAAAAAATCCTCTTTTCATCGCACTTCTCCCTTAATGGTTTTGAAGGTATATTTTTTTTTTTTTTAATCAAATTTTAATTATAACAAAATAAACAAAAGGACTCCGCTGGATTTCGCTGAAGAAGTTATTTATTCAGGGATAATATTAATTCACCAAAAAGGAAAAGAAAAACAATGAATGTGGCGGGAAAATCTTATTTAAAAAAAAAAAAAAAAAAAAAAAGATTGCTTTTATAAAATCCCGGGAAGGTGCGTTATTTCGTGGATCTCTTTCTCTCGTTAGTCACACGTGTGAGCGATAAATTTCGCATTTTTTTATTAACCAAAACAAGTCAAGGTTTTTTCGTTATATTTTTTTGAGGGAGTTAAAACATCTGTCGCCCAAAAAAAAAAAAAAAATTTTCTCGTTTCGTTAACATATTAGTTGACAGGATCGTGTTAAACAAAAATATTATGAGAGCAATATGCGACCGCCAGTTAAGATTTTGAAATCTTTTTAAAAGTGTGGTTTTTTTGTAACGTCCACGGAAGCACAAAAAAAAAAAGAAACACGCCGGCTTCCAAGGATTTTCGTTTGAGTAACGGATCGCGTCCTTATTTTTGACGCACCCTGTTCAAAATGTCATGTGCTATTACACAATAATGTATAACACACACCTTTATGTACGGTATGTAGCTTTATGATATCATTGACCTTGTCTCCACATTAATTCACTTATTGTTCGATTATTTTCTATGTTTACTTTTTTTTTTTTTTTAACGATCTGAACAAGTCCTAACATAAAGTCGTTACGGTTGATATCAGTCAATTTTTTTCTCCTTAACACGGAGAGGAGGGAAAAAAAAGCATTAATGTGAGGTAATTATTTGCCAACCAATTAGAAATAATAACTTTATTGTGTTGTCGTTTCGTATTAACTACATACTCGGCAATGGCTAACAATTTTTTTTCCACTTTCGAAAATTACGAAGTTCAAAATTTTTTTGACTTCCAAAAACTATGATTCGTTATTTCGCTTTATGATATCAAATTCAAATATTCAAGGGGCAATCCCCGGCCTAACCTAACTTAACCTAACCTAAATGTAGACCTACATTCGTGCGCCGGAGGTCAACTGACGTATCTCCATCCCAAATATATTAGGAGATAGGCTGCTTTGACGGTTTCTCAAAGTCACGTGACCACAAGTTTACGCCAACTTGAGCGTGTAAACTTGTGGTCACATGATTTTTAGCAGCAATCAAAACATCACCAATCATCGTTCCCGACCATTTTTCCTAAAATTTTTTTTCCTAACCATTTTTTTCCTAATTTTTCATTTTCCTAAAATTTTTTGATTCCTAAAATAAAATTTCTTAAAATGAATATTTTTTCCTAATTTTTTAAGGGATTTTAGGAAATTTTATTTTAAAGATTTTAAGAAATTTTATTCCAGGAATTAAAAAATTTTAGGAAAAAAATATTTAGGAAAAAAATTATAGGAACCAAAATTTTTAGAAAAAATGGATTAGGAATCAATTTTTTTTTTTTTAGGGAAAATGGATTAGGAATTTATTTTATTAGGAAAAGTGGATTAGGAATTTTTTTCTTTTAGGAAAAATGGATTAGGAATTTTTTTTTTTTTTTTTTTTTTTTTTTTTAGGAAAAATGGATTAGGAATTTTTTTTTTTTTAGGAAAAATGGATTAGGAATTTATTTTATTAGGAAAAGTGGATTAGGAATTTTTTTCTTTTCAGGAAAAATGGATTAGGAATTTTTTTTTTTTTTTTTTTTTTTTTTTTTAGGAAAAATGGATTAGGAATTTATTTTTTTTTAGGAAAAATGTTAGGAAATCCCAATCATATTTACGATAAAGATACGTCAATTGACCTCCGGCGCACGGATATAATCTCAAAAAACCTGCAAATTCCGAGGCTGGAAATGAAATAAAATAAAAATAAAAATATACGCAAACTTAAAAACCGCTGTCTATCCGTCTGTCTATATGTCTGTCAATGTCCTTGACTCAATCTTTCTGATCTCTTGACTGTCTTGTCTTTCACTTCGCCATCTCTTTCTGCCTACTCATGCATTTTACATTTCTCCGATTTTCGCACAGGAAACAAGCATTTGAAAAAGAAACCACACCATGAGCACACATAAAGCATTCTTTTTTATCAGCATCGATAATCTGTTTCCAAACAAAATTCTAAAAAAGGAAAACAAAAATCCTACGTCACGTAATGTTTGGCCAGGTCAAACAAATTTGTTAGGCATTGTAATTACCACAGCCTACTTTTACAAAAAAAAAAAAAAAATCTGCCAAATCATATTAAAATGATATTCAGGGGACAAGTCAAAAAAAAATTTTTTTTTTTTTTCAACAACGAAAATCATATGCCACGATAGCATTAACCCTTAAACCAAATTTACACCTACACACGCCATTTTAAGCACACCTGTTAATTTTTTTTTTTCATTTTTACTTTCGCCATTACCCGTTTTTAAGTCAGAAAAAAAACGCCTCGAGAAAATTTTCCACCCTGTAAAATAAACTAATCAATGGTTATTACCAGCTCTAATAAACGTTTTAAAAACGCCTATCGCATTATTACTCAATGGATAATAAAAAAAAAAAGCATAAATCTAACGCTTCGTAGTCATGAAATCTGTTTTTTTTTTTTTTTTTTTTTTTTTCTCCTCTCGACTATGATTTTAAATTTTAAAATTTAATTAATTTTAATGTAATTGACACTCGGTCGTGATTGTTTAAATATTTTAATGTAAAAACGGATTTAAAATTTTTTACGGTCATCTTCGTTTAGATGAGTTTTCTGAAGGGAATAGGAGGTAATAAGATAAAAATCAATAAGCTTAAGTCCTTACATAGTGACACTTAGCGCTTTAAGTGGGAACTGAGTAATGAATTTAAAGGGAAAATCGTTATTTTTCTGTAAATTCGCAGCTCAGACTGTACATAATTTTTCTGATAAAGTATTTTGTTGTGGAAATATTGCTGTCATCATAAGAGTGACGGCAAAAAATGTGAACAAAAAGTCCAGGAAATGACTGCTCTGCTAATGAGGAAGGTTTTGCAAATGTGAAAAATTTGTATTAAAAAATGTATTATTTTTGTGAAGAGATTTGGTCGCTCCTCCTTTTTATTTTTTTAAAAGAGATTCTCGGAGCTTGGAGCAGATGATTCCTTACCATTTTTCCTAATATATTTTTCCTAAAAATTTTAGCTCGTAAAATTTTTTTCCTAATTTTAAATATTCCTATTTTTTGACTCCTAAAATAAAATTTCCTAAAATGAATATTTTTCCAACTTTTTAAAATCCCTTAAGTTTTTCATCAAAAATTAGGAAAAATATTTATTTTAGGAAATTTTATTTTAAAATACAAAAAATTTTAGGAAAATTAAAAATTAGAAAAAAAATATAGTTATATTCTGTCTCCATTGGCCAATTAATCGAAGGGTACAATTAATTGTAGCACCAGACCTGCTGTATATTTTTGGGATTTTTTTTCCTTCTGCTATTACTTTCTTTATTGTTTTGATTACTTTTTCGAACACATAAAATAATGAAAACAAAAAAAAAAAAAAAAAAAAAAATCTGCCAAATCATATTAAAATGATATTCAGGGGACAAGTCAAAAAAAAAATTTTTTTTTTCAACAACGAAAATCATATGCCACGATAGCATTAACCCTTAAACCAAATTTACACCTACACACGCCATTTTAAGCACACCTGTTAATTTTTTTTTTTTTATTTTTACTTTCGCCATTACCCGTTTTTAAGTCAGAAAAAAAAACGCCTCGAGAAAATTTTCCACCCTGTAAAATAAACTAATCAATGGTTATTACCAGCTCTAATAAACGTTTTAAAAACGCCTATCGCATTATTACTCAATGGATAATAAAAAAAAAAAGCATAAATCTAACGCTTCGTAGTCATGAAATCTGTTTTTTTTTTTTTTTCTCCTCTCGACTATGATTTTAAAATTTAATTAATTTTAATGTAATTGACACTCAGTCGTGATTGTTTAAATATTTTAATGTAAAAACGGATTTAAAATTTTTTACGGTCATCTTCGTTTAGATGAGTTTTCTGAAGGGAATAGGAGGTAATAAGATAAAAATCAATAAGCTTAAGTCATTACATAGTGACACTTAGCGCTTTAAGTGGGAACTTAGTGATGAATTTAAAGGGAAAATTGTTATTTTTCTGTAAATTCGCAGAAATATTGCTGTCATCATAAGAGTGGCGGCAAAAAATGTGAACAAAAAGTCCAGGAAATGACTGCCCCTGCAAAGGTTCTGCTAATGAGGAAGGTTTTGCAAATGTGAAAAATTTGCATTAAAAAATGTATTATTTTTGTGAAGAGATTGGTCGTTCCTCCTTTTTATTTTTTTACAAGAGATTCTCGGAGCTTGGAGCGGATGATTCCCTACCATTTTTCCTAATATATTTTTCCTAAAAATTTTAGCTCGTAAAATTTTTTTCCAAATTTTAAATTTTCCTATTTTTTAACTCCTAAAATAAAATTTCCTAAAATGAATATTTTTCCGACTTTTTAAAATCCCTTAAGTTTTTCATCAAAAATTAGGAAAAATATTTATTTCAGGAAATTTTATTTTAGGATACAAAAAATTTTAGGAAAATTAAAAATTAGAAAAAAAAATAATTATATTCTGTCTCCATTGTCCAATTAATCGAAGGGTACAATTAATTGTAGCACCAGACCTGCTGTATATTTTTGGGATTTTTTTTCCTTCTGCTATTACTGTCTTTATTGCTTTGATTACTTTTTCGAACACAAAAAATAATGAAAACGAAAAAAAAGTGGTAGCAGAAGAAAAATGTCCAAAAATGTACAGAATTTCCGATGGTGCAATTATTTATACCTTCCAATTAATTCTTCAATGGAGGCAGAGCATTAGGAAAACTTTTTTACAAACCAAAATTTTCCTAAAAATGAATATTTTCCCGAATTTTTAAATGTTAACATTTTTCGTAAAAAAATTAGGAAAAATATATTTATTTTAGGAAATTTTATTTTAGGAATCAAAACATTTTAGGAAAAATGGATTAGGAATTAAATTTTTGTAGGAAAATTGGTCGGGAACGGGAAAGGGTTATTGTTTTGTATCATTTGCACAAAAATTTGGACATGCTTAATAATTTAGCAAAGTTGATGCGTATTTTTTGAAGCTCCAAAATTTAAACATGCATAATTTTAACGAAATTTATGCATAATTTTTTAAAGCATAAAAATCTGGACACGTATAATTTTTGCATAATTTATGTATATATATTTTTTGAAAACATAAAAGTAGAAAAAATTGCAAATATTATGCCTATTCAAATTCTTTTCCGTTTTATGCATACTCATTTATGCATACATTATGCATAGTTATATTGGAGGATGAAAAAAAAAATCCACTGATTTATTACAGAAAAAAGCTAAATCGGTCAAAACAGCTTTAATCCGGCCTTGGGAAAACTTAGGCTTGAGGAATGATTGGAATTGCTGAGTGAACGTTTCTGGCACGTCCCTCTTATCGAGCCTAGACTGCTGATTCAGCACAAAAATCTGTCGCTCTCTTTGGTCAGCATCACGATCTCGATGATGATTCATTAATTAGCTATGCTTCAAATCAATGTACAAAAATTTACGGATATTTTCTCCGACAATCCTTTCGCGATTGTATCAAATCTGCAAAATCTACAGGATTACTCAGCAACTAAATTCCCAGCCGTCATTGCTTATTTCTCCTCAAAGAACGGTTCAAGATAGACCGCACCATTTTCTGAAAATCTGTTGCATTTTTTACTGTTTTATGTGTAAAAAAGAAATGAAATTAAAAGTTTAAACGCTTATGCTTTGTCTCCATCATTGGAGGATACAATTAATTGCACCACCGGAAATGCTGTATATTTATGGCCTTTTTTCTTCTGCTACCACTTTTTTTTTCATTATTTTTTGTGTTTGAAAAAAGAATCAAAACAATAAAAAAAAGTGGTAGCAGAAGAAAAAAGTCTGAAAATATACAGAATTTCCGGTGGTGCAATTAATTGTACCCTTCGATTAATTGGCCAATGGAGACAGGACTTTAATATGACATTTCGGATTTTTTATTCATTCAATATCTCATTGAATGAAAAAGAAGAATCTAAAGGATGATACACGTGTAGGATAATGTAAAAGTAGATTTACTCGTTTTACTATATCGAGATATGTCCTGAGATCTCGTTCCGCGTTCGGTTATCCCTCGGTATCACCTGATAACTCCTCCTAATTGCCTGTCATAATTTGATTTATTAATGAATTATTTTAAGGATCAAGACGGCGGCTGAAGTAATTAAAAAAAAAAAAAAAAGTACCATCGGTAGGTACGATTAATTTTTATCGAACAATTGTCTATAATTTCGTAGTTCCATCAATCAATTTTTTTTTTTTTTTTTTTTTTTTTTTTTTAATGTTTTAAAAAAATTTTAGTTTTGACCGCATGGGGACACAATGTTAAAGAAAAAAAAAAGGTTTTTGAACTAAACCGAAACGTAATTCTTATTTTAAAAAACGGAATTTCTAATTACCCTGATCGATTGTTAAAAAGTTTTTTCCTTCTAAATATAAAATAACGGGAAACGGGTTATTTATATGGCTCATTAATTCTTAAGCTAATTGAACAGTTTGGAAAACCGATGCTCTAAATTACAAATTTAATATGGATGTTATTCGGCTCGGGAATAAAAAAAAAAAAAAAAAAAAAAAATATATTATTTATTATTTATTATATCGATGGAAATGAACCGTGTGGGCCTTTCTGGTTTTGTGGATTCAATATATGCGATGTTAGAGTGATTATGAAAAAGTGATGTTGTTGATGTATCTGGTTTCCGCGAGTTTGGCTGGGTTTCCGCTTACATTTTTTTTTTTTTTTTTACATTAATTTATTTTTCTTGCAAATAATTTTCAAACAAGATAATTATTTATAATAATGAGTCTGGTTCCAGATCCAAGATTGTGTTCGATTTGTGAACATGATAATCTTTGTTGGTTTCTCCATATTAAGTTACAGAATTATAGTGCACGAAGAACATAATTTTTGTTGGGATATGAAAAAGAAGTTAGGTAAATATTAATTTCTAAGAATTAAAATCCCCCCCCCCAAAAAAAAAAAAAGAATAGGCAAAAAGAGTGCTCGAGAATTGTGAATTGGTGCTCCAGAATTGTGTATCGAATCATATCTCCCGTGTTGACACATGTCATGGCTTTCTTAGATTTTGTGCTCTGTCTCCATTGAAGAATTAATTGGAGGGTACAATTAATTGCACCGCCAGAAATTCTGTATATTTTTGGACTTTTTTCTGTTTTCATTATTATTTCTGTTCGAAAAAAAATTAAAACAATAAAAAAAAGTGTCAGCAGAAAGAATAAAGTCTAAAAATATACAGAATTTTCGGTACTGCAATTAATTACACCGCCGGAAATTCTGTATATTTTCGGACTTTTTTCTTCTGCTACCACTTTCTTCTGTTTTCATTATTTTTTGTGTTCAAAAAAATAATCAAAGCAATAAAAAAAAGTGGTAGCAGAAGGAAAAAGTCTAAAAATTTACAACATTTCCGGTGGTACGATTAATTGTTCCCTTCGATTAATTGGCCAATGGAGACAGGACATTGACTTCAACATAAAAAAAAAATCAGTATAAAACGAAAAATTGTGGCGAAGATCTTTCTTAAAGATTCAAATTTCCCGGGAAATTTTTGAATACGGGATTCGCGATTTTCCGTTTTTGTGAAAAAATAGTTTCCCGGGATTCGGGAAAATAAAATTATCCGGGATACCGGGTAACTCCCGGGATGTTTGGTGGATTCTCGGTAATTTTCCCAGGCATTGAAAAACAACGGGAGAAATTCCGAAAAATTTGAATTTCGAGAATTGGGATTGAAAATTTTCTCGGGGATCCCGGAAATTCCCGAGGCGGGAAATCCCGGGCAGAATATCTAATCTTTCTGCATACGATTAAATTTTCGCTCTAAACCTTTACTTTGTAAAAACTGAGTATGTTAACATTAATAATTAAAAAACAAAATATTAACCTTTCACTTCTTAGATAATCTTTGCAAAAGATCATCAGTCGAAATAGTTAATGAGCTCTAAACTAAACATTTATACTTCGTATGTAACAATGTAACATATTATTCCGTAAAAGAGAATCCTGAAAATAGCCCGGAAAATCTGCAAAATCAGTGCTCGAGCATTGTGAATCTGTGCTCGAGAATTGTGAATCTGTGCTCAGGAGTTGTGGATTTGTGCTCGAGCATCGTGGATCTGTGCTCGAGCATTGCGAATCTGTGCTCGAGCATTGTGAATCCCTCATCATTGACGGAGAAAAACCAGTTATTTTCGGAAAAATTGGGGAAAAAATCTTGCCAAAAAAGCAGCCGGAGATCACTCGATTTTTCCTGACGATAAAATACTGCCCGTCATCATCGCACCCCGAATCTTAGAGACCTCTCTGTTCTGAATAGAGACATAAAATCTTTCAAGCAACACATCAATCAAATAATCGATCCTTTTTAAATTTTCAACATTTCCCATTTAAAATACTTTCGATTATTCATGACAAAAAAAAAAAATCAGCAACTTTCTCCTATTAGAAAGCTGAGCAACCTGTCGAATTTCCACCCTTTGACGAATGCCTTGTTATACATCACAAAGGGAAGGAGAGAAGAAGAAAAAGAATGAGAAAAAGAGAAAACTCCTTAGAAGTAATTTAATTACCGGAAAATGCTTCGCCGTTACTGAATCACAGCTTAAGTAAGAAAATTTTTCAAAAAAAAAAAAAGTTTTCAAGAGAGAGGAAAAAAAAGAACGCGAGACGCTGTTAAAATCAAACTAATTGACTGAAAATTATGAAGCTGAACAACGTGGAACGCGTAAATCGAAAAAAAGAAAAAAGAAAAGAAAAAAAAAAAAAAAAGAAGGAAAGGGATCTGTTTTGAATATGATGTCTTTTCCTTTTTTTTCTCCCCCCCTTTCTTTCCATCGAATAAAAATGTAAACACATAAATTTCCAAAACTCACTGACTTTCTTTCGAAAAACCAAGTGAGAACTTCTCCTTTTATGTCTATCCCGATTTTTTTTTACATCCTACATACGTTAAAAAGGAATTCTAATTCCAATTCTTTTTCCTAGAAAAAGAAAATTTGTTTTCTTAACGGATTAAGGTTTTTCACTTTGAAATTTTCTGAAAAAAAAAGAAGTGTAATTAATTTTTTTTTTCCTTTTCTTTTTGTATTTTTCTTTTGAGATAAGTTAATTATCTTCTTGAAAAAAAAAAAAGGTATCAATTATCCACTTTTCTCGCTTTTTGAACAAAATCGCTCGCCTCGATTTCATCTCACGTATTACCGCTTGGAAAAAAGAAAAAAAAAAAACTTTTGAAAACATTTCGATTTCGATCTCATTTCCCCTTTCCAATAATAAAATATTTCGTTTTTAAAGTACCTAACTTTTTTCTTTAAAGCTCGTCATTAATCCTATAAAGTCCCAATAAAAGATACTAACGAGGATACTTGAGAGTTTATTACCCCAGATCCGAAAATTCCGATACGAATAAATAAAAAAATAAAAAAATAAAAAAACAAAAAACGACCGATTATTTTACAACCTATGCTCATTAATTCCTTTTTATTTCAGTCCTAAAAGTAGGTGATTTACTGAAAAAAAAATTACAGTTTCAATAAGAGCATCGAAATTTGGGATTTGTTTAACGGTGTTATAAATTACAGCAATTTCATTCATAGGACTATAGCCAAAGACAGAAAAAAGCAGTTCAGCCCAAAAATTTCATTGGGGGGGGGGCCCCCCAATGAAATTTTTCCCCGACGATGTATTTCACGTATCACCGTCGTTTAAAATGAACGTTTAGAGACTCCTTAAAAAATTTTGCCCCCCCCCCCCCCGTACAAACAAAGTGATGCAAAAAGTGTATACAATTTTTGCAATAAAATTAATGCAAAAAAAAAAAAAAAATTTTTTTTTAAATTGTTGCAAAAAATTGATGCAAAAAAATTTATATAAAAAATTGATGCAAAAATTTATATAAAAAAATTGATGCAAAATAATTTATATAAAAAAATTGATGCAAAATAATTTATATAAAAAAATTGATGCAAAAAAATTTATATAAAAAAATTGATGCAAAAATTTATACTAAAAAATTGATGCAAAAAAATTTATATAAAAAAATTGATGCAAAAAAATTTATATAAAAAAAATTGATGCAAAAAAATTTATATAAAAAAATAGATGCAAAAACATTTATATAAAAAAATTGATGCAAAAAAATCTATATAAAAAATTTATGCACGAAAATTCAGGCAAAAAAATTGACGCAAAAAATTCATATACAAAAATTTATGCAAAAAAAAATTATATAAAAAAAATGTAGTCCTGTCTCCATTGGGACAATTAATCGAAGGGTACAATTAATTCTTTCTTCTGCTACCACTTTTTTTTATTGTTTTTATTTTTTATTTTTCGAACACTAAAACTAATAAAAACGAAAAAGAAAAAAAAATGCAGAGCAATTTCCAATGTTTAAAAATTTTCTTGCCAGGAAGTAAAGACTTGAAAAAAAAAAACAATTATTGCTGATTTTCATGGAAACTTTTCCGAAACTCTTATTCAGTTATTTTGAATGAAATAGCGAAAATATCGCTCGAGAATAAATACGTGTGAGACTGACGAACTTTTTTTTTTTTTTTCTGACGTGCTTCAATTCCAATCAGAAGTAATCCGCGATCGTTATTGTAAAACACGGGCTAAAAGAGAAAATAGGATAAAGGTCTTTCGTGACTGATCGTGCTGAGAAAGAGGTTGAAAATCAACGAAAAGCAAAAATTGATACGGCATGATTGGTGCACAGAGGTCGGTTCTCGGGAGCCTCATGCTGACACGTAGTACCAGTCGCTAAAGACACGCACAGCAGGGCTTTAAAGCGACGAAGCACCGAAAATGAAAACATTTTCTTTTATCGATAAAAACGGAATCCACTTTGTTACAAAAAAAAATTCGCATTCGAAAAACACGGTAGCAAAAAAAAAAAGAAAAAAGAAAAAAGAATTGTAACAAATGGGAAGAAGGGAAAGCTTTAAAGAAAATAAAATATTAGATTTAATACCGGAGAGAAATCAAGCCTATTGGATTAATACGCGGAAGAGTAATGATTTTTTTTTTTTTTTTTTTCAACATTTCACGAAAATTTTCTAATTTTTCTTTCCTTTTTTTTTACTGAGAATGAATGGAATTGAAAAAAAAAGACGAATTTACATATTATAAACTGCTATATATGTAGATATGTGGAATGCAACCTTTGCACTCATTTGATGTGTGTGGCATGACCTACAGGCCTCACCCTTTCGAAATTATGCTTTTTTTTTCAGTTATTAAAACATTCCGTGATGAAAATATTGTCGCATTTATAAAAAAAAAAATTAATTACAAGTCTGTTAAGCACCAAGCAAATTCTTTTAGAAAAAAAAAACGCAATCTTGGCAAACGAATGATTTAAATAAAATAAATGGAGAAATGTGGATTTGAAGGTTATTTTTTTTTTTTTTTTTTTTTTTTTTTGTGACTCATACATATTGAAAGTCAGGAAAAATCCTTTAAAAATATTATAATGTATAAAATGAAAAAAAAAAAAAAAAAAAAAAAAAAAAAAAAAAACGGAGCGCCAGTAGAGCAGTGGTAAGAGTCTCCTATTTCCAATCAAATAATTGAGGAGTCGGTCTGGGTTCAAGTCTAGAATATACCTCGGATTTTTTTTTCACTGATGTTTCCCGTACGAAAAAACGATGCAAAAAGTGTGTAAAATTTTTCCAAAATAATGCGAAAAATTCATACGAAAAAAGTTTAAGTTTTATTAAGTTTTATATTATTTATACAAAAATTGGAGGTTTTTATATGAGACTGACGTAAAGCGCTCTGCCTAAATTTAAATAATTTTTTAATACAATTAACGGCACAATCTCAAACTATAACAAATTGCATTGTATTTTTAAAAAAATTCGTTTTCGATTTTTTTTTTCCGGGTTCACTCCCATACTTACAGAAATAAAATTGAACGGTTTTTAACCGATCCTGATTCAAATTGACATAAATCTTTGATTACTCCTGACAAACCCAAAGAAACTTACCTGAAAATAAAAAAAATAAAAAAATTATAAAACGACTATGCCTTTAAAAATGATTTAGAGAATTTTTCCCGGTAATGTATCCAGAGTCTTAAAAAAATAAAAAAATTTCAAAGGTGCAAAATTCAGTTGACTATACTGACCAAATTGGGTAAGAAAGTTCGGTCTAAGATTCTTATGTTGAATGGCGATCGTTCCCATACAAAAAAAGTGATGTAAAATGCGTATAAAATTTTTGCAAAATAAATGCAAAAAATTTATAAAAAAAATGTATTGTTTTTGTATATTATTTATACAAAATCATGCATAATTTTTGCAAAGTTTAAGCATATTTTTTTAAACACCGAAAATAGAATATGCATAATTTTTACAACATTTATGCAGTAACATTTATGCTGAATATGCATAATTTTTACAAAATTTATGCATCGATTTTTTATGCATGGAAATCTGGATATGCATAATTTTTACAAAATTTATGCATAGTTTTTATATGCATAACAATCGAAATATGTATAATTTTTATAAAATTTATGCATAGTTTTTTATGCATGGAAATCTGGATATGCATAATTTTTACAAAATTTATGCATAGTTTTTATATGCATAACAATCGAAATATGCATAATTTTTACAAAATTTATGCATAGTTTTTGTACGCATGAAAGTCTGGATATGCAAAAATTTTGTAAAATTTATGCATAGTTTCTTAAGCATCGAAGGTTAAAAATGCATAATTTTTTACAAAATTTATGCATAGTTTTTGTATGCATGAAAATCTGGATATGCATAATTTTTACAAAATTTATGCATAGTTTTTATGTATGAAAATCTCGATATGCATAATTTTTACGAAATTTATGCATAGTTTTTTTATGCATGAAAATCTGGATATGCATAAATTTTGCATAATTTATGCATATAAATTTTTAAATGATAAAGCAGACAAACTTGCAGAAATGTTTTTCATCCAATTTTTTTTTCTTCAGTTTTTTGCATACTTATTTATGCATAATTATAATAAATAATATTTCTAGTAAGAAAACAATTTTTTTTTTTTTTTTTTGTACGAGTTTTACGATTGTGATTTTAATTTTACGACTCATCTAATTAAGTTACTTTTACATCCATTCCCTTTCAATTAAGGTTATTTATACGCGCCTGTTCAAGAAAAAAAAATCGAATTCGTAAAAAAATTATCAACAAACCTCGAGCACTTGCCTTTAAAGCTACAAAAAACTAGAAATTTTACTTAAATTCCTTTAATAGAAAACTGCTTTTAAAACAAACAAGAAGTTCATTTCGCATTTTAATCATTTAATCTTTCCAATTTTAAAAATAACGAATCAATTTCCTTATTGAAGCTTTTGGCACAATTCGCCATTTAAAAAGTCTTTGACCTGTGAATAGTGTCTCAAGGTCGTATAGTAAATAGATTGAATCGTCGTGTCAGGACTTTCGTGAATTTAAAAAAAAAAAAAAAAAAAAAAGCCACTGCCAAATCGCATGGTTTTCTGTTTATTTTCGCTCTCGTTTTTTCCGAATCCGTGGGATTTGCGTGACTATTTCCTGCATTTAGAAAATTGGCTTTCGAGTGAGGGCAGGATGAAAGCGGTGGATGAGCCCAACTTTTAAAAAATTCAAAAAGAAAAATAAATAAAACGAAACCGTAGGTCGTATAAGTGTGTCGCGGAGGAGGAGCTGCTTAAATTTATATAAAAGAAATTACTTTAGAACATCTGAGGTGCAACCTACTCGACGGCTTTTTTTTTTTTCGGGACGATAATTTAATGAGATTGATTCTTCAAAATAAAAAACAAATTTAACAGTGGAGTCAGTTGATTAGATACCGCAGTATTTTTAATTATTCTAAATTAACCCTTTTTTTTCCTCTTTGTTCTTAATCTAGTAATTAATGCCCCTTCCCCCTCCCTCTCCTCCCTTTTCGTAATTTTCTTTTTTGAGAGAATGAAAAAAAAAGAAACAAAAAAAAAAAAAAAGAAGAAAAACGAGGTTCAAAGAAAGAATAAAATAATATGAAATATAATAAAATAAAATAAAACATAGTCAGCAGTATGAAAAGAATACGAGATCGAAAAAAAAGGGGGAAGAAAAAAATAAAATAAAATTCCGCGGTTTAGTCTGTTCCCTTTCAAATAAATTCCAAATCTTTTCTCCGTTCGCATCCATAAAGATCAATATAATCTTTCTAGAGAAAAACAAAAAAAAAAAAAAAAAAAAAAAAAAAAAAAAAAAAACAAGGATCTCAGTTTCAACCCTTCTCTTAACATATATGTACTCCGAAAAAAAAAAGAAAAAGAAAAAGAAAAAGATTTTCGATATGAAAACTGAGGTTGAAAACCGTCGGCACGGAAAACAAGACAAAGGGAAATTTCAAGAATATCATCTTATTTTAAGATTATGGAAATCGAAAAGAAGATTTTCTACAGCGGCTGTTTCAGAGGAAAATAATAGGATTTTCTTTGGGAGCTTTCCCCGTCAAACTGGGAAATAATATTATCACCGAAACGTTTCAGGTGGAGATCATTTTTATATAAAAAATAAATAAATAAATAAATAATATTTTTAAATAAATTAATCCATTTTTTTTAGCATAAAAAAAAAAAGTTTCAACTATTTTTATTGCATATTTGAATAATTCAATGGATATGGAAATCTTTCTTTTATATTTTGAAAGTAAGATGTTTCTCATGGGATCTCCCGATAAAATTGATTACGCCATACTTCAGATCCATCGGCAATTTAGAGAGGATTTGATTGTTGCGGAAAGCCGATTTTATAAACTTATTTGTATAATTTAAAAAGAATTTATGGGGTGGCGGAAAATAAATACCTATATCAATGCATTACTCCTGGGTTTTATTTTGATTTTGAAAAGGAAAAAATAAAAATAAACCTGGATGAATGTTAGGAGAAATTCAATAAAACCTGGGAAAAAGTATATAAGGGAGTAAAAAAAATAAAAAAAAACAAATTGAGAAAGAGAAAATGTAGAAAAGTAAAAAATAAAATAAAATAAAAAAAATAGGCGATCCGCGGGGTATTATGAATGTTAAAAAGTTGGCGTGAATGTTTTAAGAATTTTGGGGTAAGTGCAAACAGCAGTTGTGGGGTAAATGTAAAGTACCTTCAGAAAAGACCACACCCAGAAAAAGGAATATGCCTCGTTCGCAATACAAGCGATGTTGCTTAGCGACAAAACAAATATGCTTTGCCGCAAAGCAACATGGCTAGACTTGTCGACATTATGCATTGCGGCAAAGCAATCACGAGTTTTGACACAAAACATTTATTCTGCTTAGACCTAAGTTATGCAAAAATGCTTTGTAGCAAAGCATTTTTGCTTAGACCCAAAGCAGCATTTTTCTGGGTGCAGAAAGTACTGCTTTGGTGAGACTAGAAAGTGCTGGGTTACCACCAATGCAATGAGTCTCACCAATGATGAGATCAGAAAATACTGCTTTGGCGAGACTAGAAGGTACTGCTTTGGTGAGACCTGAGCGTACTGCTTTAGTAAAACCAGAAAGTACTGCTTTGGCAACTTCTGAAAGCATGCTGTATAGATAGGAACCAGGAAGTACTGGGTATGAGGTATGTAGGTAAGACGCAGGTCATACCATAGCAGTTCTTTCTGGTTCCAACCTATACAGCGCCCTTTGAAAAGTTGCCAAAGCAGCACTTTCTGGTCTCGCTAAAACAGTACTTTCTAATCTAAACAATGAAGCACTTTCTGGTCTCACCAAACAGTGCTTTCTGGTCACATCAAAGCAGTACTTTCTGGTTCCTATACAGTCCTTTTAGATGTTGCCAAAGCAGTACTTTCTGGTCTCACCAATGAAGCACTTTCAGGTCTCACCAAAGCATTACCTTCTAGTCTCGCCAAAGGAGTGCTTTCTGGTCTCAATAACGCAGCACTTTCTAGTCTCACCAAAGCAATACTTTCTGGTTCCTATACAGTCCTTCTAGATGTTGCCAAAGCAGTACTTTCTGGTCTCCCCAATGAAGCGTTTTCAGGTCTCACCAAAGCAGTACCTTGTAGTTTCGCCAAAGCAGCACTTTATTCTGTTCTCACCAATGCAGTTCTTTCTGGTTCCTACACAGTCCTTCCAGATGTTGCCGAAACAGTACTTTCAGGTACCACCAGTGCAGCACTTTCTGGTCTCACCAAAGCAGTACTTTCAGGTTTTTCCAAAACTGTTTCCAGATCTTACCAAAGCAATTCTGACCGTTCATTCTGATAAAATGGCTTTCACTAACAAACGAAATATCAAAAACAAACCAAAGAATAATTTTTTTCACGTAAAAGAAGAGAGTAAAGCACCTATGTAAAAAAAAAAAAAATGCAAATCAAAATTAACTGCAATTTAAATAATTAAAACCGTTTCGAATTTTTCCAAAAAAGAATTCCTACTTTTTTCCCGGACTTTTTTTTTTCTTTTTCCCTCTTTTAAACCGAGCCTCTCTGCTTTCCTCCTTCAAACCCAACATAAAAGGGGAGACGAAACTAAAAAAAAAAATAAAAATAAAAATAAAAGTAAAAAAGTCCAGTCTGGCGACCAGAACTCCATTATGCAAACATTGCTTTCCCTTGTAAAAGGCATCCCTCCTCCATCCCCAAGTCTAGTACACTTTCCTCTAAAACTTGAAAGTTGCTTTCTAACTGAAAAGATTTATTATTAACAAGGGAGAACCGTTCTCCTCTTTTTCCCTTGATTAATAGAGAAGTCAATTGACGTTACCTACAATTAATTTCAATTGATTTTTTTTTTTTACCCGTTAGCTCATGTGAAAGCGAAAGGGTAAAAAGGAGAAAAGGAAAAAAAAAGGTTACAAAGTCAGTCGCTTAAAATGAAATTTTGTCGGTAATTTAAAAAGATTGACAATGAATTTTTTATTTTTTTATTTTTTTGGAGGAGAAAAAATTCATGTAGAGGGGTCCGAAGATAAATGGATGACAATTATCATTACCTGTTGGACGCGTCTATACGGCGCGATCCATTACTAAAAATGTTAAAATGTTGATTGGAATATTGGAGCCACCGAGGGAAATGTTATCAGAACGTACTTGAAAATCCCCTTTAGATAAAATTGTTTGAAGTTTTTTTTTAAATTTATAAGCAGGTGCCACCGAAAAGACCATTGATCTTGGGGAAAAAAAGAAACATTTTTTTATTCGGGAAGGATTACGGAAATTAAAATATACGACTGCAACGTTATTATAAATGTAATTAAATAAACTAATCTTGTTGCGTTCGGATTACAAGATGGTATTTTTTCTTATTATACAGTTTCATTCCCATTCATCAGCGGCGGAAAAAAAAGGAAATTAAACTTCTTTTTCTCTGAAAAAATATTAATTTTTATTTCGTTTTCCTTAGGCTTATACGATTTTTTTTTTCGTATAATCGTAAAAGTCTAGTAGCTATTCTTTAAAAAGTCATTTTTTTTTTCTCCTCTTTTTAAGTTATAAAAATTTATGAAGATTTCCTCGTAAACTACCTAAGGACAGAGAAAAAAAAAAAAAAAGAATAAAGGAGAAAAAATAATAATAATAATAAGGTCAAGGATGTTACCGAATATAAATTTTTATATGATAAGAAAAATGGGTTTCCTAAGTCTACTTTCATCTATCGGGGGAAATTTTTTTTTTTTTCTTCTTCTTCCTTCTTTTCTTTTTCCGAAACATGATAATTAATAAAAGTAGACGTGGAAGAAGAGGCTGCCAATAAAAAGGCCATTATCAAGCTTAAGAGAAAAACGCGTGGGGATGAAAAGCGTTCGTTGGGGAAAAAGCGTCTCCCGACGCCTTGGTAGCCATGGCAACTCTTTTTGGGGAAGATTGTTGGCATATAGGTCACTTTTAGCCGACTTGACGTCGCCTCAACCCCGCTTGCATTCACTTAACATGGTAACACTGCGAAAGCGTAATTTCCCCCCTTTTCCGTCGTGACGACGCTTTGGGAATTTTTCTTTAAAAAAAAAAAAAAATAAATAAAAATAATGGAAGCAATATCTCCTTTTTATTTTCCTGCTCTCTTGTTTTAGAAATCGAAACCGTGTGAGGTAATGATTACGGTGATTAGATAATAATTAATTATAACGTTTTGATGTTTATTACTGACCGGCCCGGCATCGAATCACGCCTTTTGAACCTGACACAAATATAATTTTTTTTTCTTTTTTAGGTTCGCATGCATTTTTGCAGTAACGAAGCAAAATTCCATAATCTTACACTGTTATAAAAGTTAAGATTCTTTACAGAATTTTGTTGTTCCATTTCAAAAGTTCTTTAGATTTCGAAAGTTCTTTAATTTTTTCTGTTTATTAATTTCTCACTTTTACCTAATTCTGAGGCGGAAATTTCACGCTAAAACATGTTACACTAACATGTTAAACTAGCATGTTAATTGTTAATTGTTATAATTAACAATTATTAATAGTTATAATTAATTTAATTTAATTTAATTAATGGATCTAATTTAATTTATTGATTAAATAGTGATTAAATTTATTGAGTAAATTTATTAATTTAATTGATTGATTTAATTCGTTGATTTAATTTATTGATCATTTTGACATCAATTGTTAAAATATTTAATTGTTAAAAATTCGATTTTTTTTCTTTTTTCTGTAAATTGATGATAAAATGATAAATAAATAACAATAATAATAACATGTTGCAGCGTTAAAAAATTTTGCAGCGTTAAAAAATTTTGCAGCGTTAGAAACGTGTTGCAGCATTAGAAGCATGTTTCAGCGTTAGAAACATGTTGCAACGTTAAAAACATGTTGCAGCGTTACAAACATGTTGCAGCGATAGAAACATGTTGCAGCGTTAGAAACATGTTGCAGCATTAGAAGCATGTTTCAGCGTTAGAAACATGTTGCAGCGTTAAAAACATGTTGCAGCGTTACAAACATGTTGCAGCGATTGAAACATGGTGCAGCGTTAGAAACATGTTGCAGCGTTAGAAAAATGTTGCAGCTTTAGAAACATGTTGAAGCATAGAAACATGTTACAGTGTTTGAAACATGTTGCAGCGTTTAAAACATGTTCAACATAGTTCACATTTAGTTTTCGAAAATGTTCAACATATTTTTTTATATTTAAAATTATTAAATTGTTTAAATATTTAACCGTTAAAAAATCGATCTCTTTTCTCTTTTTTGTAAATTGATAATAAAATGATCAATAAATAATAACAACAGTAACAACAACATGTTACAACATTTACAAGAGCATGTTGCCAACATGTTCCAAGAGAGTAGAAACATATTCAACATGTACAACATTTACAAATTGTTACTTTTCATTTTTCAGTGTTGCCCAACATGTTTTAACTCTTTTAACATGTTGAGCAACATGTTGTCTCAGCATGTTACTGCAACATTTTTGGAGTAAAATATCGACCTAATTGTCCCCAGAAAGTGTATTCGAGGTCTAGCGTGGATATGCCGTTAATTGTATGACAATTTTCTGCCGCAATTTCACCATGAAACATGTTGGACATGTTACAGCTTCAAACTATTAAATTGCCAACATCTTGCGCAACATTGGAAAATGAAAAATAAAAATGCTCTCAACATGTTTCTAACGTTACAACATGTTGGCAATGTGCTTCTAAAGTTACAAAACGTTGACAACATGTTTCTAACATTACAACATGCTCAGCAACATGTTACCGCAACATGTTTCATCGTGACATTGCGGCCTAACAGCTAAAAGAGTTGCTTTTGTAAGATCTGAACGTACTGAATTTGGAATCTAATCAGCCGCAATGGCTGTCACGTGACCGAAACCCTAAAAAGGCCTCGTCGGCACAGGTTCGGCTTCGGCCTACCCTGCCGCTTTTCAAACAAATTTTCTCCCTTTTTTTTTTTGATATTTTCGAAATTGCTAACTCCGGGCTCTCCCCCGTTCGTGCTGAGACACCCAAAAGCTTCAAGTCCTGACACCTCGATGACATGTAAAAACACGCGAAAACTCATTAAAAACATATTACGGAATCATCAAAATTATTTAAAATATGTAAAACGAGAATTCAATTAAAAGTGTACGGTACTAAAACCTACTTTCAAATAAACTCTCCCGACATCGCCCTTTAAACGCCGCCGAGACGACAAGTTTAAAAGGGAGAAAAAGAAAATTCTCTCCTCTTTCTCTCCTCCATCTATCGACATGCACATATGCATGCAAAACACTCATCAACTGGAATACATAAATACCATGAATTTCCATGAAAACAAGGTCTCTCCGCCAGTCAAACTCGAAAGCTTCCGAGAACTGAAAGCTTTCACAGTAATTAAGTTACATTTTAGTTTTCTCGCTCCGGCCTTTCCCCGAATATTTCCGCGAGAGGAAATCGGGAAAACGGTCGGAAATTCGAACGATTTTTTTTTTTTTTTTTTTTTTTTTTTGCTTCGAAAAAAAACCGCAGGAGGAAAAAAAAACAATCTGCAATTAACACCGCAAAGCTAATCGATAACGATACAACCTTTTTTTTCCCTAAAAAGAAATCGGAAAAGTTCGATTTGAAAATAAATGTGGAAATTCTAGCTAGAAAATTAATGCGTTTCTCGGTGACACTTAATCCCTTAATCCGAATTCCGTTTAATCGAATCGAAAGGGATTTTTTTTTTTAAGTTTATCAGAATTAAAATAAAAAAAAAATTATTTATATATATGAAGTTGGGCTTATTTTTGGATGGGTATTTTTTTAATCAGTTCTTAATACCAACGCTAAGAATGTGGTTATAAGATTCCCGAGGTCACTGACATATTTTAAAGCACTTCTGTACGTTTTATTGTTTATATTGCCTCTGTGATTATCGACGAGGCAGTTAATTCAACGTTACACACACAAAAAAAAAGAAGTTATTGATTTTCTGTCTCAAAAACTTTCTTAACAAGATCGGGGAAAAGCAAGGTAAATATCGGTTTTTTTTTTCCTCCTGTTACGCAGAAGTTTGTGAGGGAGGCACTAATCAATGAAAGAACAAAAGAGTACAGGTGCTTTAACTGTTAATTAAACCCTTTTGTTCAAAAAATAAAATAAAATAAATAAATCGATTTCGATGTATGGCACCGAATTTATTTAAAATTTATTTAAATAAGACGAATGTGGACAAGTCTCTCGTTCGCTATGGATGTTGGGATATCATAAAAAAAAAGTGAAGTGTAATACGTATTTTTGTTCCGTAGTCTAGCAGTCATAAAAAATTCAATAATTCGCCCCGAGAAAAAAAAATGTCAATTTGATGACACATTGAAGTATTGCTTAAAAAAAAAAGAGTTGAATAAACTTTGAAAAAATAAAAAAAATCCAATAGCTTCGTAATACATCGATATTGAGAATAAAATGGATTTTAAGAGCCCTACAGAAAAATAAACGCGGTGGTATTTTCCTTGGTTGATAAAGCAGAAACAATGTTTACGTCTGGGGAGGGGAAGGAAAAAAAAAACTTTGAGATGATGGCTTGTTATTTCTCAAGAAGAAAAAGAATGAATGGCTCGATGATTGTAACTCGAGGAAATGATTGTCTATGCTAAAGTTGAGGTGTTCGTATTCCGCTTTTAATCTCTAAAACATAAATTGGTTCTAATTTCGCTGCAAAATGCGAAATTATCGGTCAAGTTACATGAAGTCAGTACAATGCCGGGTAAAATTTTAAGTTAATATGGGGTATGCATACACCGTGTAAACTTTGGTTTGAAGTACAGACGTTTTCGTGGCAATCATTCTATCGCTTGAGCACCAGATCACCAGTGGCCTTTATTTCACGAATTTTTGAATTTCGGTGAACGCACCGAAATTCAATCTTTAATAATAAACGAAAGGAAATACCCTGAATTTTTTTTAGATTTTTTGCATGTCGTTTAGCTGTGTCGACACGGACCTAAAAATTTCGAAATTCCCGCAGAGGCCGAAAAATGAAAAATTTTATTTTTACGAAAAAATGGTTGTTTCGCATTCAATTTTTTTTTTGCAGATCACGAAAATATAGCTAAAAGTTATATATCTCATGCCGTTTTGATGATAAGAAGCCAAGATAACTATAAAAAAATAAGCAAAATTTTGCTGCAGCCACAATTTTTTTTTTTTTTTTTTTTTGGAAGGAAAAAAAAACTTTGAGATGATGGCTTGTTATTTCTCAAGAAGAAAAAGAATGAATGGCTCGATGATTGTAACTCGAGAAAATGATTGTCTATGCTAAAGTTGAGGTGTTCGTATTCCGCTTTTAATCTCTTAAATTCTTCATAATTTTGTTCTCTAGCACAGTAATCGTTTGCAACAAATAAATTCTAACTTCAATTTGGTAATCTGTATAAAAATTCGAATAGAAACAACCTTTTTTTCGTAAAAAAAAAAATTTTGGTTTTTTGGTCTTTACGGGAATTTCCGAAATTTTTGGGTCCCTGTCGACATGACTAAACGACTTCCAAAAAATCTGAAAAAATTCAGGGCATTTTCTTTTAATTACTGAAAAAGATACGGAAGCCCTGAAGGGTCAAGTATCTATTTTTTTAAAATTGTTTGTTCCTGAACAAACATTATATGTTCCGGAACTGATACGTTTTGGTTTATTGCTTGTTTTGGAACAAGCAATTTCTATCCCAGAACAAACAATTTTTTATCGATTGTCTTCTCCGGAACTGACAATTTTAATTCACTGTCTGTTCCGGAACAAGCAGTGTTTGTTCTGGAACTGAAATCGATTAATAAGTAAATTGCCTGTTCCGGAAGGAACAAATTGAACTGATTGTCTCTTCCGGAACTGACACGTTTTGGTTCATTGTTTGTTTCGAAACAAGCAATGTCTGTTCCGGAACAAACAATTTTTTTATCGATTGTCTTCTCCGGAACTGACAATTTTAAATTCACTGTCTGTTCCGAAACAAGCTGTGTTTGTTCTGGAACTGACAGCGTTTAATTAGTAAATTGCTTGTTCCGGAACAAAAACTGCTTGTTCGGAAACGGACAATTTTTTATTGACTGTCTGTTCCGAAACTAGCAATGTTTGTTCTGGAACAAACACCGCTTGTTCCGGAACAAACAAATTTTTATTGATTGTCTGTTCCGGAACAAGCCATGTTAGTTCTCGAACTGACAGCGTTTAATAATTACATAGCTTGTTCCGGAACAAGCAGGAATTAAGAAGACATAGATATTTGACTCTTCAGGGCTTCCGTAAAAAGAATTAGGTGCTTTCGCCGAAATTCAAAAATTTGTAAAATAAGGACCACCCTATCCCAGTCCCCTCCAGGCATGACGTTATATTTTGCGCAACTTTACATTTTCTGAAAAGAACTGTTAACGATGATCCTCCCAACTAATGAACAAACTGGCCCCGATTGTTTAGTAATAAAAAGCGCTATTAATCAATTCGTTTTAACAGTTTCTACGCTCGAGTGATCCTTGATATTTCCTAAAACTATAAAAAAAAACGGCATGCACTTTTATGGTAAAAAAAAAGAAAAAAGGTTAATCAAATCCGGACAACAAAGCAACAAAAAAAAAAAGCGACACGATTGCACTCAATAAATAAACAAACCCATTCGAAAGGGAAATCGTGATTGCCTTTGAACATTGATTATGTAAATGACACAAGAGGGAGGATCCTCGATTGGCTACTGTTGCATGCTGTTCGCCGATGTGAAATTCCAATTTATGACATCATTGCAGTCTAACGTCAAAAAGCTAATATATTTCGAATTAAGCGGGCTCGAAAATAATGATAATGAAAAATAAAAAAAATAAAAAATAAAAAGTCATCGGACCCGAAAATTTTCCACCCCGTGAAACTTTGACTTTGTTGATCTTCAGGGGAAAAGAGACTAAACCTCCGTGGGTTGAATTCGAATTCCGCGTGACCCAAATTCAACTGTAAATTAAAGTAATGAGATTTACTATGTTTAGTTTACGCCTTTTCGAAAAAAGGGGGGGGGGGAAGAGGGGGGATAGCCGATAAAAGGTCTGCGGAATACTGCTTCTTCAAGAGGAAGGCGATTCTTCTCTCAGGGGATTGGCCTAATGTGGTTCTAACCATATTTCCAACGTCTCAAAGGACGGCACTAAACTTATATTAAAAGATTTGTTCGGTTTGACTGGTTAAAACATGTTTGATAAAATAGTATCTTGATCCGATTTTAACGGTTTTGAGGGGGTGAGTCCCCCGAAAGCAAGAGTGGTAAAGTCGGTTCGGTCAAAGTCGTTGTTCTTCGGAATCTGGGATCCGAAGCTTGAAAATTTTGGCCGATGCCGATCGGATTTTTTTGAGTATCCGAAATCGGCATCGGCATCGGACTTCTGAAATTAAAAATCGTCTAGAATGGCCCTATGAATTTTTTTTACTAAAATCGGAATCAGAAGCGGCATCGGGTGTCGGTCCCGGAATTGGAATCAGAATCGGGAATTAAATAAATAATATGGAATCGGCATCAGCATCAGCATCAGCATCGGGTATCGGTGCCTAAATTGGAACCGGAATCAAGTGTTAAATGAATCATATGGGCATGGGCATCATAAATCATATGGAATCGGGTGTCGGTGCCGGAATCGGAATCGGGAGTTAAATAAATAATATGGAATCGACATTGGCATTGGCATCGGCATCGGCATCAGCATCGGCATCGGGTGTCGTACCGGAATCAGGATCGGGAGTTAAATAAATAATATGGAATCGGCATCGGCATCGGCATCGGCATCAGATTCGGACCCCTGTTCGGAATCCTTATCTCTTCAAAACCGAATGAGCCGATACGGAAACCCTCCGAAACATTTTCAACTCCCGGCAAAATTTATGATGTCATATATGATAATCTACGATGTTAAGTATTTCAAAAATATGTCAGTTTTTGTGTGTGAGTTTAACCTTCCCTTAATTTTTATTTTTTATTAAATTTTTTAAGTGTACGGTAAGTTGAGATCAAATAAGAAAGATAAATAAATTAAGATTTTATTAATTCTGAACCTAGTCCTACGTAGGGATATGCCTCCGTAGAAATATCCCGAAAAATAGCGTTTGCAAGACACTTAAAGACTTTCAGCGTTTCGGGTTCTCTCTTTCAGATTCAAAACAATGTTTTCGGCAAAATTTCTTTGCTCCGAAGCTTCCGAAGCTCGTCATAATGATATTAAATCCAAGGTTTGTATTGGTTCCTCCGCAGCCGAATAAATCGTAGTATAAGCATCGAAGACTACATTTTTTTAGATCCTAGATACAATACGTCGTTTTGATTCATGGCAAAACTTTCCTAAAAAAACAAACTGAAAACTGCCAAAAAATAAGGGAAATTTTTTTTTTTTTTTTTTAAATAATTCTTCTTATTCAGGTCAAAAGTGTTTGAGTTGGTTTATCTCAATCGCAGGAAAGTTATCATTGCCCTCGCTTCTGTGTCGTAATATAATTCTGATATTTACTCAGGAATTGTTTACTTTGATACCAGGCGATTTATAAACCGGCGTTGCCAATTAGGTTTTCCACGGCGAGAGGATGACTATCGATTCGTAAGTTTATTTGCAAGTCAGATTGATTTAACCTCTAAGAAAATCCAAAGTGGAGGAGGAGGGGAGGAGAGGAAATAAAGAGGGAATTTCGGGCGGAGGGGAAGAGTGGGGAAGGGGGGAGGGAATTCGTTACTAATGGTTTTAAAACCATCCAAGAGGATAACATCCTCATTGAATTTTACATGATTACGTCATCCAGCCGCAATTTGCTTTTAAGAGATATGTTAACTAAAGCCCTTTCACTCTTTTCGACGTATTAATATTTAATTGATTTATTGACGTGAAATGAAAAATGCAAAAACGAAAAAAAAAAAAAAGAAGCTCTCGAGGAATCTTTCGAGAGCCTTTTTTATTGATTTAACTTTTTTCATCGACCTTGGCCTTTTGCGATGCAATTAGTCACGCTTTCGTGAAAAGTGAGGAAGAAAAAAAAAAAGAAAAAAAAATCCCGGCACATGTCTCATAGGTGAATGACTATTCATGCTCTGTTATATTTCTTTCACACCGTTTTAAGTAATAAACAAACAGAAAAGTTAAAAGTGGTCATGTTTGGGTGACCAACCATGGTTTACTCTGTGGGCAACGGACTCCGCACCGGCTACAGCGGATGTAGCATTTCTATAAAAAAGAAATTATGATGATTTTTTTTCCCTCCATATGTTAGTCTTTCGTCCTGCCTGTTATTTGGATAAGTCCGGAAAAATTAAATCAGCCTCGGTTCGGAATCGCGTGACGTGACGTCATTTCTCAGGGGAAGGGGGTTGTACTGATAACGGCGGGGGTAGGGGGGGAGGGGAAACGACGACACAAATGACACATGCGATATGCTAGGGTTGGAGAACTACACCCATGTCGTGCCGGACAATTCAACAAATTATCGCCGCTACGAAAAAGGACCCCGCTTTGATGATAGTAAATGACCGCTCTTTCGTAATAATTAGAGGCCAGAATTCCTCTCTCGTCTGAATAGCAATTAAAAAGTGTTGACAGATGGGAGGAAGAGAGTACTTCCAGCCAGGGATGGCATGCTCATTCCGATTCCGATTCAAATAATGCTCGATGATTTTTTTCAACGCGATTCCGATTCCGATTCCGATTACCGCGAAAAACTTCAGCATCGGAATGGATGCTTTTATATATTTTATATTAATCGTTCCCAATTCCGATTCCGATTCCAACTCCAAATTATAATTCGTTGCTGCTGATGCTGATTCTGATTCTGATTCCGATTTCGATTCAAATCTATTCGACATCCCATCCCTGACTTCCAGCCATAAAAACTTTCAAAAAAAAAAAAAAAAAAAAAAAAAAAGTGTTTATCTTTTAGGCTGTGCAGTAATAATAAAATATCCACGGTATTTTATCCGTCAGGATCATTAGTTTTTACACGTCATTCATCATCCCTTAGACCCTTCCTCATTATGTTTACATAAACGCAATAGGACTCCAAAATGTTAATGCGATATCAATGGGGTCGAGCGATGAAAGAATGATGATTCGGAAAAAAAAAAGAAGAAGAAACTTTTGATGTTTTGAGATAAAATTTAAATTTCATTTCCAGTTCTCACGTTACAATCAAGGTTGAACATCTCTTGTACCGAGATGTCAATTGTTTTGTTGTAACTCGTTAGTCAGGGGCCAAGTTCTTCACCCGGGGTTCAAACACTTGTTTTGTGAGAATTTTCGGGGATTTTTGGGATTTAGAAAAAAGGACTGGTGACGGTTTAAATATAAGAAAGATGGTACGGAAGCTCTAAAGGGTCATCAAGCTATTTTTTTTTTTTTTTGCTCTCAGTTCCGGAACAAACACTGTCAATTCCGAAACAAACAGTTATTATTAAAACTGTTAGTTCCGGAACTGACAGCTTTAATAATAATTGTTTGTTCTCGAATTGACAGAGTTTGTTCGGGAACTGACAGTGTTTGTTCCGGAACTGACAGCCAAATCTGTTAGTTCGGGAACAAACACTGCCAGTTCCGGAACAAACACTGTCGATTCCGAAACAAACAGTCATTATTAAAACTGTCAGCGGAACTGACAGCCAAATCTGTTAGGATCCAGAATTAACAGTTTTAATAATAACTGTTTGTTCCGGAATTGACAGTGTGTCTGACAGTGTTTGTTCCGGAACTGACAGCCAAATCTGCTAGTTCCGGAACAAACACTGCCAGTTCCAAAACAAACACTGCTACAAACACTAACAGCCAAATCTGTTAGTTCCGGAACTAACAGTTTTAATAATAACTGTTTGTTCCGGAACTGACAGCCAAATCTGTTAGTTCCGAAACAAACACTGTCAGTTTCGGAACAAACACTGTTAGTTCCGGAACAAACACTGTCGATTCCAAAACAAACAGTCATTATTAAAACTGTCAGTTCCGGAACTGACAGTTTTAATAATAACTGTTTGTTCCGGAACTGACAGCCAAATCTGTTAGTTCCGGAACAAACACTGCTAGTTCCGGAACAAACACTGTCAGTTCCGGAACAAACAGTTTTAATAATGACTGTTTGTTTTGGAATCGCCAAATCTGTTAGTTCCGGAACAAACACTGTCGATTTCGAAACAAACACTGTCAGTTCCGGAACTGAGAGCAAAAAAAATTAGTTTTATGACCCTTCAGGGCTTCCGTAAGATCGAGAGCCAAAGCCGGGCTGGTGGATATTTGCAGTTGATTTTTTTTATTTTTTTATTTTTTTTATTTTATTTTTTTTATTTTTTTTTTTTTATTTTTACTGGAAAGAGTGATGTGAGGGCTTGAAAGGTCTTGAGCATTCATTAAAAAAAAATTTTTTTTTAAAGTTTTAAAGTGAACTATTTTAGGCCTTTAAAAATATTTTTAGAAATAAATACAGAGCGGAATAGAAGTGATCGGCATGAAGATACGTGATTCACAAAGGCAAATACGTCCGATAATTGTACAGTAAAACCCACTGTTCTTGCACGTGTCAAAGCTTTTCCCAATATTGATCTACTATTAAGTATTAATATGAAATCTAACACAACTTGGAAACTAACAGTCCGTGCGGAACGGAGAATGATGGCATTCGAAAACGATTAAAGGTTCAGCTTCAAATTCTTGGTCTTAACCCTGTTAACCAATAATCGCCGAAAACGGCCGAAATAAGGGGCACCCTACCAGCGATTTCGAAAATACCGAAGTTTGCCTGAACAGGCGTTTCAATATCCCGACCCCCAATTTTGTCTGTTCCCATTTCAGTTTTTCTAATTGGCCAATTGCCAATCCCGACCCTAGCCAAACCACAATCCAGGCGCTGTCCTTGAAAAAAAAAAAAAAAAAACCATATATCAATCTCAGAAAATTTTGAAAAATCTTGATGGATCACAAAAGAAACGCGATAAGAATTTTGAAAAACAAACTTACAATAGAACAAATCGTTTTTGCAGAAACTTAAAGAGGAACTGAAAATAACAGAATAACCGAAACGTGCAAGAGAGGAAATGAAATTCGAAAGGTGTTTTTGATATATCATCGGTAAATAATGTAGGAAAATCGATTCGGTAGGAAAAGAAAAAAAAAAGCGCGATGAAAACTTGATGAAGTCTTACGGGAAACTCTCTCTCTACGAGCGAAACCTCGATACATCGATAAGGATATACACCAGAAAGTTGTTTTTTCAAGTTTTTCACTTTTTCGAAAATCGACAAAATATATATTTAAAGGAAGGTCATTTTTGTTTCTCTTTGGAAAAAGCATTCAAAAATCATGGGTTGATCTTCCTCTTTTATTTTACTTTATTCAGCGTTATACACCATCCATACTCTTGAAAATGCCAGCTTGACTATTTCCCACGGTTCTGTCATGTTTATTTTATATTCCGAGAAGCGATTTTTCCCTCCCCGCGATGATTCTTGAGCGCCATGTAGTATTTTCATAAAAAAAAAAAAAATTTCCCGTTTTCACGGAGGAGGAAAAAGAAAAAAAAAAAATTTTACAAAATTGTTTCGCCTTTAGATCACTGACCTCCGGTTGTTTTGCTTTTGTTTATACGTCAAATCATCAACAGAGCATACGCTTTTTACACAACACAAAAAAAAATGTAAATTGTATTCACTTGTGGAAAAAATGGAGCAGAAGGAATAAATCTCCCGACAGAAACAAAAAAACAAAAAAAAAAAAAAAAAAGAAAAAATGTAAATTTTGCCGGGAGTTGAAAATGTTTCGGAGGGTTTCCGTATCGGTTCATTCGCTTTCGAAGAGATAAGGATTCCGAACAGGAATCCGAATCTAATGCCGATGCTGATGCTGATGCCGATGCTGATGCTGATGCTGATGCTGATGCCGATACTCATGCCGATGCCGATTCCATATTATTCATTTATTTTTATTTTTATTTTATTTTTCAGGGGTGTAACCACAGGGGGGGGGGGCAGGGGGGGCATTGCCCCCCCCTGAAAAATTTTTTGCCCCCCCCTAATGGCTCCTATTTTGTTAATAAATTACCAATCACAAACAGTATATCCATGCAAAAAAATATAAAAAAAACATGATTTATATAAAAAAAAAAGAAAAATGATTTTTTTTTTTTTTTTTTTTTTGCCATGAATTTTGTCTGTAATATGAAATTGAACTAAACGGTAGGAGTTTGTAGATCTCTGGATCTAGAAAATGTGATTGAGGATTTTATATCTCTAAACGATGTTAGACGAAAAACCTTTGGTTATAAGCCTTCTAATGCTACTGATATTAAATAAATTTTTGAAATCTCTCATTCCATTAATAATACTATTTTTTTAAACCGTTTGAACGATAGCTACCATCTTTGACTGTATGGAGAAATAAGTGCATTCATTACATACTTTTTTGAAAAAAAAAAAAAATGGGGAAAATAGCGGAAAAAATTGGGGAAAAAATTATAAAATTAGACTCGAGGGAGGGGGGAGGGGGGAGTGGGCCGAAAAAAAATTTGTGAAAGGATCGTGCCCCCCCCCCTCTGGAAAAATTGTGGTTCCACCCCTGTTATTTTTTAAAGAGACAAAAACAACAGGCGATGAGCCCTTTTACAGTTTTGTTCCGAAGCCGATCCCATATTTTTTATTTAACTCCCTATTCCGATTCCGATTCCGGCACCGACATCCGAAGCCGATCCCATATTTTTTATTTAACTCCCGATTCCAATTCCGGCACCTACACCCGATGCCGATGCCGACGCCACCAAGCATCGATCGTATCCGATGGCGCTTCTGATTCCGATTTTAGTGAAAAAAAAAATCATAGAGCCATTCTAGACGATGCTTAATATCAGGGGTCCAATGTCGATGCCGATGCCGATGCCGATGCCGATGCCGACGCCAGTGCCGGCCGAAACCGGCTAAAAAAAAAAGTGTTTTTAGATTAATTTTTAAAAATCAAAAACTTTTACTGACCACCGTGAAAAGAAATAGACTTTCAAAAGCATTACACAAAGTCTGCAACTAAAAATGAATGAAAAAAAAAAAAAAAAAAAAAAAAAAAAAAAAGCCAAGAAAAGTTTTTCATCAAATCGATTCTGACAATGGAAAATCCGTCATTTCTCCCCTTATTCTCATGACATCATCCATCCCTTTGATACAGTTCAAAAAATAAGGGGAAGAATAAGAAAAAAAAGGAAAAACAGTTTTCTATGGTTTCCATTAAAAAAATTGCTTTGGAATATGAAGACGAGATGGGAAAAAGTTCTAATGTGAGTGTGTGGACGTGTGGTACACTCACAATTTTCTTAAAAAAAAAAAAATCTCTTAAAAAAAATCTCCAATGATTCATCATTCATAAAATAACTAATCGCTATGTTTTTTCCCCTAAAAAAATGATTTTTTAACGACCTCATAAAGAAAACGTTCGAAAAATAAATCATTTCCAATGAAATTAGCAAACGTGAGTGGGAAACACATAATTTTTTTATTATTTTATTTTACAGTAGCGTTTCCCTTTTTTTTTAGGAATAAAAAAAAATAAAGAAGCTATGCCTTTTTTTTTTTTTTTGACGGACAGGTCACGAGTGGATAAATAAACATCGATCATAATTGATACCTTAGTGGGCTAGACTGGAAGGGCAGACATAGCTTATCATGCCACATTTCATGATGTCACGAATATAATATTATCTACATTGAGACATCCCCTTTTTTTATCTTTAAAGACAAGTACTGTTTAAATACTCTTAGAATAAAAAGTAAAAAGTAAAAAAAAAAAAAAATAAAAAAAAAAAAAAAAAAAAGGAGTTGCCTGGAAAGAAAAATAATACACGTCGGCTGGTTTCAAGGTTGCCATAAAAATTTCGGTTAGTAATAATAACTAAACATATAAAAAAAAAAAAAATAATTCAAATGCATAAATTAAAGCAGAATGCAATAAAATTTGTTGCTTTATTCGCTGACTATGTATGTCATTGATTATATACGTGTCTCTAATACCGTCATTATGTTAATTATAAAAGTAATATCGTATGAGCTTGACATATTCAGAAGTGCTCATATAGATTTATCTTTAGTTAGGCGATATTTTTTTTTTTCCAGCATTCCATAACTGGTAACGATTTGTTTGGCATGCTTATTTGCGGTGTGGCATGTTAGGATTGAAAAAAAAAAAAAAAAAAAAATAAATAATCTTGAAATCGTGTTTCTTAGAATGTTTAAAAAAAAAGACCGACATCTGTTCCGGCGCCTGGGGATTTTCCTTTACGGTCTCCAAAGTATATTCGAATTGATAGTCAAAATATAATTTTTTTTGTGCGACTTGTTGTGACAGATCGTTTTCGATTTTCGGTGTATTGGCAATATGAGCATTAAGAGGTGACGTAAATACTGAAATTGTAACCGGAAGGAGGTCAGGAAGGGGGAGGGGTGGAAAGAAAAAAAACGAATAAAATAAAATAAACAAAAATATATTCAAAAAAAAAAAAAAATAATAACCGGGCTAGCTCATGGAATCACAGGGAAATCAGGGGTGGGCTTGGAAGCCCGATCTTAGTGAATAGTATCAAAAACAAAAAAAAACTAGCTTATAACCTCATTTAAAAAAAAAACTTACCGAAGCCCAGCTTCGGTTCACTGTGACTAACTGGTCGGAGTTATTTAAAAATAAGAGTATGTAACTAAACACTAATATATATATAAAAAAAAATATTAAAAAGAAAAAAAAGATACGAGAAGATCTACTTGAGTTTCTTTTAATAACGATAACCACAAATTTAGAATTCCCTTTCTAAATCAAAAAATATAACTATAAGGAGTCGGCTCGTAATAACAGAAAAAAAAGGGGGGGGCAAAAAGGTTAAGAAAAAGAATTAAAAATTAAAGCCTATCAAGTAGGGGGAGAGCCTATAGGGCCGGCGAACCGTCACCCTTTTCGAAAAAATTACAAAATAAACGCGCGAATAATAAAAAAAAATAAATAAACGAAAAGAAGAAAATGGCATCGGGAAAACCTAGCAAAACGAAAAATGATGATAATACTTTAGCGTAGCTCGCCAGCTTTTAAAAATCATAAAACATAATAAGAAGAAATTCTGAAAATGTGCTCCAGCGATGGATGGTCAGCAGACGACTAGAAGAACCTTTGTGGCCCGAAAGAAGTTAAAGGATCCGAGTAGAACCGTCAAGGTACAACGTCAGCAAAAGCACCGCGAAAAAAAGAAAATGCGACCGAGTCCTGGATCCCATCGGTAACAAAAGCTCTTGACGATCCTTAGTCCGGACTGGTTCCTCTCAGACCATAAAGAAAGCCGGTAGCATCCTGACAGCCGTCGCTATAGATTGAAAAACGCAACAAAAAAGAAGATTAGAACGGTTTCGACGATAGGGGGAGCAAATAAACCCGTTTCGGAAAATATTTATTTGAGGTTCCGCGCTAATTTTCTACACAGGTTTATTCGTCCAAAAAAAAAAAAAAAAAAAAAAAAATGAATAAAATAAAACACATTCTTTTTTTTGAAAAATGTCCGAGAACAAAAGACGAAGCTCGGAAAGAGCCAAAAATAAATTAAAACTCAGAGAAAAAAAGTCAATATACGCAAACATGGCCGCGGGCAACATGGCCGACGTGACGTCATATCCGCTCCATATTAGGCAGAAAAAAAAAAAGAAATTTTCGACAATTTACTACAGCATATTTTCCAACTTTCCGTTGAGAAAATATCTAGCCGAATCGGCCTTTAAAAACGATCAAATATTCGCAATAAAACGAAGAACAGAGAAAAAAAAAGAAAAAAAAAAATATATATTATCATCTTCCACAGATTCGCACGTGGCCCAGGCTCGGCACATGGTTCGCTTCGCTCAAAACACATAAAAAAATAGCAATTCCAAAAAAAGAATAACATAACTTACAAGATCGAGACCGTAAAACTAATATTCCCTTGGCTTTTAATCCATGGAGCCAAAATCTAAAAGGTCGTTTCACAAAACGTCAGCAGGCATCCTCGAAACAGCAACTCGGCCGGAAAAGAAAACCCTGACAAGATATAAGATAAAAAAAAATTTAAAAACAACCTGATCACCGGACTACCATCTTTCACAAATTCCACACCGAAAAAAAAAGAAAGGAAAATAACTATGTACCTTTAAAACTCGGGTGAAAACGCAAAAAAAAAAAGAAAAAGGGAATTAACGGTTAATTGTGCCTGACCATGCCGGCTGCTGAACGGAAACAAGGCTTACGTAGGAATTTACTCACTGCAGAAAAACCTGATGCTCGGTGAGGTCATCGATCGGAGAAACAACAAAAACAAAAAAAAGAAATCAAACTCCATATTCTAACCTAATCGTTTTCCGTCATGTTTCGCTTATGCGCGTTAAATAAATTCAAGTTTTCGAATCGAACCACGAGCTCCCTATAATCGATTATTAAAATCAAATTGAAACTTCCATAATAACCTTATGAAAGAGCTATTTAAGAGAAAAAAAAAATATGCCATTAAAAAAAAAAAAAAAAAAAAAAGAAGGAACAAAGGAGGCACCCGACTTTCCGGGATTCTCGGGGAGTCAGCACTCCAAAAGAAAAAAAAAACGAACAAGAAACTCAATCCGCCGCATCCAAAGAAAATATGACGAGGAGGGGGGAAGGGGTTTCGCTATTTAAAAAAAAAATTTTTATACGAAAAAAAAAAACTTAAGAAAAAAAAAATTTTTTCTCCCCTTTTTTTGTTTTTTTTCACACACGGACTGCGGGGGCGATTTCATCACGGTAACAACACCCCCTCACAGGTGTTAGCGTTTGACCAAATGGCCAAACGCGTCGAAGTGGTCCCCACTTCATACGAAATAAACAACGTAAATAATTCGATGACGTCGCACGAGTCACAAAACAAAAAAAAAAAAAATTCAAAAGGCATAAACGCAGGATGTTTCCTTTCCTCGAGGAAAACGCAGCAAAGAACGAGAAAAAAAAAACTTAGGCGTACAGTCGCCTTACCGATTATGATCCGAATAATAGGTACACAACGTTTTTTTCGATATCGCGAAAAAGAAAAAAAAAACAATGGACTTCAAGTCGTCCGCTTTTTCGATTTTTACACCAATATTTACATCTACATATTACATCCTTTATAATCGCACAGAAAATTTTTAGACGCTAAAGTTCGTCATTCTTTCGATTTTTTTCATCAGACGCATTAGTCGTCTTTTAAAACAATTTAACACTGGACGGGCAAGTCGTCCTAAATCACCCCGGCTACTATTTTTATGTAATGTATGACGAAGAGTCAAGAAGAAGAATGAAAAAGAAAGAAAACGAAGTCGAAATAAGAAAAAAAAAAATTAAAATAATTATACAATGGGAAGTGCGGGAAAAGAAAGGATATTGTCCGGCGTAGACAGGATCGAATACGCTGTTTTGAAAACTGACCAGGTTTTCAATTTTTCGGACGTTTGGCATAGAGTTGGTCAGACTCTACACCAAACATCCTGTCGTACCGATTTTCCGAACTTGGTTAGGTATTTAGGGATATTTATAATAATAATAAAATTAATTATTTAGGAAAGAAAAAAAACGAATAAAATAAAATAAACAAAAATATATTCAAAAAAAAAAAAAAATAAAACGGGCTAGCTCATGGAATCACAGGGAAATCCAGGGGTGGGCTTGGAAGCCCGATCTTAGTGAATAGTATCAAAAACAAAAAAAAACTAGCTTATAACCTCATTTAAAAAAAACTTACCGAAGCCCAGCTTCGGTCACTGTGACTAACTGGTCGGAGTTATTTAAAAATAAGAGTATGTAACTAAACACTAATATATATATAAAAAAAAATATTAAAAAGAAAAAAAGATACGAGAAGATCTACTTGAGTCTTCTTTTTAATAACGATAACCACAAATTTAGAATTCCTTTTTCTAAATCAAAAAAAATATAACTATAAGGAGTCGGCTCGTAATAACAGAAAAAAAAGGGGGGGGCAAAAAGGTTAAGAAAAAGAATTAAAAATTAAAGCCTATCAAGTAGGGGGAGAGCCTATAGGGCCGGCGAACCGTCACCCTTTTCGAAAAAAATTACAAAATAAACGCGCGAATAATAAAAAAAAATAAATAAACGAAAAGAAGAAAATGGCATCGGGAAAACCTAGCAAAACTTAAAAATGATGATAATACTTTAGCGTAGCTCGCCAGCTTTTAAAAATCATAAAACATAATAAGAAGAAATTCTGAAAATGTGCTCCAGCGATGGATGGTCAGCAGACGACTAGAAGAACCCTTTGTGGCCCGAAAGAAGTTAAAGGATCCGAGTAGAACCGTCAAGGTACAACGTCAGCAAAAGCACCGCGAAAAAAAGAAAATGCGACCGAGTCCTGGATCCCATCGGTAACAAAAGCTCTTGACGATCCTTAGTCCGGACTGGTTCCTCTCAGACCATAAAGAAAGCCGGTAGCATCCTGACAGCCGTCGCTATAGATTGAAAAACGCAACAAAAAAGAAGATTAGAACGGTTTCGACGATAGGGGGAGCAAATAAACCCGTTTCGGAAAATATTTATTTGAGGTTCCGCGCTAAATTTTCTACACAGGTTTATTCGTCCAAAAAAAAAAAAAAAAAAAAAAAAATGAATAAAATAAAAACATTCTTTTTTTTGAAAAATGTCCGAGAACAAAAGACGAAGCTCGGAAAGAGCCAAAAATAAATTAAAACTCAGAGAAAAAAAAGTCAATATACGCAAACATGGCCGCGGGCAACATGGCCGACGTGACGTCATATCCGCTCCATATTAGGCAGAAAAAAAAAAGAAATTTTCGACAATTTACTACAGCATATTTTCCAACTTTCCGGTGAGAAATATCTAGCCAGAATCGGCCTTTAAAAACGATCAAATATTCGCAATAAAACGAAGAAAAGAGAAAAAAAAAGAAAAAAAAAAAATATATAATTATCATCTTCCACAGATTCGCACGTGGCCCAGGCTCGGCACATGGTTCGCTTCGCTCAAAACACAATAAAAATAGCAATTCCAAAAAAGAATAACATAACTTACAAGATCGAGACCGTAAAACTAATATTCCCTTGGCTTTTAATCCATGAGCCAAAATCTAAAAGGTCGTTTCACAAAACGTCAGCAGGCATCCTCGAAACAGCAACTCGGCCGGAAAAGAAAACCCTGACAAGATATAAGATAAAAAAAATTTAAAACAACCTGATCACCGGACTACCATCTTTCACAAATTCCACACCGAAAAAAAAAGAAAGGAAAATACTGTACCTTTAAAACTCGGGTGAAAACGCAAAAAAAAAAAGAAAAAGGGAATTAACGGTTAATTGTGCCTGACCATGCCGGCTGCTGAACGGAAACAAGGCTTACGTAGGAATTTACTCACTGCAGAAAAACCTGATGCTCGGTGAGGTCATCGATCGGAGAAACAAGCAAAACAAAAAAAAGAAATCAAACTCCATATTCCTAACCTAATCGTTTTCCGTCATGTTTCGCTTATGCGCGTTTAAATAAAATTCAACGTTTTCGAATCGAACCACGAGCTCCCTATAATCGATTATTAAAATCAAATTGAAACTTCCATAATAACCTTATGAAAGAGCTATTTAAGAGAAAAAAAAAATATGCCATTAAAAAAAAAAAAAAAAAAAGAAGGAACAAAGGAGGCACCCGACTTTCCGGGATTCTCGGGGAGTCAGCACTCCAAAAGAAAAAAAAAACGAACAAGAAACTCAATCCGCCGCATCCAAAGAAAATATGACGAGGAGGGGGGAAGGGGTTTCGCTATTTAAAAAAAAAAATTTTTATACGAAAAAAAAAAACTTAAGAAAAAAAAAATTTTTTCTCCCCTTTTTTGTTTTTTTTCACACACGGACTGCGGGGGCGATTTCATCACGGTAACAACCCCCTCACAGGTGTTAGCGTTTGACCAAATGGCCAAACGCGTCGAAGTGGTCCCCACTTCATACGAAATAAACAACGTAAATAATTCGATGACGTCGCACGAGTCACAAAACAAAAAAAAAAAAATTCAAAAGGCATAAACGCAGGATGTTTCCTTTCCTCGAGGAAAACGCAGCAAAGAACGAGAAAAAAAAAACTTAGGCGTACAGTCGCCTTACCGATTATGATCCGAATAATAGGTACACAACGTTTTTTTCGATATCGCGAAAAAGAAAAAAAAAACAATGGACTTCAAGTCGTCCGCTTTTTCGATTTTTACACCAATATTTACATCTACATATTTACATCCTTTATAATCGCACAGAAAATTTTTAGACGCTAAAGTTCGTCATTCTTTCGATTTTTTTCATCAGACGCATTAGTCGTCTTTTAAAACAATTTAACACTGGACGGGCAAGTCGTCCTAAATCACCCCGGCTACTATTTTTATGTAATGTATGACGAAGAGTCAAGAAGAAGAATGAAAAAGAAAGAAAACGAAGTCGAAATAAGAAAAAAAAAAATTAAAATAATTATACAATGGGAAGTGCGGGAAAAGAAAGGATATTGTCCGGCGTAGACAGGATCGAATACGCTGTTTTGAAAACTGACCAGGTTTTCAATTTTTCGGACGTTTGGCATAGAGTTGGTCAGACTCTACACCAAACATCCTGTCGTACCGATTTTCCGAACTTGGTTAGGTATTTAGGGATATTTATAATAATAATAAAATTAATTATTTAGGAAAGAAAAAAAAAATGAAAGGACAGTTGAGCAAAGTACAGCGACAGAAGAGAAAAAAAAAAATTGATGAAAAGGAAGCAACAGTCTTCCATCAACGTTAATCAGGGCGCCAGTTATTTTTTCAGAAAAAATAACAAAACTAGGGGGGAAGGGAGGGCTCATATTTACAATCGGGACGGGGCCGTTTTTCTTTTCCCAGAAAAGAAAAACGTGTTGGTTCTTTTTCGCCTTCTACGATTAGGGTAACCAACACCCCTGCTGCGATATTCTGAGAGCGGGCCACGCAGCGAGCCCAGAAAAAAAAAAACTAAAGACAACTCAAACGGCAACTCATTCCGTAGTCTAATCTCAAAAAAAAAAAATTTCTAAAACTAATTCGGAAAAAAAAAAAATTCAAAGACACAAACGACGACAAACAACACTGAAATCACAGACAAAGCCGGGTTTGCAATTCGAGACCGGCTCGGCACCATAAAAGACACCGGAAACATTTCGAGGTGGACCCTGGGTCGAAAGGAAAACTCTGAAGGTCCCGAGCGAAACCAAAGGTCCTGTCACCTGACGGCCTATTGCTCAAACCTTCCTTCTGGCGCTCGCTTCCCAGACAGCTTTCGTTGCTCCGAGCAGACCCCTTACAATCTGACTCAATGCTGCGATCAAAATAATCAGGAAGAAATCGAAACCGAAAATCCGAGGCTACAACCTCGTCGCAGTTCGACGCCGGCAACGAAATCAAGTCTCCATAGCCATCCATCTGTGATTGACCAAATTCGAACCTGGAGACGACTGATTCGAAATTTGCTGAAACGTTAAAAATTTCAGAGGGCACCCTCTCAGAGAGAACTTCGACTTTTGCCCTATTAACCGCGATTTTCCGACGGAAAGATACCTCGGGATGAGATGACCGACGTTGCAAAATAAGCGAGGTTAATAAACAAGAATTAAAAGAACCTTGGACAGGAAACAGAGGAGTAACGACCAAATGCGCGAATAAACCGCTAAGCTCAGGCAGTAGCTCACCGTTCTCAAAATCTACTCTTGATCTACAGATGGCCTTTTCCGACGCTACTGTAGCGGAGTCTGGACGGTAAAGACGCTGCAGCAATCCGCTATTGAAAGTAAATTCCTCGGTTGGCTTCTTCATCTGGTTTACCGGTAAAACTTGCTGAAGGGGAGACGAAGATGGCGTTTCTTCCTTTTTGGAGCTTGGTCTCTTAAGGATGGATTTGAGGGCTACGTTCCTTTTCGGAGCTTCGCGTCTTACTGGAGGTTTTGGAGGACGTGGTAGCACCTCTTCGACGACTACGTCACGCGGCTCCGGGGAGCATCTATCAGGCGACGGTAACCTGAGCAAATAATCAAAGTATTCGTCCGGAGAAAGGCGCTTGCGAGAAAAGCGAGGTGTTGAAGCCTGACTCGAGACTCGGTCCTCTGTGAAATTTTCGTCACTCAAACGTACGTGGACTGAAATCCGGTTGACCTCGGGATCCTTTTCCGTCTCTTCGGCAACTGGACGAAGCTCGACGTCGTCTTCTTCATCTTCGGTAGCCGCCATCTCCGAAATCTTGTTGGAGATCTCCCTCAGCTTGGCTAAAATTTCCTGAGCTTCTTCCTCAGATGAAGTCTCGAAAGCTCTGTCGAAAGCTAGATCGAAGGCTCTATCGAATTCGGACATTTCCGGAGCTTGGGGCACAGAGTACGTACCAGGCGACATGAACGGTGGGGGGTTTGTCCACGGAGGAGGGGAAGCTGCGTACAAGCTTGGTGGGCTATGCAGGTTATGCCCAGGATATCCTAATGGATACTGGGAAACAGGGGGGACAAATCCAGGCGGATAATTTCCATAAGTTTGGTAAGGGACAAATCCGGGGGACTGGGAAGTATAACAATTCCCATAATAAGGCGAAATCCCAGGCTGGGGAAATTGCGGAGGAGGATGTCTATTCGCCATCCTCAAATATGACAATAAAATTCGTCAATAAATATGATGATAAAAAAAGTAAAATAATATAAGCATAAGGGAAAGAGAAAACTTTAGAACGCAAAAGCTAAACACCAACTCACTACCAGCACGTTTCCGTAACGACCGTAGTCCTTCTGGCTATAAGGCAAGTCCCAGACTTCCGTGCCTTCTCTGTGCCTCCCTCAGACCGGAATTACTAGACAACGTCCTGTAGTAACCGACGTTACCTCCTTTTACGACTCTAAACGTTTCATATCCTTTCGCTCACTCTCGCTAATACTAACACTCTGACTCTAACTCTACTTTTACTCATACTTTAACTCTTATTCGTACTCTCTAAAACTAAACATTTAACTTTATCTTTTAATCATAATTAACTAAACTAACTCGAGAAAAAAAAAAAGTAGTCAGAACAGTTTGACTTTTACCTTACGAGAGGGCAAAAAAAAAACTCACCCTTCCGATCTGAGCATTCGCAACTAAACTCGGCTGGCTCAGAGAAGAAGGAAAATTTTCAAAACCCGCATGAAAACAAAACTCGCATGAAAACAAAACTCGTAAGCTACCACTAACTCTTACTTCAACTCTAAAAAAAAATGTCACTACAGCTTGACTAAAAAACTCGCATAAAAGAAAAACTCATTGCTAAACTTAGCTAACTCAAAAAAAAACTGTCACAATCAGTTCGACTTTTAACACCTAAGGGAAAAACTCAACACTAAAGCTAAATTTCCCATAACAACACGAAGAAACTCACGTGATTTTGAACTAAGCTCTCACAACTAGACTCAGCTAAGAAAAAAAAAAATTTACAAAAATCAATCGACTCATATCGACCGAAACAAAAAAAAACTACTGTAATAATAAAAAAACTCGAATTCACTAAGATCGGGGGGAATCGTGCCCGCACGTTGGGCGCCAATTTGTAACCGGAAGGAGGTCAGGAAGGGGGAGGGGTGGAAAGAAAAAAAACGAATAAAATAAAATAAACAAAAATATATTCAAAAAAAAAAAAAAATAATAACCGGGCTAGCTCATGGAATCACAGGGAAATCAGGGGTGGGCTTGGAAGCCCGATCTTAGTGAATAGTATCAAAAACAAAAAAAAACTAGCTATAACCTCTAAAAAAAAACTTACCGAAGCCCAGCTTCGGTCACTGTGACTAACTGGTCGGAGTTATTTAAAAATAAGAGTATGTAACTAAACACTAATATATATATAAAAAAAAATATTAAAAAGAAAAAAAGATACGAGAAGATCTACTTGAGTCTTCTTTTTAATAACGATAACCACAAATTTAGAATTCCTTTTTCTAAATCAAAAAAAATATAACTATAAGGAGTCGGCTCGTAATAACAGAAAAAAAAGGGGGGGGCAAAAAGGTTAAGAAAAAATAAAAATTAAAGCCTATCAAGTAGGGGGAGAGCCTATAGGGCCGGCGAACCGTCACCCTTTTCGAAAAAATTACAAAATAAACGCGCGAATAATAAAAAAAAATAAATAAACGAAAAGAAGAAAATGGCATCGGGAAAACCTAGCAAAACTTAAAAATGATGATAATACTTTAGCGTAGCTCGCAGCTTTTAAAAATCATAAAACATAATAAGAAGAAATTCTGAAAATGTGCTCCAGCGATGGATGGTCAGCAGACGACTAGAAGAACCCTTTGTGGCCTGAAAGAAGTTAAAGGATCCGAGTAGAACCGTCAAGGTACAACGTCAGCAAAAGCACCGCGAAAAAAAGAAAATGCGACCGAGTCCTGGATCCCATCGGTAACAAAAGCTCTTGACGATCCTTAGTCCGGACTGGTTCCTCTCAGACCATAAAGAAAGCCGGTAGCATCCTGACAGCCGTCGCTATAGATTGAAAACGCAACAAAAAAGAAGATTAGAACGGTTTCGACGATAGGGGGAGCAAATAAACCCGTTTCGGAAAATATTTATTTGAGGTTCCGCGCTAAATTTTCTACACAGGTTTATTCGTCCAAAAAAAAAAAAAAAAAAAAAAAATGAATAAAATAAAAACATTCTTTTTTTTGAAAAATGTCCGAGAACAAAAGACGAAGCTCGGAAAGAGCCAAAAATAAATTAAAACTCAGAGAAAAAAAAAGTCAATATACGCAAACATGGCCGCGGGCAACATGGCCGACGTGACGTCATATCCGCTCCATATTAGGCAGAAAAAAAAAAGAAATTTTCGACAATTTACTACAGCATATTTTCCAACTTTCCGGTTGAGAAAATATCTAGCCAGAATCGGCCTTTAAAAACGATCAAATATTCGCAATAAAACGAAGAAAAGAGAAAAAAAAAGAAAAAAAAAAAATATATAATTATCATCTTCCACAGATTCGCACGTGGCCCAGGCTCGGCACATGGTTCGCTTCGCTCAAAACACAATAAAAATAGCAATTCCAAAAAAAGAATAACATAACTTACAAGATCGAGACCGTAAAACTAATATTCCCTTGGCTTTTAATCCATGGAGCCAAAATCTAAAAGGTCGTTTCACAAAACGTCAGCAGGCATCCTCGAAACAGCAACTCGGCCGGAAAAGAAAACCCTGACAAGATATAAGATAAAAAAAAATTTAAAAACAACCTGATCACCGGACTACCATCTTTCACAAATTCCACACCGAAAAAAAAAGAAAGGAAAATAACTATGTACCTTTAAAACTCGGGTGAAAACGCAAAAAAAAAAAGAAAAAGGGAATTAACGGTTAATTGTGCCTGACCATGCCGGCTGCTGAACGGAAACAAGGCTTACGTAGGAATTTACTCACTGCAGAAAAACCTGATGCTCGGTGAGGTCATCGATCGGAGAAACAAGCAAAACAAAAAAAAGAAATCAAACTCCATATTCCTAACCTAATCGTTTTCCGTCATGTTTCGCTTATGCGCGTTTAAATAAAATTCAACGTTTTCGAATCGAACCACGAGCTCCCTATAATCGATTATTAAAATCAAATTGAAACTTCCATAATAACCTTATGAAAGAGCTATTTAAGAGAAAAAAAAAATATGCCATTAAAAAAAAAAAAAAAAAAAAAGAAGGAACAAAGGAGGCACCCGACTTTCCGGGATTCTCGGGGAGTCAGCACTCCAAAAGAAAAAAAAAACGAACAAGAAACTCAATCCGCCGCATCCAAAGAAAATATGACGAGGAGGGGGGAAGGGGTTTCGCTATTTAAAAAAAAAATTTTTATACGAAAAAAAAAAACTTAAGAAAAAAAAAATTTTTTCTCCCCTTTTTTTGTTTTTTTTCACACACGGACTGCGGGGGCGATTTCATCACGGTAACAAAATATGTGAAGACCCGTACGAAAAAGGGATGCATAAAACTTGTATTATTTATACAAAAATTAACATTAAATATACAAAAAATTGGACATGCATAAAAAATGCATAAATTATGTATAAAGAACTTATATTTTTTTATCCTACAATATGATATACATAAATTATGTATAAAAAACTTTAACTTTTTTAACAAATTTTTTTTTTTTTTATCCTCGGGGATGATTATGCAAATATGTATAAGAAATAAGAAACATAAACTTTTTCAACGAAAAATTATATTATATATATATATAAATTATACATAAATTATACATAATATATATAATTATACATAAATTATACATAATTATATATAAATTATGTAGGTCAAAATTTTGTATAAATTATACAAAATTAATATATTTTTTGTATTTATTTGCAAAAAATTTACATATTTTATGCATCTCTTTTTTGTACGGGGAAAGAGTCCCTTCCCTAGTCTGGCTTTTGTATTTTCTACGGGTAGTTAGTTCATCCTAAGATGTCTTACAAATTATATTCCCCATGAATATTTCAACTGAGAAGCTTAAGAGGAACTCAGCCTCTCTAAGAAATGGGGCAATCTTTATTACTATACGAAAACTTTGTCCAAATATAATGGTTTTTACTAGAAAAAACAACGTTCCTATAAACCCTGAAAAATATTCCTACAGATTTTAAAAAAAGAACACCAAATATTCTAAAAAATCTTCCTACAGATCGTAAAAAGAAACTTTTTACAGATCCAAAAAACGCTTTCCTATTGATTTTAAAAAGAACGTTTCCGTAGATCCTAAAAAAAATCATCCAATAGACCCTAAAAGACGATCATTTCATCGATTCTAAAAAATCTTTCTACAGATTCTGAAAAATCTTCTTACAGATTCTAAAAAATCTTCTTACGGATTCTAAAAGATCTTCTTACGGATTCTAAAAGATCTTCTTACGGATTCTAAAAAATCTTCTTAAAAATTCTAAAACATCTTAAAGATTTTAAAACATCTTCTTAAAGATTCTAAAAAATCCTTCTACAGTTTCCAAAAAAATCTTCTTAAAATTCTAAAACATCTTAAAGATTTTAAAACATCTTCTTAAAGATTCTAAAAAATCTTTCTACAGATCCTAAAAAGAAACTTTCTACAGATCGTAAAAAATTTTTCTATCGATTCTAAAAAATCTTCCTACAGATTCTAAACAAAATCATCGAATAGATCCAGAAAAAATCTTCCCATAATAATGTAGTCACTTGATTTAGTCACCTGAAAGTGAGGATGCTGGCATCCTTCACGTTTTCATTTTATATCATTTTAACTTCAATTTTAATTTTCTAGTCAAGTAAGTCTCCCGTCAAAGTGAGGTTAGGTTTTAATTTTAATTTCTAACTATGGAATGTATTTTTTATTTGATTTTGTAGGTTCCTTGAGAATGACCTTAAAAATGGGTCGAAATAGCTATCGGAAAAATAGAATGTCTTAATAAAAATGTTACATCAGTATCTTGTGGTATTTATCTGGAAACAATATTAATAATCCTCATACCACAGACTCCGTTTTCTCGTAAAATCTTCCCATAGATCTGAAAAAATTTTCTACAGATCTTAAAAGAAACTTTCTACAGATCCTAAAAAGAAACTTTCTACAGATCCTAAAAAAATTTTCTTAAAGATTCTAAAAAATCTTCCTACAGATTCTAAAACAAATCATCGAACAGATCCAGAAAAAAATCTTCCCATAGATCAAAAAAAAAATTTTACAGATCTTAAAAGAAACTTTCTACAGATCGTAAAAAATTTTTCTATCGATTCTAAAAATGCTTCCTACACATTCTAAAAAATCATCGAACAGACCCTGAAAAAATTTTCCCATAGACCCGAAGAAATCTTTCTACAGATCCTAAAAAGAGCCTTCCTACAGATCCTAAAAAAGACTTTCTATAGATCCTAAAACAATTTTGGAACAGATCCTAAAAACATTTTCCTATCGATTCTAATAATCTTTCTACAGATTCTTTCTTCGAACAGACCCTATAAAACTCTTCTTATAGATCCTAGAAGTCTAGTCTTTATATAGGTCTTAAAAAAATCTTCCAATAGACTCTAAAAGAAAATCAACCCACCGATTCTAAAAGAATCTTCCTACAGATCGAACAAAAATTATTTGCAGGATACTATAAATAATTACTACAATTTAGCTATAAAAAAATTTTGAAAAATAAAAATCTGCCGAAAACGTTCTAAAGGTTCTAGTTCGTTTACATAACCGGCCGGTTAGCCGGGCGGTGTACACATTTTAACGATAAAAAAATATGTTAAAAAATTTTTTTTAAATCCAATATTTTATACATGAAAACGGGGTATAACTGCACCGAAACCGTGCCCAAAACGTTTGGTTATGGTCAGAGATAAATTTCCATGATATTAAATCCATGAACAACAGTTAATAGTTCTTATATTTGATTATATTTAATTGTTTTCGCAAAAAAAAAAAAATGTTTATTTCCGAGAGACTAGTACAGCGCCCTAGCGGTGAAACCGCGAACTATTTCAATAACAAAAAGAAAAATGGAATCTTATTTTTTTTTTTGGAAAACATTAAAAAAAATTATCAAATTTAGGCACCGTAAAGAGTTTTTCATACATTTTCAATAACGAATCTTTACCTTTTAAACATAACAAAGCGTTTTGGCGTGGTTTCGGTGCGATCCGATCCCATTTTAATGTGTAAAATACCGTATTAAAAAAAAAAATATTAAACTTATTTTTATTGTTAAAAAATTTTCACCGCCCGGCTGACCGGCCGGTTATGTAAAGGAACTAGAACCTTTAATTGTTATAAATACTTTTTAAAGAAACTTTGCTTTTTAAAGAAAGTGTGAGAAATCCCTTACTAAAAATCTCCAGAAAAAATCTGTAGAACAATTTGTAAATAAAATCCCAAAGTTTGCAAAAAATCTCAAAAATTCCATTAACCGCTCCCAAACTTTTTTTTCCCAATCAGCTTCGCCTTTCATTAAATTCCTTACAACTAAACCAGAGTTGACGTATAAACACTTACTAAAGTACCATTCGTCTGCGATATCTTTTAGTATAGAATTTCCTGGCACCGACTTCGTTTTATTTACCTGAAACAAAAAAAAACAAAAAAATATTACTCCAAACGATAAACAACCATCAAAGATTTCAAAAATTCCAACATTATCGGACTAATCAGACTTTTTAAGTATTTTTATGGAAACCACCCAGCGCCTATAAAAACGAACGACCAACAACCTGATGAACGATATCACCAAAACAATTACTGTCAAACGCTTCAAAATTTCAATATGCACGTCCCCGAAATAATTCCAATTCACCGGGGAAAAAATAAAAAGTAAACAGTAAAACATTTCGAAAAAAAAAAAAATGAAGCGCGCTTTAGATTCTCTTTTGAAGAAAAAAAAAAAAAAGGAAAAATAAAAAAGAATAAAACTAAATTTTAGCAGAGTTTGTTTTATCCCGGTGCTCTTTTCACGGTGTAATCATAAAAATTCCGTAAAATATGCCTCTTCTCCTCCCAGGGTTTTCTCCTCATTTTTTGGTCTGGCGAACCCTTAACCTGTAACCTCATTATTTTTATTTGTACTGCCTTTTCCGGACGCAATATCTCGAAAGTGTAAATTATGTACGGAATTTATTTAAATGAGTTTAAAGAGGTTAGTGAGATTGCGAAAAAAAAAAGGTTTTTTAAAGAGGCTTCGGTTATTAGCGTCCATATGGGGACCACGATATATGGGAGTTGGTTCCCGGTAGATTGTTTTTTCTTTTTCTTTTTTTAATAAATGGAAGAAAGAAAATGAATAAAACATTTCCCGCAAAAATGTTTCTACGTTTTACCACATTTGGGTTGGATTTACTTTATTTTGCTGAAATTAGCAAAATTCAATAAAATATTAGATTTTGCTACTTTTTTATTTTTAATTTTACAGTGCAAATTTGGCCATCCTGCTCCTTTTTTCCCACCTTCATTTACCGGGTTTCCCTCCACCCTAAACTGCAACTCAGGACAAGCCAATTAAAAGCGAAAAATCGATAACTGACGGGGGTGGCGAAACTTGCTGACAAGAGCGAAAATCCGAATTCGGTTGGTCCTCATGGGATCGGTAGAGCCTTCAGCAAGCAAAAGCAAGCGGGAAGAGAGAGAGAGAATAGTTAAACATTCTTCCGCTAAAATTTATTTTATTCGACAAAGCTTTGGTTTTCTCGGGTTTTCCCCCTTTTGTAAACTGTCCAACTGGAAATTCCATCACACATTTTCTCCTCCAATTTCTCCGAACTCCCGAGTTATTCGTTATTGTTATTTTTTTTTATTCCTCAAGCAATCTCTTCTAGTGAAAACGAATGAAAAAAAAAAAAAACTGGAAAAAGGAAAAAAAAAAAATCTTTTCATACTTTTATCTGAGGGACATGGTTGTCAAACGGAAAAACTTTTTTTTTTTTTTTTTTCGTTAAATGAAGAAATTTCTTTTCTCTGTAAGACCGGAATGAGTCAAGAAGCTAATTAGTATAGTTGAAATGAATTAAACGAGCTTTTAAGAGGGACTTCCTCCTGATATAACGGAAACTACTTGTTCCAGGAATAGACAAGTCTGGGAGTAAACAAGCAATAACTCATCCTTACCAAAAACAAGGGAGAATTATTTCAATACTGAAATCCTTCCCTTTAATGTTCTTTTGTGTCAAGGAAGTGCTTGAATTAAGATGTTTTTTCAGTTACATCACTTTTGCGCGCCTCTTGAAACCTCCGAAAAAAATTTTTTTTTTTAAATTCAAGTTGGAGTGTCCATGTGTGGGCGGAATTGAAATCTTTGCCGTTTTATACTCCCGGAAGAGTGAACAAAATATGAAGAGTCATCGTTACTGCACAAATGTTGACAGGCGTATGCCATTGAGATGAGGAGGAATTTTTACAGTTGCATTATTTTTGGTGTGAAAGAGAGCGTGACAAATCGAAGACTGACACTGAGAGTGACAATAGCGAAAAATGACAATGACTGATAACAGAACAGCAGAAATGCAAAAAAAATGGTGGATGACGGAAAGGGACAAAATGTCTGGTGTTGCTCGTCCTGGCTTTACTGACCGGTCAGCATAAAGACATAAGCTAAGCTTTGCTGTGACACAGAATCGCAGAACACTTCTTTGAAACATATCGTCGTTTGTTAGGATGAGTTACGTTCTTATGATCGGCAGCGGTTCAAAAGAGTATATCTCCATGCACAATTGTGATGGACGTAGCTCAGTTGACCTGCCTAGTACAGTCTTGTAAAATTTCTTGTGCGCTTTACTGTTTGATCATAAGAATGTAACAGAACAGTACAGTACAGAACAGAAGAGGAAGCTCCAATTTTTGCTTCATGACGTGTCAAGGTCGACACCTACTACGAATTCGCCCCCATTTCTTTAAACAACAGGACATAAGTTCGTGATGATCATGATGATGATGAAGATGATGCTAATGATGCTAATGATGATGATGATGATGAAGATGATGCTAATGATGATGATAATGATAATGATAATGAAGATGATGATGAAGATGATGCTAATGATGAAGATGATGCTAATGATGAAGATGAAGATAACTTAGGTTTCAAGTCGAGTTGTTTTTTATAAAAAACTCGCTAGTCGAGTCGATTCCGATTTAAAATTCGACTCATCCGTTGTTTGAAATATGCTATGTATGATTTTCTCCACGTTATCCATACCCAAAAATTGCCATCATTTGGCAATATATCATCTACATGACACGAAACTGCCAAGTACAAGCAGATCAAACAAAGTAAGAGCCAAAGAAAAAAAACTGCAGGACTTAAGAGTAAAACAAATGTGCACATCACCATAAACTAGAGCGGTTTAAAAAAAAAAATTAGAAAAAAATGCAATTTGAGGAATATATGATATAACCCTAAAAGTCAAATTACATGTTCAATTATATGTTAGTCAACAGTTTCACACTTCAGCTACTCAAAAAAAAAAAATCGTACTTCATCTCCGGCTATAACACGCAAAAAAAGATAATTATAGCCCTCATAATTTCCTAAGCCCCTGACAAAACACCCGACTTCTTTTCACACTTCCATGTCAGTTATAAAAATCATAATTTGATGTGACAGTAGATTTTGATACCCTTAATTTCAAACATCATTAACTTTGTTCCACATATACGACAATCGGCCATTACACCAGGCTTGTTTTTAAAGTGATCCCGCGCCCACCCCGATAACAACAATAATAATAATAATAATCAAGTCTCAATTAAGACGTACATGTAACATATATACACGCTCGTCAATCTAAATAGTTTACAAATCGAGGCTTTTTCCCTCATCCTCCCTTTGTTTCCATTTTTCATTACTCCCCCTTCCTCTTTCTACTCCCGCTCCCTCTCATTCCAGGATTATCATCCATTTTGGTTTTTCGGGAAAACATTTAAAGTATCCCAAACAGATAAGGAAATAAAGGAAGTTTATATACAGTATATCTTTTAAAAAGTAACTTAAAGAGTTTAATTATTCAAGTAATGCGTCCCTCGAGGGGCTAAAAGTGCGAAAGCGAGCGACTTTTCGATTCCAACGAGTTTTCGTCTATCCTTCATTTTACAAGAAGAAAAAATACTTGGAAGGGGTAAAGATTTAGCTTGGAAAAAATAGGCTCTTGAGGATGATATCCCTCTGGCCAGGGAGAGGACCTAGGAGCTTCGGCTCCCAAGAATGTTTGCACATTCCTTTAGGCTGCAATGTCACTTTACTTATGTCCGCACTGATCCAAAAAGCCACACTATGGGTATCTCATAGATTTGGATATTCTGTGGATATCTAATTGACGATCTACACGATGTCCAATGGATCGAAAATGCTACCTGGGTCTGTGCCTCCCTCGGGCCTGCTACCCACCTGAAAAGCACTGCCAAAGGGCCATGAAAATATTCTCCTCGATATTTATGTAATTAATTCGAAAAAAAAAAAAAAAGTTACTCATCCCCCTCAAATGTCAAGTAATATTTACCTTGATAAGTCCTTATCGATATATTCGTGTTATTTGTGAATGAAAAACCGGAATCATTCAAAACATATTTAGTTCGATGATAAATCTATTTTCTCTTCCTCTTGGGTTAAAATGGAGGCGTATTTATCACGAAATATTGACAAGAATAACAAGAGGTATGATTACTTTGGTCAATTATCATTCAAAACCATTTATCAATTTGTCTGCATAGCTTCTACAGTGTATATTTTTCGGACGAAAAAAAATATAAAAAAATCTACGGAAGCAAAATAAACCGTCAAATTTTTTGAAACGAAGATTGCTAAGTTCGATAACACCACTGCAACACATACAATTAAACGTCAAAAACTGTAATATGATTTATGCATCAAAGCAATCGTCATTAATTTTATGCAGATGAAACACAATTGTCAAAGCTGTAATGCAAATCTGTTTTTAATAAAACTTTGTACACGTGCTACTTGCACTGTGAAAACGAACACATATTTAATTATAAACAAATTGCGTTAAAGCAGATTTTTTTCGAATTTCTTCAATTTTTTTTTTTTTCCTCTCACATTTTGTTTCGGGTTGTTTAAGGTCGAATCTTCGGTAAAAACAAAGCTTTTTGCCGCATCATAAAGCGGTCACACGGTGACATTATCACCGACCTGAAAGTATAACCTTATGTACTGTATAAAACCGTCCTCCGATTAGAATATTTCTCATGGCCTCGAGATAAAAAAAAAAAAATTCAATGATATTGAAAGCACCGGAACAAAAAAAAAAAATCTTTAAAAAAAGAAAAGAAATAAGGAAATCATGCTGAGGATGTTATTCTCTTGAACAGATTTGCATATAAATTTCTTATTTTAAATTTTATATTCCGAGGAATTTCATTTTCGGAATGATTTAAGCGAGACCGAAACTTTAATTCGGATCCCTAAGAAAAAAAGGGGGAAAAAGGTTCATTTTTTTTTTTCTTCTTTTTTGTCATTTTAATAATAGGATTGATTGATTTCTTTTTTTTTTTTTTTCTTTTTTTTGAAATCTCGGGAATGAAATTAAAACGGGTAAAAACAGTAGACGGAATAGGCGTCACCGTTCAATTGGGAGCCTTCAGGATTCGATCCCACCAGCAATTGGAATCTACCCTCATCTCTCTCTCCTTGGGAGTTTCTCTCATATGTGTTATCAAATATGTGAATCACCCTTGAGTTTGACTGAAACCCATTTAGTTTGTCGTGGATTCGGAACCCTCAAGTCAACAACTCAGCAAATGGGGAGAAATTGACTTAACTGCATACAATTTATGCACTTGTTTTCCGAGTAAATGAACTTTTTTTTTTGTCTTGGGGAATTATTCGGAGATTTCATTATTAAAAGAAAGGGCTGGGCAGGAAAAAGTTAGTCCCGGTTAAGGGTGGTAAGTCAATCACAGTTGGCCTGCTCATCAATCAGCAAAATTACTCAGTCAAATCAATATAAGTTCTCAACCCATGAGTTATTTCCATCAATTGAGCAGGTTGATGATATCGTAATTCAGTAATCTGCGGCTATATCTGCAATTAGTGAGCCTCAAGTCAATCAACTAGGTCGGTAAGTCAGTAAGTCTTTATTCAATCGTTCCCAGACAGCATTTTCAATCTTTTGTCTATTAGATATCTTCAGGAGATCGGTTATCCATAGGACGTTCAAAGAACGCTTTTTGGATCAGCGCGGACATAGTTAAATCCAACGGACGTCCAATAAATATCCTCACGTCCTCGGGACTGGATAGACTTTGCTATCCAGTCCTCAAGCTCCAGAGCCTCCTAATCAATCCGAAAAAAACAAATAAGATAACGTTGGTGAGTGGCAACTTATTGGGTCACAATTAGTAATTCGAATGTGGCAGGACTGATCAAACTGAGACGGGCATGTAACAGCAAGCGCAAATTACGAGCAAAGAGTGACAAGTATGCACATGAGTCAGTTAAGTTCACGCTTCTTCTTCGATCAACGTGTAATGACAACTATAGGGGCATCCTGCGGTCGGTCGTTCGCCAGGACACGCGATTGCTGGCTTCTCATGATGCACTTAAAATACTAGATCTCGTTAATTTCCTGATTGCGTTATTGCTTCATTTGGGGAATGTTCCCGTATTTTTATTTTCCCCTTCTGGTCTTCCCTAAACAAGTTTTTCCATATTGTCATAGCGGACGAAAAAATTCTGAAATCGAATCTGAAGTTAATAGACGAAACTGCATTGCAATGACTTGATCGCATTAAAAATGGGGGCACTCGCTCTTCAGTAGCTTTTAAGCATTCGGCGCCAAGTCCACATCTCAAATTTAAATCCATACGTTACCGAGCTGGGAAACATTTCCGCTAGATGCGCTAGATACCTTAACAGCCATCAATAAACCCGTCGAAAAAGGTGACGTCGTGGTGACGCGTCACATTTTGGTCATAAGACGCGGTCACATCATGGTCATTTTCCGGGACTTTTTAAACAAGATTTTTGAGTCTTTTACTCGTGGGTGACGTCTTATTGTCTTCCTATTGATATCACCTCGTTTTCGAAATGCTAATGTCACCTCTTTTGGACGTCAATTAGACGTCTTCTTGACGTTGTCCAAAGACAAATTTTATTATCGGTCATTTTTCGAGTCGTAAAATCGTCCCAGGATCTGACCTTGCCTGATGAAGTCTTTTTGACGTTTGAAGTACGTCACACTTTTCGCTAAGAAACTGGCCAATTCTAATAACTGTTGATTGTGATGGGCTACCGTTAGGGACATCCAGCGTTCCAAAGGGAAAGGTATTGCAACTACTATAGTCCTTTCTAATCTAACCACGAAATTTGTGCGACTAAGTGATTTCGGCACGCTTTCCGCAAACACTACATCGATCCGTCTCTTTCATCGACTAATAGGTCTCCCGGCCAATTCGTCCAGTAAAACGAGTCGGGCTGTTGCTAGGTCAATCAGACCAGTCCGGCTGTCGCTAGACCAATTATGCGGACAGTCGCAATTACCCGACCTTTAGTCGACTATTGAAACGGCCAGTCAGTCAGCCAATTAGTCCAGTGTTCCCATACAGTCAGTCTGCCAATTATCAAGCGCTCTGCTCTAAGCACTTAAATGACTGCACTATAAATCCGACCTAGTTTCCTAACAAATATCCAGACAATCGAACTGTTAAAAAGACGATAGCGCCGCAAAATCAATCCCGTACACGCAGATCCACTCACATAAATATTCAATTGGCGCGTTATTACAACCTTAAAAATGCACACCTATACATTTACAAATTAATCACGTCCGCGACAACTTGCGTAAGTCGGTGCATGACGAAAATATCCAGCAGCATAGCAACTCTCTCGAAAGGGCAAAAACCCTTTTGTTCTGCGAATATCGCACCGGAAAAGGGTCCGCATACATTTTTTATATATTCCGATATCGGATATCTTCCGAAAGTTAAAGCAATTAAGGGGAACAACTCCGTTCTATTCCCATTAAACCCTTTTCGAACTTCCCTATGTCTCCTCATGATTTATGTCCTCTTAATTAACGCTTAAACTTGTTGCATCCTCTTCAGATTTCTGCTAAAATTTGCTTTAATTTTGCTGACGAGCTTTCAAGATAAGCTCTGAAAGAATCATGTTTCTTCCTCTTACAAAAAAAAAAAAAAAAATCACACGACAGCATCTCGCTTTTTTTTCCTTTTTGGCCTTTTAACAGCATCTTCTTCGATTTTTTTTTCCTCCTTTTTTTTTCGTTTTCTTTTCTTCTTAGATTGTCGAACGGCTTTATTTGATTTATTTTCATTATTTAATATCCTTCGGCTATGTCTCTGCCTTTTCCTTTTCGATAATGTTCCATTCGTTTTCCTCATTTTTTTTTTCCATTTTTTTGCCTTCTTGTAATATCTTATGTTTTTTAAACTTAATAATCTTTAATTCTGAAGATTTTCTTCTTCACAAAAAAAAAAAAAAAAAAGATAAATATATTAATTAATAAAGAAAAGAAAAAAAAAAGGAAGCAAGATGAAAATGTGAAAAGAAAGAAGGACGGATGGCCTGGGGGGAATTTACCGAAGGGGAGATTGTCATAAAAATGAAATGATGTAACTCCACAAATTAATTATTTTTTATGTTCTTGTTAATGAGGTTCGGAGACAGATGACTCGAGTAAAAGGCATAAAAATGATTTTGGCAACGTCGCCAAGCTTATTTTTCTCTCTCTCTCTTTCTTTTATCGTCCACGCAACGATGCTCCGGTGGTGCGAAAGCATTTTAGCGAATCATTTCCGGATCACCGCAATAAAACAATATTTTCTAGGTATTTTCTCACGATACTTCTTTCGGGAAATTAATCCTTTGCATTAAATTATTAATAAAAAGGGGGGACGAAGCAAAAAATTGTTAAATCGAATCACGTTTTTGTTTTTTTTCGGAAAAATGATTCTTCTCCCCTGATTTTTTTTTTTTTTAAATCCTTCCCCTAGGATGCTTATCAATTTTTATTTTCCAGAGATCGTTTTTATTTCGGCACGTGATTTTTATCGACAAATAGGCGGGAATATCGAAACGGTAGCCGTGATTTTCCGCCTCGGGCAATTTTACCCGCCTACGTCCGTTTAGTCATGGTCCTATGGCATTATTTTTAAGATTGGGTACGGACTTCAATTTAAAATATTTAACTACTGACCCTTACATTTTTTTTACGGTTCGTAAATCCAATTGACTGCCGTACCCAATAAAAAGAAATAAAATATACTGTATACGAAGAAAAAAAAAAATACAAATAATAATAAAAAATCTCAGACCCGATGTCAACAAAGAAAAAATATTATAGAAAAATAAATAAATATTCGCCGAGTAAACCGGAAACGGAAACGAATTAAAATTCGAGTTTTTAATTACTAATAAATAATTGATGTCGTTTTTCCAGTTACAAATTTATCCCGGCGCTAATTTTTTTTTCGTTTGTTATTTTTTTTTTAATTCTCCCCGGAACTAAATTTAAAACTTCCGGCAGATGGGAATTCTTTTTAGTTTTTTTTTTTTTTTTTTTTGAATCCCCAGATACCTTGAGTGAATTCAATTTTCCGACCGTTTTAACACGACTCCCCAATATAAAAAAAAAAAAAAAGAAAAATCTTCCCAAGTAAATTATCTTTCCTCCGGTCCTTTGGCATTACGCCCGGTTAAACGGGGTTGATGATCACTCCCCTCCTCCTTCGCTTAAGAGAAAACAAAAATAATCAATCGATTTTTTTTTTCCTGTTTTAAATCAGAGCCAAGGAGATAAAACTCAGATTCCTCCGTTATCGGTGGAGGGTTTTCCTATAGCAAAAAAAAAACTGTTAGTCATTGCGTTTTTCATTCATATAGATAATGAGGCGGAATGCAAGTCACTAAGGACAATCACTTGCTAACACGTGCACATGCAAATATATTCATTTTTTTTTTTTTTTTTTTTTTTTTTTTTTGTAGTATCAAGCCGGTATTGTTTTATCGTCGTGGGTGGTTATTATCGTCTTACTTTTAAGGAGATGAATGTCAAACGAATCGATCTACACCTATAAAAACATGATCGCTATCGATTATGAATCATTATGAAAACATAAAAATGAAAATAAAAGTGATTTTACGGAATTTTTAAATTATTTGGCACTGGAACCGCCCGGGTTCTTTCTAAACTAAAAGGTTTACTTTGTGGAATATGAACTAGAACGCATTGAGATTCGTTGCGGAAAATATTGTCATCTTTGTCCAAAGTCCGCATATTGTTTTTCCTTCAACTTTTTAACATAATTTTAAGGGGCCGAATGCAATCACTCCTTACCGCTTTTACTCTTAGACATCATTTTCACGATGAAACATGTAGCAGAAATATGTTGCGGCAACATGTTGCATCGTTAGAAACATGTTGCCGACGGGTTGCAGCATAGAAACGTGTTGCCAACATGTTTCAGCATAGAAAAATGTTGCCAACATGTTTTAACATAGAAACGTGTTGCCAACATGTTTCAGCATAGAAACGTGTTGCCAACATGTTTCAGCATAGAAACGTTTTGCCAACATGTTTCAGCATAGAAACGTGTTGCCAATATTTTTCGAAGCTGTAACATGATGAACAACATGTTACTGCAACATGTTTCATCGTGAAATTGTGGCTTCAGAAATATGTTGACACATGTTGTCACGCTAAAACATGTTTTAATAACATGCTACGGTAACATGTTGCAGTAACATATTACGGTAACATGTTGCTTAAACATGTTGCAGCGATAGAAACATGTTGGCCACATTTTCTGAAGCTGTAACATGATGAAACATGTCGAAAATGTTTCATGCAACATGATGAACATGTTACTGCAACATATTTCATCATGAAATTGCGGTTTCATCATGAATTGGCACATGTTGTCACGCTAAAACCTGTTTTAGTAACATGCTACGGTAACATGTTGCAGTGTTTGAAACATGATGCCAACATGTTGCAGCATAGAAACATGCTGTGCAACATTTACAAATTTTTACTTTTCATTTTTCAGTGTTGCGCAACATGTTTTTACTCTTCAACACTTTGAGTAACATGTTGCCAACATGTTCAAGGTGCGTAGCGTGTTCTTTAAAAGAAATAGGACTTTTTTTGAAAAAAATATACGATAAATATTATCAGAAAAATAGGACAACATAGGACAATATAAGAATATAGGACGGCTTTGCACCCTGAACGTCTTTCTAACGCTGCAATACGTTAAGAAACATGTTGTCTCAACATGTCACTTCAACATGCTTTGATGACACGGCCTAATTGTCCCGGAAAGAGTATTCAAGGTCTAACATGGGCATGCTGTTTATTGTACGACAATTTTCGGTCGCAATTTCACGATGAAACATGTTGAAAATAAACATAACAACTTCAAAATATGGCTGCCAACATGTCACGCAACATCAAAAAATGAAACATAAACATTTTGCCAACATGCTTCTACGCTAAAACAAGTTGGCAACGTGTTTCTAACGTTTCACCATGTTCAGCAACATGCTTCTAACGTTTGAGCATGTTCAGCAACATGTTTATAACATTTCACCATATTCAGCAACATGTTTTTAACGTTTCAGCATGTCCAGCATCATGTTTCTAACATTTCACCACGTTCAGGAACATATTTATAACGTTTCAGCATGTTCAGCGACATGTTGCCTCAACATGTTTCATCATGAAATTGCGGCCTTATGCATTTTTCATTTAGAGCATCTTATAAAGACAAAATGAAGTTAAAAACCATAACCGATATATTTTTGCTCCAAAAACCTTTAATCGTTGACATTGATCATTACGCAAGATAAAATTCGTAAAAAAAGCATCTCCACGATTTCCTCAACTGCTTTTAAATCATCTTACTGTGTCACTCAAACGAATGATTTACGATTTTACGATTTAATATTCATAAGCTAAACATAGGCTCAACAAATCGAATTCAATCAAACAAAAACAATCAACTCAGACGGATCTTTTTTTTTGACCTTGTCTTTATCTTATCTACGGGTCGTTTACGTTAAAACAATCTTTCATCCCTTAAAATAATTTCTCTTTACAATATGCAAAAATCTTCGTCAATCACAAAAAGTTATTTATTTTTTTATCTTGGAATTTTTTTCCTGATAAGTCAGGGTTATTTTTTTTTTTTTTTTCTCTCTCGAACAAGCTCGTCTCTGCTAGATCAAGGTTATCCTGACCAAGCCAAAACAAGCAAACTTAAGGGTTGTTTTTAATTGCTTTAATAAGCTTTGTTTACATTGTTTTAATCCGGAGTTTTCACAAATATCTTTAAAAAAAAAAAAAAGCGTGAGATTGAACGAAAACAAAATTTTGATATTCCAATAATATTTTTGTAGAAAAAAAAAGGGAAACGATCACTGGCGACGCTACACTACAGGACACTTTTTTTATATACGAAAACGATTTCCTTCCCCCCCCCCTCCAAAAAAAAGGTTTGTTATTCTCTGCATTGTCTTCCCATTACCATTTCAACCCTTTTCAGCATTTTCTCTCTTTTTTTCGATTCTTTGAGGTTAAAAAAAAAAAAAAAAAAAATTAGATTTTGCACGGAACGGAAAGGAAAATTTTTGTACCTGATAAAAAAAATGTCATCTTCAAAACAGTTTTCTTTTTTTGTTTTGTTTGTATACAAAGACAATACCCGCTGACGTTTTCAACTATCTGTCAACTGCACCACACTGACATATTTTTAAAAAAAAAATTTAAATAAGATACCCCAGCTATTTTCCTTGAGGGGAAAAAAATTACATTTTAATTCCTCGATGCGTTGCAATTTCTCCCTTCGATCCCTCGAAAATAAAAAAAAAAAAATCCTACCCCAATTTCAATGAATAAATTGAAAATGAATCATCGGGGTTTTCTTCCAATCCAATCCACCCTGACCAGCACAATCCAGATCGACTTGATTTTTCCCATTTCCTTTTTAATTCCCGACTTTTTCTTTATATTATTCATCCCTCTCTTACTTACTAAAGCTGACTAATTCTCAAAAATTGGGGTTGAATCCACAAACAAGCAAAAAAAATATGACTCACGATTTTATTTTGAAAACGCGTCCAGGTGGTGGCGAATCGATTTTCGCTTCTCGGAAATAATACAAGGATAAACACACAAAAAGATGAAAATGCCAAAGTGGGTGGCTAATTGCATTCCACGAATTCCGATGGACGACGGTCAAATATCAATAGAAGAAAAAAAAAATCATCCACTACCGGACAAAAACTCGCAACAAGATGAACCAAGAGGGAGAGAAAAAAAAAAAATCATCCACTACCGGACAAAAACTCGCAACAAGATGAACCAAGAGGGAGAGAAAGAAAAAAAAATTTTTTTATATTGTGATGGTGTCATAAGGGAACTTTAAAATCTCCGGGGTGCATTGACAGCCATTATAATTTTTTTTTTTTAATAAACAATGTCGAGGCTCTTCAAAAAATTTTCACTTAATTCATAGCAAATATCCTGAGGGATTGTGGCACCTTGCGCCGGCGCTGATCCCTGTTAATAAACCCAAAGCGGATCATTAGCAAATGGGGGAAGAAAGCTATTAAAAAAAAAAAAAAAAAAAAAAAGAGGGGATGGGTTATAATAATAAATTATAAGATTTAGGGTATTTATAGTTTATCGTCGCTTTTCGACGATCCTTCGTTTTCTTTCTTTTACGTATAAAACAAACAATACCGTGTTTCAGAACAAAAATTTTTTTTTTTTGAGCTGAAATGTTTTACGACCGAATAGAACAACCCGCATCTTTAAAGAAACTTGTAAACATGTCATAAAAGCGAAGTATTAGGTGTTACACAAAGGTCCCTTGTAGAGGACAAATTAACGTGGAATTCCTGGCATTGTAGACATTTCTCAAAAGCCCTCATTTTTTTTTTATTTTTTTTTTTTTTGGCCTGGCGCTGATATCGCCTTGGGAAGTTTTGGTTGATGAGAAAGGAGGAACGCTATGTTTGTTTTTATTAAATACTTGAAGGTTAAATAAATGACGCTCGGGTTGATTGAATCCAACTTTTAAATTACAAAACAACCGAAAATAGTTAACTTTTGTGATGTCTACAGAGAGGAGGGAAAAAAAATAACCCTTTTCGTCGACACAAACAAAGTATAAATATTTTATTTATTTTCTGTCTATACTATTCGATTAGACTTGTCCAATGGGAGCCGATTCGCTATTTTCAACGACGAAAGGACCTTTAGCAGTAGAATAAAGGGTCCGAATCCGATGACGATGCCGACGCCTTCAAAGCATCGATTACATCAGATGCCTCCTCTGATTCCGATTTTAGTGAAAAAAAAAAAAAAAAAAATCATAAGAGCCATTCTAGACTATTTTTAAAATCTCGGGTCCAATTTCAATTCCGATGCTAATTTTTTTATGCCGATTTTTTATGCCGATTTTTCATGCCGATTTTTTACGACGATTTTTTATGCCATCGAATTTTTTTTTTATTTTTTTATGCCGATTTTTACCTTTTTTTATGCCGATTTCTTATGCCGATTTTTTATGCCATCGAATTTTTTAAAATTCTTTTAAATGCCGATTTGCACATTTTTTTATGCCAATTTTTTATATTCCAATTTTTTTATGCCGATTTCTTATGCCGATTTTTTTATGACGATTTTTTTTATGCCGATTTTTTTTATTTTTTTATGCCGATTTTCACATTTTTTTATGCCAATTTCTTATATGCCCATTTTTTTATGCCAATTTTTTATGCCGATTTTATATGACGATTTTTTATACGCCAATTTTTTTATGTCGATTATTTATGCCGATTAATTTTATGCCATCGGATTTTTTTCTATTCATCGGATTTTTTTTATGCCGATTTTTTATATCGACTGCTCCGAAGAAAAAGTCCCTATTTTTTTTTTTTTAGCAGTACAAGAACTCCCTATCTTTTCTGGGACAGTTGAAAAACTCCCTATCGTTTTTTTGTTAGTGCAAAAACGATCTATCGTATATAACAATGACCATTTAAATAGATCGTTTATAAGTCGTCAAAAAAAAGATAGGGAGTTTTTGTACTGCTAAAAAAAAATTAGGGACTTTTTCTTCGGAGCAGTCGATATGCCAATTTTTTTAAGCCGATTTTTTATGCCTGTTATTTTTATGCCATCAAATTTTTTTAATTTTTTATACCCATTTCTTTATGCAGATTTTTTTTATGCCTACTTTTTATATGCCAATTTTTTAAGGCCGATTTTTTATGCCGTTTTTTTATATGCCAATTTTTAACGCCGATTTTTTTATGCCGATTAATTTCATGCCATCGGATTTTTTTTATGAGTCGGATTTTTTTAAAGTCGATTTTTCTATGCCGATTTTTTATGCCATCAAGTCTCTTTATTTTTCTATTCCGATTTTTTATGCCATTGGATTTTTTTTTCCGGTCGATGCCGATGCAGCATCGGCATCGGCCCAAATTTTCAAGCTTCGGTTCTCTGAGTAGAATTCAAAGAATAAAAAATGGTTTGAATACAAGCTATTATCATTTTTTCATGCAAAAAAAATCCCTTAAATTATCGAATTGCGGCAATCTCTCCATTCCGCACAAAAGTGCACCCCACACCTGCGGACACCTCAGCCAATTTCAAAAAAAGAAAATCCTATCAAATTCATAGGGATGTAAAAAAAAAAAATCCTGTAAAAACTTTTTATTCATAATAACCGGATGTTTCTCATATCGTCGATACTAAAATATAAGTCAAATAAACCGAACAGATATAAAAGTCGTTATAACGATCCGTCGACAGTGACTCACATTAACCCCGAAAACGAAGAGTAGAAAGTAAAATCAGCGATACGTTTCATCTGTTTCCGATTTACAATTTCACTTCTCCCAGAGCTTTTTGATGATGATAACACGTAGTACAGTCCATGCAATTTAATCTTTCACTTTCCATCGTCCGATTCGATGTTTAACCCCGGCGGGCAAGCCCTCTGACACGATCCATTAAACTCACAAAATGTTTTTAAAAAACCTTCCTGGAACATTAACTTTTTAAAGAAAAAAAAAAAAAAGAATGAATTTTCCCTCGGAACAAAATTAAAACCTTATTGAACTCAGTCAATAAAAATCCAGTAAATCATTTCACTTTTTAAATTTCATATCTCATATATTGTGACGTTAATGGACGTTGCGAGTATTAAAAAAAAAAAAAAAAAAAAAAAAAAGCGCTTGTTTTGTATTTTTTTAAGCGCAGCTGAAATTGATTTCATTTTTTTTTTCGCTCTTTCGTCCCTTCGGCGGCGCCGTATATTATTCAAAAAAAAAAAAAAAAAAAAAAAAAAAATCAAAAAAAGTGGGCGCTTTTTTTTCCGACAACATCGTAATTTTGTTTGATAATTACAGTTATTCATAAGACTATCCGTTGAAACAAACAAAAAAAATGTCTGTTTGAATAAAAAAGCCTTGTTCTTCAAACGGAAGTTTTAAGTGACGGGAAATTCAAACCATCCATGCCATTCATTTTATTAAAAAAAAAATTTGTATAGTCTTCGGGACTTAAAAGTCGCTGCCCTCTTTTTTTTTTTTTTTTTTTTATCAAAAGCATGTAAATTTCTTTTTTCTTTATCGCGAAATGGCCATATAAATTAAACAAGGTAAGTTCACGTCAATTTCCCTTCTTTTTTTTTATTCACAGGTAATTCGTTTCGACTTGCTCAGATAAATGGTAACAATAAGGTTGTCAAAATGGTGTCACGGGTAAAAGGATGATCTGAGAGTAGTTTTTACGAGGGTTACGGCGCCACTCCTCAACAGTACAATAAAAATTAGCCTATTGTTGACAAACTCACCCCTGGAAATTTTTTTTCATTTATATATTTCACTTTTTGAAAAGCGTAACACAATGAGTTTTTGTTGTCCTAGGTCATCTGCTTCATGTGTTGTGGTATATCGACCCAATTAAACAAAATTTAACCCCGTTTGACCCCCCCTTTTTTTTAATGATTTTGAATCGTTCACCAAATGTGAAAATGTTTTCATTAAGGGGTTTCATTTATGGTCACGGAGATAAATCTCGATTTTTTTTTTCTACGCACATTTCGTACAAGTCCGCACTCGAAACGCTTTTTCTCCGCACACATACATATGGGGAGACAACCGTAAGGAAATGAAAAAGGAAGCAACCAAGGAACCATAAAGCCGTCTTTTAACCGAGACGTCATCACTTATCTTGGTTTTATAGTCGACCAAGAATGCAGAATGACGGCGTCGTTTTCCTTGCAGAACATTAAAATTATTTTGTGTTTAACATCGCACATGAAAATTTTCTTCTTTTCATCCCCTTCCCCCCTCTTTTCTTCCCCCGACTCCGCTGTAAGCATGCTTTCCACAACATTTATCCTAATGAAACTCCGGAAATTTCTTTCCATTGTTCGAGCAATCCCTATATGTTTCCCAACTTCTTGTATTGCAGAGGATTCGAAACGAGAGAGATGGAAATCCGCACGAGCTATTAGTTATTTTTTATGACGTGTAATGCGAGAGGGTGGTAAAAATAGAGTTTTTCGGGAAAAATGAGGGAAAACTGTTCAAGTTAGAACAAGCGAAGCGAATTGAATAGGATTTTAATGGTCAGCAGCAAAGTCAATAAAATTCACAGCATTCAGCAGTTAATTTCTGCTTTGCGGTTTGTACCCCCCCATCTCTTTGGTTTCGTCTGTACCGTGCACTCACACCAGAAGTGACATAATATTCAGGACTAGTACAAAGACTATATGAAAGAGCATAGCCCTAAACAATTATAGGTAAACCCATGCTGACAGGACGAATTTAGAAAAAATAACAGTTGTGTACTGTAAATTTTTGGAAACTGGATATTAGGAGAGCAGGGAAACACTTGTTGGTGTCATTGTGCAAACTACTTCACTTCCAAACGGTGACAACTTGATGCAAGTTGTCCAAATTAAAAAATGTCTTATCTCTCGTGAATAGACTAAATAAATAATTCTTCTATTCACTATGTCAGAGACTAAATTTATTAACTATGGAACAAACCATACTGATGTTGGATTAAATGGTTGATAATGGCGTAATGATTAGTGGAAGTTGGATAATGAGACAAGCCATACTAGTACTAGTACGTACTAGGCCATAACTAGGTAGGTCAACTGACTTATGTCCATCACAATTGTGCATGGAGATATACTTTTTAAGTCATTGCAGCTCAAAACCGGTTCAGGCAGCGGTTCAAAAGAGTATATCTCCATGCACGATTGTGATGGGTACAGCTCAGTTGACCTGCCTAGTACAGAAATGGAAGATGGTGGAATTAGAAAAACACGAAATAAGAAACTCACCTGCTTTTGGAAAGCTCCAGGTATCGTATAGAATACAGGTTGCATATTTCAGTGAATTGCGGTGCTAAGAATCATATATACATTACTACCGTGCATTAGGGGAAAGCAAAAGCGGTGCGAAAACTAACTTAAAAGTGACGCAGGAGTGATTCATTTTTTTGAACACCCTATAATTCGAAATATGCTACAAATTCCCGGGAATTTATCCTGGATCAAGATTTCCCAAAAAATACTGTATGGTCAGGTATGGAATTTTTCATATGAAGGTGCATAAAATTGAAAATAATTGTTGCTCGGAAGCGGAATTTTGATATCTGGCTCCAAAACGGTAATATTAACGTTTTTCGAAGCATATAAAAAAATGAATCACTTTTGCGTCACCTAACTCCTTAATTCGTCTCAATTTCACTTGTCAGGAGCTAAACATAGTTTTGGTTATTCCAGAACATTCGGGAGCTATAGCTCCCGAATCTTTTGCTCCTGACAAGTGAATTTTGAGAAACTGGAGTGCTTGGGATTACTTATTTTAATACGGTCTGCTGCTGTCCGTATGAATTGTGCTATATTACAACACAAATGGGCCGTGCAGAATGATTTGCCGATGATAATGGGATGATGGGCCGAATGATTTACGCATGACTGCGTGCCAATTGCAAGTATACGAAAGGACTGCCCTTTTATTTTACCCTCTGTCCTTCGTCCTTCCTAAATGTCCGGAAGGACGCAAAAAACACAGAGTTCTCAAAAAACGGAAAGGAGTCATTGTTAGGCGTTGGTTACATTACTCGAAAATTTTTGTTCGAAGAGTTTCAAAAATTGTTTCCCGATGAAAGTGTTTACACTTTTCGAACATGTTCGAAAAGTTTCGATGATGTTCGAAATGTTTGATGATGTTTGAAGTTATTTTTGGGTATTATATTAATATGGGTACTCGGCAGATGATATATGTATTTTCCCATTATTTAAAAAATATAATACAACCCCAAAAATAACGTCAAACATCATCAAACATAATATGTTTGATGATTCGATATTATCGAACATCATCGAAACTTTTCGAACATATGTTCGAAAAGTGTAAACACTTTCATAGAGAAAAAATTTTTGAAACTCTTCGAACAAAAATTTTCGAGTAATGTAACCAACGCCTTAGTAGTAGATTCACAATGGGACAGAGAAGGGCTAATGAAAGAAGTTTTATAAACTTGCTCAATGATGCAGCTTATTTAACTGTACTTGGAAATTCCGTAAGATAAGAAAAGCATTTAAAGAGAAGACAATTTTTTCAATTTCATATTATTTTCTAGATAGCATGGAATAATCAGGTATTTTCTTACTTAGGATTTAAAATCAACATGATAAAAGCTTGCGAGAGACAAATTCGAATTCTTAGTGAACATTCCCCAAATTTAGGATTAGTACCATTTAGGCGTTGGTTACATTACTCGAAAATTTTTGTTCGAAGGGTTTCAAAAATTTTTTCTCGATGAAAGTGTTTACTACACTTTCCGAACATGTTCGAAAAGTTTCGATGATGTTCGAAATGTTTGATGATGTTTGACGTTATTTTTGGGGTGGTATTATATTAATATGGGTGGGTACTCGGCCGATGATATATGTATTTTCCCATTATTTAAAAAATATAATACAACCCCAAAAATAACGTCAAACATCATCAAACATATCGAACATCATCGAAACTTTTCGAACATATGTTCGAAAAGTGTGAACACTTTCATCGAGAAAAAATTTTTGAAACTCTTCGAACAAAAATTTTCGAGTAATGTAACCAACGCCTTATTCAGAAAATATTATTAGTAGATGAATCGTATTTTTCATTTTACGGGGAAACGAAGACAAATCTTGAAAAAAGAAAAACTAAGAAATCTTTAAAATTTTTTTCTGAAGATTTTTAATTTTTTGTTTCTTTAAAATTTGTCCTCGTTATCCCGTAAAATGAAAAATACGATTTATCTGCTGCCACGGGTACTGCGTACTCTTAAGTCACTAGCACGGCCGGTCCGGAAACTCCTATCCCTAATACATAAGAGATCAAGCCCCGCTTAACTACGCAAAAATTAGTTCTTTCTTTCTACCGCCGTAAGCGCTACTTTTACGCGAGACGCTTTTTTATTGGTCGTCGAGATTTGACACCGACGATATCGACACATGGCGACACATACGGCCAAGGTCCGAACTTCAACTATTAGACATGTTGCGGCTCTCAAGATCGCAGCGCCATCGATGGCCGATTTTAGAACTAAAAAGTGCGTAGTTAAGCGACACATGAACAGCATGGGAAGTTTCCGGACCTGTCTATACGACGGCGGTCACTAGTCTACTAGTGTGCTAGTGCACTAGTCATACTAGTCCAAAAACAAAATTGTCATCTTATGACGGTTTGGGGAACGCAATTCCGACCCAAAAAGATTAAGAACTCGTACACCCTGCAAAATGCTTATTGCATATGTCTTTCTATTTCGAAATTTACAGTTGGCTACCCTAGCCCTCCGGAGTTAGTATTCCATTTATGGCTTAATCAGGGTTGACTGTATTGAGCTGTACTGTACAGACGTTGGTAATAATCACTTATCCATAGAGTGGACCGAAGAACAATCTGGACGGAGTTACTAGTTTTTCGAATTCACGTACTCTGCCTCATATCCTCATGACGTCCTTAGGACGTCCTAAGGACGTCATGAGGATATCTATTGGACGTCCATTGGATTTACTTATGTCCGCAATGATCCAAAAAGCGTCGTTTGAACGTTCTATGGATGTCCCATGGATTAGGATATCCTGCGGATATCTAATGGACAATCCACATGATGTCCAATGGATTGAAAATGCTATCTGGCCACATACCGATACCACTGTATCAACAAACGGCTGCTAAAAATAGCACCTACATTCCTCGAAGCTACTGACGACCTACATCATTTAAAAAGCACACCGAAGCAGTCAGTTACCAATCGAGAAAAAAAAAAAAAAAAAAAAAAAAAAAACCTTATGTGAACGACTACTCATCAGATCATACAACATACTATTTCAAACTGACGTATATACGAGTTGGTGGCAGTCTGAAAAGATTTCAATCTACCAATGTTTCCTTGGGTGTCCGCTAAAGAAGCTAAACCGTGTAGGCGGACCAGCATGTTGAAATAAAAAAAAAAAAACAGGGAAATAAAAAAATACTTTTTATCGGAAAAAAATTATAGTCTCTCGAAACAAGCTGCGATACAACTAATCGACCAGCTTCCTTGAAATTATCTCATTATCTACAAAACTGCAATTTATACGCGTTAAAAAGCCACAAAACCCGAGAACCTCATTCCAAACTAGAAAAATAAGAAACTTAAAAAAATAAAAAAATAAAAAACCGAAAAGAGCCTATAAAAAATAACCATTACCATCCGAATCTAAACATTTTCCTCACCTCCATCAGACTCGTAAATGCGACACTAGTTGCTCTATCGACAAGTAAAAAAGAAATACAAGACATCAAAACCTAAGCATTTTTTACGATTACACAAACTTTTAAAAAAGTAAATAAAAAAAAAAATACACGTCCAAATGTTTATGGTTTCAGGGCGAAATTTCAAAACCCCTTAAAGGTACCATGTAAAGAGTAATCGAATATTTCTGTTATTGAATCATCATCACGACAACCTTCTCATACGCAATTTTGTTTACATTTTACCTGCGATATTTGACTCCTTCCGGTTACAAAGACCGAGGGGGGAATATATAACATCGATTATCGCAGGGTAGAAAGGACACAAATTTATGGTCCATTAAATTCAACTTTATAAATTTCATGGACCGGAGAAAATCAGATCAGGTAGCCGCTTGCAAAAAAAAAAGCCCTCCCTTGCACGCTACTCACGAATAATGGACGATAATGCGCGATCCCCGTTGTCATCATCAATCGAGCATACCTGAAAACAAAAAAAAAAAAAGTTAAAAAAGACAATTAATTATCGACCACGCGTTAATGGAAGGCTTTTAACGGGGATGACGACGACACATCCATACACCGGGAACGAAGAGAGAAGAGAAGAGAGATTCAATTTTGTAATTTAAAATTCCTCGTTGTTTTCATATTATAAAATCGCACTGAAGGCAAACTAGTAGATTAATATTCAAGAATTATTATATGAATAATAAATAGTGTCTTTCATATGCGTTAATTCTTTAAACACGTTTTTGTACTTTTAAGCCCGGTTAAAAAAAAAAATTGGGGTTGAAAACTTTTTTTTTCTTTTGCACCCATGAACCTTAAAAAAAATGGTCCTTGGGTTTCCAATAATTCGGAAAATTTGCTAAAACTTGCATATTAATTTTCATTGTTCTTCTTACATTTCCGATCACAATTGAAATCTTATGTAAAGCTTATGGCCCTTCGAATTGTAAGATGACATTACTTTTTCAACAATATGAAAAAATAAAATCGTGTTCCAGGAAAAATTCTAATGGCTCCATTCTTCTTTAAGTCCCTTGTTGTACCAACATGTTGATCCAACATTCCATAGTAAATTTGACCCCCCCCCCCCCCAAAAAATCGGGTTAAATTTTTTTTTTTTTTCCGAAAAAAAAAATAAACTTCATATCAGCGTCAGACATTATTAAATAAATCCCGTTGTATATGACCCGATCGCAAAAAAAGCGTAATAAATCATAGAGAGACAAGGGAAAAACAAAGAAAAAGAAAAGTGATTAATTAAGATTAAAATAAACCGATTAGCAAAAACGTTTTTCTCTTATCGGTTAAAGAAACGCAATTAAAAATCTTTATTAACTTTCAAACCTCCCGAGAAAATTGAAAAGTTTTTCTTACTTTTTTTTATCCAGCAGACGACAAAAAGACTTACACCACGATAAAAATAAAAAGAAATTTAAAAAGTCATTGGCACCTCCTTTATGGGTAGTTGTAAATATTGTTTTAAATATATATGAGATGTACATTTGTCATGCAAATGATTTAATCGCGTGGGATGATTCCTTTTTTTTTATTATTCTTCAATGATGCTATTGAAATCAAGTTGTTTATATTGCCGTAAAAAGAGCACACCCCGATCACGTAAATCACAACATATTTTTTTTTATTTTTAAACTTTCATCAAGAGGAGGTGAATCAGGATATCCAGTAACAAAGGAAATTTGAGAGGATTTGAGCTTGTAATTACTCGTCGATAAAAATTCATGTGGGTTTTGCTTTTGGGCGGGAGTTGCATCCCATTTCGAGCAGTTTATAATTACCTTTTACAGTGGAAATTTCATTTGGAAAATTTGCTTTTTCGGAATATTCAAATGAAATTGATTACTCCGATATTAGGATAATATTGAAAACTGTATGGATACTGAGTTACCAATTAAGCTATTCCACCTGAATCTTATTTGGCAAACTATCAGTTTTCTAGCGTCGAGCACTAATTAAGGGCTAACACCCAGTTAGCATTGGATATTGGGGTTATATTGGGGTCAAGGACCTTGCTAAGAACCTTATTTTCAGCAATATATAGGTAATATTAATAAGATACTGCAAAAAGAATCATTTCTGTTATTTTCTGGTTATTGTTACATAGTATTTATTGCCAATGTTAAAAACCGAAATATCTTTAAAATATTTATACGATGTTTGTGATATTTAGGGCATGACGTAGGGACTTTTCCAGAATATTGCAGGGATATAAATTCGCCATTTTACGATATTCAAGTAATAGCAGAGTAAATTGCTGTTGGGCATACTTGAAGGGAAGAGCTCTAAAAATCTTACAATTAGATTTTCTTCGACTTATAATTATTTGGTCAGTATTTTAAATAAACGGTTGGACAGAATTTTAAATAAACAGTTGGTCAGTATTTCAAATAAATGGTCGGTGGGTAAAAGAAATGGTCAGTATTTTAAATAAACGATTGGTCCGAATTTTAAATAAACGGTTGGTGGGTATTTTAAATAAACAGTTGGTCAGTATTTTAAATAAACAGTTGGTCAGTATTATAAATAAACCGTTGGTCAGTATTTTAAATAAACAGTTGGTCAGTATTATAAATAAACCGTTGGTCAGTATTTTAAACAAACGGTTGGTCAGTATGTTAAATAAACGGTTGGTCAGTATTTTAAATAAACAGTTAATCAGAATTTTAAATAAATGGTCGGTGGGTAAAATAAATGGTCAGTATTTTAGTGATCAGAAACAATTTTATCAGTAAAAAAAATAGTTGGTCAGTGATAAAATTAAACGACCAGAATTAAAATTAAAAGGTCATTATTTTAACTAGATGATCAGTAAATTAATTATAAATTTTATATTTGAATTATTTGGTCAGTAAAGGAAAAATTTATGTTGGATATGGAAACAGGAAATTTTTTCTGCGACACAATTAATGCAGTACAAGAACTTTAGTCAAGACTTTAGTTTTTGCGTGGGGATCACTGGTGGCTCCCCAAAAAATCAACTTGTTTTAAATTAACTGCCTTCTGGAAAAATCAAGAAAACAGTAAATTTTAAAAGTTAATAGTCCGTCATCTTTAATATCAATTTTTTTATAATTCTGACTTCAAATTCGGATTTGCCAATACTTGAGTTATGGGTAAGATCGCTAATTTGGACCCCCTCCCTCCCTTAAACATGCTTAAATAATTTATGAACGATCCCTAAATCCAAAATTTTCCTTTTTCCGATTCCCGGTATTTCCCAGAAGACTCTTTCTCATATTCCTGGAAATCAAAAAGTTAAAACAAAATTATCAGGATTGGTATTTTTTCCAAAAACGGGAATTCCCATCCCAGATAGCCTTTTCAATCCATTGGATATCCACAGGACATCCAAATCCGTGGGATATCCATAGAAAGTTCTTTTTGGATCAGTGTGGACATAGCTAAATCCAATGGACGTCCTGAAGGCGTTTTCGGGACTGGATAGACTTTGCTTTCTGGAAAGATGAGAAAAAGTCGGGAATTTGGAATCTCTTCTCAAGATAGTGTTGAACTGCAGGGGAGGAAGCCTACTTTCGCTTACTACCTGAGGTCAAAATCGGCCATAGTAGCTTTCATCCCTCCCGGATCCAAATCTGGAGCCTACGTGATAGACTATTGCTTGCCTTCTGTTAAAGATTCAGTTTCCTTTTCCAAAAATAAATTATACTTTAGTTAAAACTCACAAACGTGAAGAAAAGCAAACATCCTCAAGGTCTAAAAACAATAAATCACGGAAGTATGCACTGACGAATACAGAAATTTTCAACTCAGAAAAAACAAAAGACCCGAAGTGTCAAAAGTTTGGAATTTACCATGTCAAAAAATAAATAAACAACACAGTGCCCATAGCCCAAATCACCTAAAAAATTAAACATCGCTTGAAGTCTGAAATTCTGGAGCAAAACTAAAAAGCAGTAAGTAAGACAAGTCAATTTCAAAGCTTTCAAATAAAATAAAAGAAAAAAATAATATCAAAATGGTAAACTTAATCAAACACGCGAGTTCATCCTGCAATGTCTGTCTTCTTATCACTTTCCACCAACTTCACATTCACTGGTAAATAAAAAAAAGTCCATAGTCCATGCCATTAAACAATCGGACATGATAATAAGCCACCCAGCCTATAATATCAAAATCTAAAAAGCTAAACACGGATTCGTTTTGCATTTAAAAAAAATAACACGATGTAATCCTTCCGTGATATCTTCAAGCGATTTTCGGGGAAAAAAATCATTTAGAATTTGCTAGTACTCACGCATTGCGTATATTCTTTCGCAATTTCGAAATGCAATTAAGGTCGTTCCGCCGAAAAAAATTATAATTTTTTTTTTTTCAGAACTATAAACATATCGTCCGATGTATGTACTGTACGGAAAGTATGTAGCAACCGCTGCTCGATATTACCCAAAGGGAATATTATTTTCCAATATCCTTTCATATTACGAGCCATTGAATATTTTATCCTGTTTAAATGGATTTTCATCATCAAAAAAAAAAAAAAAAAAAAAAAAAAAAGAGAGAGAGAGAAAGCGTGTTGACGTTTGGCTTTTGAAAAACTGCAGCGGGGATCACTTACCTAAAAAATTTATTTTGCATAATAAAACATGCATGCACGAGGTGTTTTTTTTTTTTTTTTTTTTTTTTTTTTTTTTTTTTTAAATAAAATAAACATTTTAATAAAAATTAGCGTATGCACATGTTTCCGCTTTTTTAAACATGCCAAATGCGCCCGCGTAGGGTGGCATCATCCCAAAATAATTAAAAAAAAACACACAAGCCTGCGTTAATTTTCGCGTGGGTAGAAAAAAACTGCCATTCACTCCTCTTTACAGTGCCTCTCTTTTCCTCTGTCCGACAGGTGAAACATATCAAGCTCAATGTAATTCATTGTTTGGGTTAATGAAGGCAATGAACTTTTAAATCCCGCTGTTAACGAGGGGGGGAGAAAGAGAGCGAGAAAAAAAAAAAAGAAGAAAACCTTTTTTGTTTACCTAAAATCTACGAGAGCACCCCCGCTACGGAAATTCCAAAAAGGGTTAATTTATGTGTATAGACTAATTTAAAAACAATTCGAAATTGATCGTTAAAAGGAAAGAAGAGATCCGGATGCGTTCGGTTGTACGCAACGCGGAATAATTCACCTCCCCCAATTTAAAAAAAAAAAAAAGAAATAATAATAATGACGATAAAAGTAGACGGAAAAGTTTCTCGAAATCCCTTTATTTCAATCGGGTCCATATGGAGGATCCTCCCGCTCTCCGAAACATTTTCGTGACTTCCCCATACGAACCGATCAAGCATGAAATGTGTCGTGAAAACCTGCGTTGCCAACTATTAATCAAAATGACACTTAACCCAGTCTGCTCCTACTCTCACCATTAATATCGTCCCGGAATTCTTCCTCGTAGACAACAGTTTCTAGTCAGAAGGGTTTCCAAAAAAAAAGGAACAAGTTGTGATGGGGGTGTGTTTGAATCCTAGCAAATACTCTTGCGTTCGTAAATCTTTTTTAATTAATAGCAGGCCGATTGTTAACCGATTTTGTTCTAGCAAGGACTCTAGTCCGTATTCAATCGTAAGAGCGACTGAGGTACGATGTGCAGCATCATTTATGAAATTTTTGATCCCCTCACCCTTGAAAGGAAAAACATAAGAACTTTCCAGACTCCCTACGCAAGGGATAACCCGGTATCAAATGTGAGCTTGATATTTTTAAGCTTGAACCTGACGGTGTCAAATGTGAGCTTGACATTTTCAAGTTTGAGCTTGACATTTTCAAGTTTGAACCTGACACTTTCAAGTTTGAGCTGACACTGTCAAGTTTGAACCTGACAGAGAATAATATTTATATTGTAACAGTTAAATACCCTTGGAGGATAAGTGTTAGGGTCCACCTAGCCCTTACAATGCTTTATGGTACAAGCAACAAAATAAAATAAAATTCAATACAATAAAGCATGCATTAAAAAAAAAAAAAAAAAGTTCGAACTGACACAGTCAAGTTTGAACCTGACACTATCATGTTTGAACCTGAAATTGTCAAGTTTGAACCTGACACTATATTGTTGGATCTAGCACTGTCGAGTTTGAACCTGGCGCTGTCAAGTTTGAACCTGACACTACCATGTTTGAACCTGAAATTGTCAAGTTTGAACCTGACGGTATCAATTGTGAATTTGACATTTTCAAGATTGAACTGACACTGTGAAATTTGAACCCGACACTGTCAAGCTTTAACCTGACACTTTCAAGTTTGAACTGACACTATTATGTTTGAACCTGAGAGTGTCAAGTATGAACCTGACCGTATCAAATGTGAACCTGACACTGTCAACCCAGACAGTAAAGTCCATCCAGTCCCGAGGACGTCTTGAGGACGTCCAGAAAATATTTATTGGACGTCCATTGGATTTACTTATGTCCGCACTGATCCGAAAAGCGTCCTTTGGACGTCCTATGGATGTCCTATGGATTTGAATATCCTGTGGATATTTAATGGACAATCCGCAGGATGTCAAATGGATCATTGAAAATTCTATCTGGGAAGTTGATAGCACTTTCAAGTTGAACTGATACTGTTAAGTTTGAGCCGGACGCTTTCCCTCTAATCACCTGAAATTTCAAAAACGCCAAATAGCGCGAATACACAAAAAACCCTACTACGTTACTGCTGATTCATTAAAATTTTTAAACGCGAAATATGAAGAATAATTCATTTTTTCCCATTACGAACGTGATATAATTTGGTGTTTCATAAGTTGGCAACATCAACATATTCAAATAATAAAATATGAAAATAAAAAATGTGACTTTTTGTAGAGAGAGATACATTGTAGCTTTTAACCTAAGCTGGGCATAAAAAACCAAAACGTATTAGGAACGATGCCTTTTTTTTTTTTTTTTTTTCTTTTTGAAACATGATCATAAATGATAGGTTGTAGTCCCAATTACGTAATAACTCGGTGTTTTACAACAAACTTGGTCGTAAAACGACGACAACGTTTTGATTAATAAGCCGCTTTTGAACCCGAAATCGATGGTTTCGTTATTTACAGCTCGGGGTGGACGATTATTTGATTCGCGCTTCCCATTGTCCATTCTCATACGTGAAAGTTTAAAAAAAAATGATGACTCAAATTAAACGGTTTGATATCTGAAATCGCCTACGGTACGGTCGTAGGTTTCTAAAAAAAAAAAAAAAAAAAAAATTAGACTGATTTATTGCTAGTCCTACACAATTTGGGTTTGTTTAAGGTTTGGGAGAGACAATGTTGATACAGAACGCAATAACCACGCCTTTGTCACACATGCAGTTAACCCCCCATAACATTAAAAAAAAAAAAAAAAAAACTTGGAAAAAAAAATTTACGAACGAAAGGGCTTTTCAACCCGGTATCCATCATCATGGATAACAATGTAAACAAAATGAGATGTCCACCGTTATAAATCAAAAACAGTGGGGTTCATCATTATTTGAGCCAGAGTTAATTAAAAGACGAGGACCTTTATCCCAATGAGAGGGATCTGACTGACGGTGCATCAAACATTCATTTTCGTTATATTATTAATTCAAAAAAAAAAAAAAAAAAAAAAAAAAAAAATGAAAACAAAAACAAACAAATAATGTTTTAGGGGTTTAGAGTTTTTAGCAAAAGGTTCCCACATTCTTTTCCCATGTTTAGACTCATCCTCCTTTATCACCATCATTTAAGAAAAGTTTAGAGAAGATTATAAAACAAAGTTATAAATTTCTGAATTCAGTGTCGCGGTTTTTGGTTGCTTTTGACTTTCAATTATGTCGCTTTATCGGTTTATCGCATTTTTATCATCGGCAGCCCTTCCGATCAGATTACATTTTGTTCTTCCAGTTTCAATTTACTTTCGAAACTTGAATCAACAGCGCTATTTGATTTTCGAAATAAATTTTATCAGGCTTAATACCGAATTCGTTTGCCCAATAGTTTTAGGTCTGATTTCGTTTTCATGATTTTCTATCGTTTCCTATCATTTTTCGTTCGAGATGAAAAACCGTACGGATTTAAGAGCAGGTGTTCATTTAAAAGCCCTGTTCATTTTGTTTCGTTTAGGATTGGTTAGAGCATTTGAGCAGAAAGCCTGATCTCGTGAAATATTATTAGTTTTAGATACATCTTCTAAAAACATGGAAAAAAGTAACCCCAGCCCGACGGTTGCCCAACTTTAACAGGGAGCTATACTATTTACTCCAAGGGGTTACTTTTGACGCTTTTATTTTTCAAAAATACTTGAAGTCGGCTAAGAATTTTTTCAAAAATTAAACTTATTCTATATTATTGGTCATTTTCGAGTTTTATGCTCAAGCTTAGTTGCCTAAACTTGTTTTATAATGAAAATATTAAGTTTTTAATACGAAAAAAAAAATTAAGAAGTCACGCAACCTAAAATACTAAGATGCATTCTGCTGCATCCACCGTTCAAATTGAAATTAAATTGCTTTTCGCACTTGCCCTATACAGTCCCTTAAACAATCGTCCTAATTTCACTCGAACATTAGGTATGAATTTTGGTCTACATTTTACATCTGTTTTTGAAAAAAAAACGTCAAAAAGTGTAAAAAGTAACCCCCTGCTCTCATGTTGTTATAAACAGATATGAATTTTGATCCACATTTTACGTCTGTTTTTGAAAAAAAAAACGTTAAAAAGTGTAAAAAGTAACCCCCTGCTACGGTAGAAGCAAAAAAAAAAAAAAAAAAAAAAAAAAAAATCACGATCGACGGGGTTACTTTTTACAGGTATTTCAGTAGAGATGTCCTGTTTGTGCTAAATCCACAACGAATCGACAATGTTTCCAATGTTTTGATCACGTTTTTACTACGTTCATAAAAAATAAAAAAATAAATAACGATAGTCATTAATAGAACATCTAAAAAGGTACAAGTTGTTTTATTAAGACATTTTCCATTTACATAAGCCAATAATTTCTCATATCCTCTTCAATTATTAAAGATGTTCAGGTATAAACATGAATGTAAAAAGTAACCCCCCTTTTTTCTAGAGCAACACCTTTGGTAAAATCGAGTTTTTATTCCTGTTAGAACAAGTATAGATATTATAACAGGGTATCGAACTAAAGCCGAAGAACGCCTCTTCATGTTGGTATAAACAGGTATGAATTTTGTTCTACATTTTACACCTGTTTTTGGAAAAAAACGTCGAAAATTGTAAAAAGTAACCCCCTGCTCTTAATGTTGTTATGAACAGATATGAATTTTGTTCCACATTTTACATCTGTTTTTGAAAAAAAAACGTCAAAAAGTGTAAAAAGTAACCCCCTGCTACGATAAAAGCAAAAAAAAAAAAAAAAAAAAAAAAAAAAATCACGATCGACGGGGTTACTTTTTACAGGTATTTCAGTAGAGATGTCCTGTTTGTGCTAAATCCACAACGAATCGACAATGTTCTGATCACGTTTTTACTACGTTCATAAAAAATAAAAAAATAAATAACGATAGTCATTAATAGAACATCTAAAAAGGTATAAGCTGTTTTATTAAGACATTTTCCATTTACATAAGCCAATAATTTCTCATATCCTCTTCAATTATTAAAGATGTTCAGGTATAAACATGAATGTAAAAAGTAACCCCCTTTTTTTTTAGAGCAACACCTTTGGTAAAATCGAGTTTTTATTCCTGTCAGAACAAGTATAGATATTATAACAGGGTATCGAGCTAAAGCCGAAGAACGCCTCTTCATGTTGGTATAAACAGGTATGAATTTTGTTCTACATTTTACACCTGTTTTTGGAAAAAAAAGTCGAAAATTGTAAAAAGTAACCCCCTGATGTTAATGTTGGTATCAACAGATATGAATTTAGTTCTACATTTTACATCTGTTTTTGAAAAAAAAAAAAAGAAAAGAAAACGTCAAAAAGTGTAAAAAGTAACCCCCTGCTACGGTATCCCTCCATCCCCATTCATATCTTTCATGATTTTATATTTTCACTTTCGTCTTCTTCATGATCATATCCATTTCTTCATTATCATTTCTCTCTTTTTCATCGTCCTCAGTTTCATATCTCCTCCAAACGTCGTTCCCAAACGATTTATTTCGTTTTATTCCACATCATTTCGATTTATATTTCGTTTCTCACCTTGCTTTTCATATGCTTTCCGCTTCGTTTTCATCCCGTTTTGCACACTTCATTTTTTATTTTCTTATCCCATCCACTTTTTTTTTCAGCTTTTCAATTTCTCATTTCTCGGTTTCATTTTTCACTCCTGACCACCGCGTCAATTACCAATAAATCATTACGCTAATTCTACCAGAAACGATTCGGACGTTAACAACTCGAAAAGTTTAAAAAAACATTTATAAATAATTACATAATCTCCGAAGTAAAAAAAAAAAAAAAAGCTGACCACAGCCAACTTTCTTTCTTCGCTTGTAGCAAATTTGTAACTAACCGAACTCAAAACAAAACAACAAAAAAATTTCTCTCTCTCCTCGATTCCAACGCTGTTAAATTTTATTACTAAAACAATAGCTTTAACAGCAAAGTTCCAAAAAAAAGACCTGACGTCATCTCCCAGAGATTCCGTTCTGATTATCCCCCCCGACCACATCCGGCTTAACCTTTTCAAAACGAATTTTTTTTTCCAAATTTTTTTAAAAATTCCCTCTCTCGTAAATTTTATCTGGGTTACCTGTCGTCGCGTTGACGATCAAAAATAATAATAAAAATAAAAAATAAAAAAAAATCAATGAAGTCTGCCAGCCTCAACCAGATCAGAGTTGCTACTTTTTCCCGACAGGAAATTGGCCAGGTCACATCAATTTTGGCAAAATTTCAAAAATCCTCGCATTTTTTCGCGATCGAGGATTTTCTTTTTTTTTTTTTTTTTTTTTCTTTTAATTCGATCTGACACAACTGTAATTAAAATTAATTTAATTTATCTAGGGTGAAAGAAAAAAAAATAGAAAAAAAAGGTGCAAACGGTGGGAGAAAAAAAAAAAATTCATCATGAAAAACGAGCAAAATCGAATTGGAATTTATTATTCCTCTTGATTTTCTATATTTCCTCAGCAAACCTCTCTGATCTCGTAATCGGATTATTCCACAAAATGTAAGCCGCCTTTCCCAGTATTTACTTATGTAATAAGTACCGTTCCTCAAATTTGCTCCGGGACCGAAAGGGATGTTGAAATCCATGCGAGAAGGGAGTTTAATCGATCATCTGCGGTAAAATTAATAATCGATTGTATTTGTTCAATTAATTAAGCAAAGTAGCTTTACAGATTCGGATTAATGACTGGAGATTGCTTTCCCGATTAATTAATTAATTATCCGTGAATTTATGGAGAGCGAGAGGGAAGTGAGAAATATCGGAATTATCAGCAAGAAAAAAAAATAGCCAGACCGTAAAACAACGGCAAGCCAATTACCTTTCGAGTTAATTCATCTTTTTTTAAATAAAAAAAATAATAAAAATGAAATGAATGATTATTTTTCATCTCGATTTAAAAATAGTCGTAATGTAATCGTGCGTTTAAAATAATGATTTCATGTTTTTAGGTGACCTTTGTATTTTAAAAGGTCATATTATTTCCATATGTTCCCTGAGCATACGCATCTTTTAACTATTCAATCGAGATTTTTTTTTTCTTATTTCAATATAAATAACGTAATAATTATGTACTTTAACAAATCTATCCGTTAAATCTTTTAAAAAAAATTGATGATTGGTTCGTAGGCCGACTCAAAAGAAGGAAATGCTTTGAGCGTGTTTCGTCTTGCAACAAAACATCAATATTTTGAAAACATGCAAAAACGTTTAGTGACAACGCGCACATTTCACAAATTTTCCTTGACAATTAATATATTTTTGTTGCTTTTTGCGGAAGCCCTGGAGGGTCAGTATTTATTGCTAATTTGTCGGCGGTCAAGTTTGAACCTGAAATTGTCAAGTTCGAACTTAATACGGTCAAGTTACAACCTGCCAGCATTTAGATGAAGTTTAAACCTGACAGTGCAAAATTAAAACTTGATGTTAGGTTCAAACTTGATAATGTTAGGTTCAAACTTGGTAATGTTAAGTTCAAACTAAATAACGTCAGGTTCAAACTTGATAAAGTCACCTTCAAACTTGATAACAAACTTGATAACGTCAGCTTCAAACTTGATAAAGTCAGCTTCAAACTTGATAACATCAGGCTCAAACTTGATAACGTCAGCTTCAAACTTGATAACGTCAGCTTCAAACTTGATAATGTCAGCTTCAAACTTGATAACAAACTTGATAGTCAGGTTCAAACTTGATAACGTCAGGTTCAAACTAAATAATGTCACGTTCAAACTTGATAAAGTCAGCTTCAAACTTGATAATGTCAGCTTCAAACTTGATAACGTCAGCTTCAAACTTGATAACGTCAGGTTCAAACTAAATAATGTCACGTTCAAACTTGATAAAGTCAGGTTCGAACTTGATAATGTCAGCTTCAAACTTGATAACAAACTTGATAAAGTCAGGTTCAAACTTGATAACGTCAAATTCAAACTAAATAATGTCACGTTCAAACTTGATAAAGTCAGGTTCAAACTTGATAATGTCAGGTTCAAACTAAATAATGTCACGTTCAAACTTGATAAAGTCAGCTTCAAACTTGACAATGTCAGCTTCAAACTTGATAACGTCAGCTTCAAACTTGATAACGTCAGGTTCAAACTAAATAATGTCACGTTCAAACTTGATAAAGTCAGGTTCGAACTTGATAATGTCAGCTTCAAACTTGATAACAAACTTGATAAAGTCAGGTTCAAACTTGATAACGTCAAATTCAAACTAAATAATGTCACGTTCAAACTTGATAAAGTCAGGTTCAAACTTGATAATGTCAGGTTCAAACTTGATAACGTCAGGTTCGAACTTGATAAAGTCAGCTTCAAACTTGATAACGTCAGGTTCAAACTTGATAACTTCAGGTTCAAACTCGATAACGTCAGCTTCAAACTTGATAACAAACTTGATAACGTCAGGTTCAAACTTGATAAAGTCTGGTTGAAACTTAACATTATCAACTTGAAACCAGTCAGTATTTAATTTTGGATTTAAATCTGACAATGTTAAGCTTGAACCTTACACGGACAAGTCCAAACTTGACAGACCAAAAATTAACAAAAAAACAGTGGCCTTTACATGGCTTCCGAAGTTTTTCCATGCGTTTTGAAGAAAATAAGTTCGCCGCAAATCACTTTTTCGTTCGAATTATTAATTTTTTTTTTCTGACATCTCACAAACTTCACAGATTCGTTGGAAGTCATTAAAAACAAACAAAAAATGTTATATCCTCGTTTAAAGAGCAAGGCTAAACAAATCCCGTTACCTTTCATAATTTATGTAGAAAATAGCGAAAAAGGGAGTTATAAAATATAAATGATTATTTTTGAAAAATAAGATCAAGTTACATAAGAAGACGATGACGGGGAAACAGCTGTTTCGAGGCTTTCAATAACGGTGAACCAACCCAACATGTTCCCTTGAAACTGTTCTTTTTTCGATCGACTTTCAAAAAAAAAAAAAAAAAAAAAAAAAAATTATCCCGCTTAAGAGAATTTTAACATAATCTTCATGAACATCCGTCACGAGGAAGTTAGATATATGATACGGTTGGAGAGACTCCCCTTTCCCTCACTTTTCGCTTTTTTTTTTCAATTTGGATTTTACGGTTGATATGAGCCGTAGTTGTAGCAGCAGCGCTTTCTGTTTGATTTTTATCTACCGGCTTTTGTTTTTTTTTTTTCGAATGGACTTTTTTTCAGTGTAAAGACAATATAACCCGGGTACGTGGAAACAGATGTCCAAACAAGTTGGATACTTAATCAAACTGACATTCAAGGCTCGGTTTCCTACAATACTAACAGCAGGAGGGACTTGCGAGCAGACTACCGTAAAGATAATCTGATTTGTAGGCTGTTTGATGAAAAATAATTGTTCCCAGTTACAAAAAGTTTTTTGGTAGACATTTTGGAACCGGTCCAAATGGGCAGGGAAATCTGATGGTACAAAACCAGATCGGCGGTACGAAATGGATAGGGGGCTTTGGGATTACGAAGTTAACACACCCAACTAATTAATGAAAAAACAAGTAATAACATGACTGACCAATATTTCCCAGACACCATTTCCAATCCCTTTGACATCCTGTAGATTGTCCATTAAATATCCGCAGGATATCAAAATCCATGGGATACCCATAAGATGTCCAAAGGACATCTTTTTGGATCAGTGCTGACATAGTGTTAGCAGAGCTGAATAAACGAGTTCACGTAACGAAAAATATATAATCAGTTCAGTCGGCAGACAAAAACAACAACAAAAGAAAAAACAAAAATAAAACAGTCTTTCTCTTTCGAACGTAACAAGTATTCGAACGTCAAGTATTTAGAACGTTAACTTTGCGTTCATACTTCTAACACTGGGATCTAAATAGACTTTGCAATCAGGGTTACGAAAAATTCACCTCATTTCCGGTACAAATAGATCAGCAAATTCAATAAGCACGGCTATCTTTCAGGCAAGTCAAAGTTTCCTCTGTTTGGCCCCCCTTGTCCAAAAAACAAGAAGTCGGGCACAACTTGAAAAATTTACTTCGGATGACCATGAACATGACCATGACCGTTTCCGGAATTCTTTTACTCCATTCTTCAGCTTATAAGACGCAGAACCAATGTTAGGAGTTTCACTCCCACAGGCAGTCCACAGGCAAAGGACAGGGAGGCTAAAATAGATCAGGCAAAGCCGGCCTCATCTTAAAAATACCACCACATCCCAGGAACGAGTAGGAGGAGACCACAGGAACTCAACAAAAATGTAAAAAAAAATTTCCTAACATGGCCTTTCGGTCAAGCAGCCAACTCGACTATGACAGAATCCGTTTCGGAATATCTGATCTGCCTGGAAGCCGGAATATCGCACTTAAAAATGATTTTAAGGTGGAATATCAGCCACTTGTGAGTCAAATCAGGTCCTTGGAAAATAAAAATTAAATTCACCCGTTAAGTAAAGGCTACTACAGGATAACCATAAGGTAGCTGCCCACGAAAAAAATTTTTGAGTTATCATTGGTACTTTGTTCGGGTACCTTAGAGATGATTTCTGGTGAAGTCAAAAATTTTTTTTGCAACCCCTAAGGGGCGATTTTGGGGGTTGAAGAAAATTCATTTTTCGTTTATAACTCCTGAACGGATCGTCCGATTTGAAAAAATGAAAATCGTGATGAAAGAGAAAAATAAGAGCTTTATTTTAGTGTAAGTGCCAATTTTTTTAAGTGCCCAGAATAAGTGCCAGAATTTTTCAAAGTTTTCAAAAATTTTTTTTTCTATAATGTGATCGCCGGATCCAAATTTCGCTACCGTAGCATGAAAGAGCCCAAAAAGTAGCTTTAGAAACGTATTTTTAAAAATTTTTTGCGAAGGGCAAAAAGGGCCGAAAAAAGTGCCAAAAATTTTAAATTCAATTTTTCCCGCGTTTTTGAGCCCGGATCCTAATTTCGCTATTGTAGCATGAAAGAGCTCGAAAAGTTGCTCTAGAAACGTATTTTTAAAAATTTTTTGCGAAGGGCAAAAAGGGCCGAAAAAAGTGCCAAAAATTTTAAATTCAATTTTTCCCGCGTTTTTGAGCCCGGATCCTAATTTCGCTATTGTAGCATGAAAGAGCTCGAAAAGTTGCTCTAGAAACGTATTTTTAAAAATTTTTTGCAAAGGCCAAAAAGGGCCGAAAAAAGTGCCAAAAATTTTAAATTCAATTTTACCCGCGTTTTTGAGCCCGGATCCTAATTTCGCTATTGTAGCATGAAAGAGCTCGAAAAGTTGCTCTAGAAACGTATTTTTAAAAATTTTTTGCAAAGGCCAAAAAGGGCCGAAAAAAATGCCAAAAATTTTAAATTTAATTTTACCCTCGTTTTTGAGCCCGGATCCAAATTTCGCTACCGTAGCATGAAAGAGCTCAAAAAGTTGCTTTTAAAAAGTATCTTTTGAGATTTTTTGCGAAGGGCAAAAAGGGCCGAAAAAAATGCCAAAAACTTTAAATTCAATTTAACTCATGTTTTTGAGCTCGGATCCAAATTTCACTACCATAGCATGAAAGAGCTCGAAAAGCTGCTCTAGAAATGTATTTTTTAAAAATTTTTTGCGAAGGGCAAAAAGGGCCGAAAAAAAGGCCAAAACTTTAAATTCAGTTTTACCCACGTTTTTGAGCTCGGATCCAAATTTCGCTACCGTAGCATGAAAGAGCTCAAAAAATTGCTTTAAAAAAGTACCTTTCGAGAATTTTTGCGAAGGGCAAAAAGGGCCGAAAAAAAATGCCGAAACTTTAAATTCAGTTTTACCCGCGTTTTTGAGCTCGGATCCATATTTCGCTACCGTAGCATGAAAGAGCTCAAAAAGTTGCTTTTAAAAAGTCTCTTTTGAGATTTTTTGCGAAGAGCTGAAAGGGCCGAAAAAAGTGCCAAACATTTTAAATTCAATTTAACCCATGTTTTCAAGCCCGGGTCGACTTGCTCTGACATAGGCGTAAGTACTCGAAAATCTACTTTCGTAACTTAATTTTCTCGAACGCGAAATGGGCTAAAAAAATGTCCAAAACAATCGAATCTTTCAAATTGATATTTCTAGAGTTCCCAACTTCTGTGTTATTACCTTTTTCGTTTGAGTACTTTTATAGACTTTATTATATGTATTTTTTTTTTCGGCTAATTCGCCCTTCGCAAAAAGCACAAGAGAAACATTCTTAAAGCAACTTTTTGCGTACTTCAATCCTACGTTAATGAAATTAGGATCAGGCTCAAAATTGCAAGTAAAATTGAATTTTAATTTTTTGGCATTCTGTTTGGCCTTTCTCGTTCTTAACCAAAAACTTTGAAAAATACATTTTAGAGCAGCTTTTTGGGGGGACCCGAGAAAAACCTGAGCGTTCTTTAAGGAAAATTCCATATTTAGTGTGGAAAAAATGAAATGGATTTTTAAGTATTTTTGGACCTTCTTACATTTCTTAGCTTTGTTTAATTTAATGTTTATTTGGGTTATTCCACATTTCTTGTAGGATTACATGAAATCGAAAAAAACCGTATCGATGTTCTCATAGGTCAGGTGGATTAGTTGTTTCTTTTTTTTTCAAGCCAAAAAATTGAAATAAAAGAAAATGCGAACCATTTACGGGGTAATGACTTTAGACTGGATAATTGTTTGTTTTATATTGTTTTCAGCCACGATGATGCCAGTAATTAGTTTTCTTAAAATTTATATCTTCTGTTTAGCTTATCGGAGTTTCAGGGTCCATACAAGTTCTGTTAATTTGCTATTATCTTATTTAAAAATTGCTATTTTATACATATAGAAAAAACCTAAGTAGTTCTCTTTACTGAAAATCGATTTTTTATGTATAACCTATGGAGATTGGGTGAATACTACTTTACAGGTGAAGAAGATGAAATATTTTTAAAAATAAACTGAATTTTAATTCTCATACAGAAGCTTAAGAAGAAGCTCTTTCATGCTACGTTAGCGAAATTTGGATCCGGGCTCAAAAACGCGGGAAAAATTGAATTGAAAATGTTTGGCACTTTTTTCGGCCCTTTCAGCTCTTCGCAAAAAATCTCAAAAGAGACTTTTTAAAAGCAACTTTTTGAGCTCTTTCATGCTACGGTAGCGAAATATGGATCCGAGCTCAAAAACGCGGGTAAAACTGAATTTAAAGTTTCGGCATTTTTTTTCGGCCCTTTTTGCCCTTCGCAAAAATTCTCGAAAGGTACTTTTTTAAAGCAATTTTTTGAGCTCTTTCATGCTACGGTAGCGAAATTTGGATCCGAGCTCAAAAACGTGGGTAAAACTGAATTTAAAGTTTTGGCCTTTTTTTTCGGCCCTTTTTGCCCTTCGCAAAAAATTTTAAAAAATACATTTCTAGAGCAGCTTTTCGAGCTCTTTCATGCTATGGTAGTGAAATTTGGATCCGAGCTCAAAAACATGAGTTAAATTGAATTTAAAGTTTTTGGCATTTTTTTCGGCCCTTTTTGCCCTTCGCAAAAAATCTCAAAAGATACTTTTTAAAAGCAACTTTTTGAGCTCTTTCATGCTAAGGTAGCGAAATTTGGATCCGGGCTCAAAAACGAGGGTAAAATTAAATTTAAAATTTTTGGCATTTTTTTCGGCCCTTTTTGGCCTTTGCAAAAAATTTTTAAAAATACGTTTCTAGAGCAACTTTTCGAGCTCTTTCATGCTACAATAGCGAAATTAGGATCCGGGCTCAAAAACGCGGGAAAAATTGAATTTAAAATTTTTGGCACTTTTTTCGGCCCTTTTTGCCCTTCGCAAAAAATTTTTAAAAATACGTTTCTAAAGCTACTTTTTGGGCTCTTTCATGCTACGGTAGCGAAATTTGGATCCGGCGATCACATTATAGAAAAAAAAATTTTTGAAAACTTTGAAAAATTCTGGCACTTATTCTGGGCACTTAAAAAAATTGGCACTTACACTAAAATAAAGCTCTTATTTTTCTCTTTCATCTCGATTTTCATTTTTTCAAATCGGACGATCCGTTCAGGAGTTATAAACGAAAAATGAATTTTCTTCAACCCCCAAAATCGCCCCTTAGGGGTTGCAAAAAAAATTTTTGACTTCACCAGAAATCATCTCTAAGGTACCCGAACAAAGTACCAATGATAACTCAAAAATTTTTTTCGTGGGCAGCTACCTTATGGTTATCCTGTAGTAGCCTTTATCTTAGTTAAAAATTAATTTAAGACTTTTCCTTTTTTTTAATAACTAGTATAATTTATTTATTTATATATACGTTTACAATTTTTCGATATAAGATGCTTTGTTTGTAAACTTTTTGCCATTTTCTTATTTTCCGTTTTGTTACCAACCTAAAAACTGTTTTTAAAAGATGCTCAGTTGAGCATCTTATGTCGAAAAATTGTAAACGTACATGTAAATGAATAAATTATACTAGTTATTAAAAAATTATACTAGTTATTAAAAGTCTTAAATTAATTTTTAACTAAGATAAATTTACTTAACGGGTGAATTTAATTTTTATTTTCCAAGGACCTGATTTGACTCACAAGTGGCTGATATTCCACCTTAAGTTACTAATTGCCTTGCTCTTTTAAAAGAAACAATGAAATCGCCGAAAACCAACAACCATGAACGATTAAACCAACCACCATAAACAACCAAACGGCTATGTAATGGATGATGATGATGAAGATTATAATGATCAGTTCAAACCTCAGGTCTTTTACTATTATTCTTAATGTTATTGCGTTAGTCTGTTACGAAAAGCTTTCCTACGGACAATCGTCCACCCTCTAACGAGAGCGACCTATCAGGTGACTCACTATAAATATTGACAAATTTTTCAAAGATACACATGGTCCACAAATTCCAGAGCAACCTTTTTCACCCATTAGCTATCAGGAAGAACCAGAAAATGAAAAGAGCACACGCTCTAACTCGCAACGCATACCTCAGAAGCGAAATCGTTATTAAATTCTTCCGCCACATCATCCGAAATCTCATTATTAACCTCTCCAAATATTTATCACAAGTTGGTACACGTTGCATTTCCTACGAATCTTGACACATACTGTCACTTTTAATAACAAACATTTCACAAGTTTTTAATCTTGATAAAGCGCTATATATTCAAGCAAAATAATCTTAATTACGATTTCTCCTTAATTAATTCAGATTTTTTTTTTTTTTTTTCGTTTTGATAAATCGATTTTTTCGTAAAAACGTGTCCACCCCGCAATTGGATGTAGCCGGTTAACTCATCCTTCATTTTTATCCTGTCTTTTTTTTTTTCTCCCGGAATAATAACACGGTGCGCAATAATCATAAATTATAGCAATTAAAAAACAAATGAAATATGTTTGGGTGTTAGCTTTGCGCTTAACTAGAGTAAATAATTACCTCCTTCCATGTCAAAGAGAGTTTAAATTTTTGGAACGAAGAGGATTATAAACGAACCGTCGAACAGGTTTTGTGAAGAACAGACACGCGGGAGACTGGCTAATGGTACGAATAAAAAAAAGCACGATCGACCGTTAAAAACAAAAGAAGTAAAAAAAAAAAAAAAAAAACTGCCGGATAATTAAAAACAGGTCTCCAGTACAGTCAAATTAATTGGTATGAAGTCAAGGCCGAAAGCCGAATCCAGTTCGGTTCTCGTTACGTCTGAATGAATGGCTCTTTGTTTCCAGAGAGTTACGTTGCTGTAACTGACCGAGGCGTTAATTCCTTTTTTTTTTTTGTTTTTGTTCTCTTCATCTTCTCCGGGGTGGTAACATAATCGCAATTAGTTCTTCTTTTCCAGTGTTTTTACATTCTGACAGACAACCGAAGCAAAATTTTTAGTGACGGTTTTTAATATCTGGATTGTAAAAATCATCTAGCATATGGGTGTTTTATTTTTTTTTCTTTATTTTAAAATCGGTTGCGGGTTTGCGGTATAGGGTAACGTCAAATCGGTTGGAAAACCGAGCATTAATTAATGTTTAGTCGTGCAGCGTGTATGAAACTGGATTCATCATATACACCATTCTTCGAAAAAAAAAAAAAACTCTTGAAATGTTAGTGAAGCTGACATGTCTGATTAGGATATCAGCTCCGGTCATGAGCGTTCCGGCGTTTTCTTGACCGTGATTCTTTCTCTTCTTCTTCTTCTTCGAAAGGAGCAAAAGAAAAAACCTGTTGCGGAGGAAGTTTTTATCTTGATCACGGATCGTACGTATAGTGTTAACATTGAAAAGTTGAAATTTTGCCAGGGCCCCCCTTATCCTGAAATAAGATCTAATACCTAGTTTTATCTTTTTTTGGTAAGCTTTGCGGCTCTGTGAAGATGGATTTAACAACATTTGTTTAAGTGCAGTATCCGTGGCAGTTTCATGATTTCCTCGGCGTTCCTTTTTGATCGTATGATTTATTCGACGTTTGTTCTTTTTAAAATGTATGTACCCTTCCATTCGGAGATTGATTCGTGAGATATTTTGATGCCGCTACGACCGGTACGGTTAGATCCAGGATTTACGGAGGTTTTAAGCTCCTTATCTTCACTTCTGTTCTTTCCCATTCGTCTCTTCTTGTGTCTTCTACTGTCTACTTATTTTCTACGCTCTTGGGAGTTGCTTCTTGACCTTAACGCCATACACGCATTTTGTGCCTTTCTTCAAAAGTACCGCTATTTTTTTATAGCATTTTCAGTCGTCCATTGACTTAACTGACAGTTGGACGTCGATACATATATATTGATCTAAAATAATATGGTCTTACCCTCGGCCTTACCCTAAACTTTAATTACATATTTATCTCAAAAAGATCAACATATGGTCCGCTTTTTGCGTCCATAAGATAAGAAGAGACCTAACTTCTTCAAAATTTCCAAATCTTTCATTCGAAAAGTGTGGTATAAGTTAAACCTCGTGATATTTATATCTTTCAGTCATCGTACTCGCCCTTCCCTCGATTTCCGGACGTCGATACATGGTATACTACGATGAAGATTTCAGGAATCTGCTTGTGCTTGATCTACATCAAGCAAATCACAGGGGAAAGAGGCACCGCAGTCGCGAGATGATCGGAAATCTTCGGAAGAGGTCTCTCTTTAGCAGTGAGCAACTAGAGGCTAAGAAGAAGGTGGTGGTTAACATGTAAGGACTCATGAAGATATGGATGTCATAGCCCTCTTTCTCAATCCAACATCGAGACCGATGGGTAGTGGTCTATTATGGGATATCGCGAATCACTCGCTGAACAATATCCCTCCATTTGTCCCGGTCATTGGCCTGTCAGCAAGCCTTTTCTAGGGTTGACTCCGTCAATTTAGAGATTAGTTCTGTCCACCTAGTTGGCAAACCTCCCCTTTTTCTTTTACCTTCCGGTTTACCTTGCACCAAAAGTCTCTCCATCGTATCATGATGAGAGATGATGGCCGAATAACTTCAGGATCCTGCAATACGTCATGGACGAGAGTCGCTGAGTCGGCTTGATCTCATTTAAGACAGATTCGTTGCTCCTCCTAGCTGTTCAGGGTATTCGGATCAGCCATCTCCAAACCCACATTTCGAAAGCATCTATTCGTTTCCTATCACTAGTCATAGCCCATTCATTATTTTTTAGACTATTTATAGCAACTTGTGCTTAAACTCTATTTTGTAAACAACGAGTGTCACTTGTTTTTAGCTTAGGATCTATTCCACGATGGCAATTACGGTCAAGTCCCTTACCGGAGCAGTATAATCTAACGTAACCGTCTTTACATCTCGTCCTCTCCTATTTCGAACAGGCAACCCTTTTAAACTACAAAAAAACATTCAGAATTCGCAAAATTCAGTCAATACACCATTCGAAAATTCATGTCAAACCCTTTCCCTCAAGTTAGACTTCCTTTCCCATCGTTCTCGTACCCTGTCAATAATTGACTGATCGATCGGAAGTTGCCCGTATCAAGTTCCCTTAAACTCCCATTTTCTATTTTTTTGTTTCCCTTTTTAACCGTCCATCCCTACTCCGATTACTTAGAAAATGTCCAGTTGTTAAACTTTCCTAATCTACTTTTTTTTTTCTTCTTTTCTCGTCCTTATCTCCCCGCTCCTTGTTCCCCCAAATGAGCGGCAAATAATCGATGATAAGGACGAAAAGAGAAGACCGATCACGTGGACCGTTAACTCGTTTGAAGTCGATCGAGTCCGTTAACGATGTCATTAAATCAATTGTAGTGGCATTTCTCCGTCAATTTAAGATCAAAGCCGGCTTTTCGATGAAAACTTGCCCAAGGGACAATTCGAGAGGAAGTTGAATTAATCAAAATGCACCGGACGTCGTGTTTTCGAAGGAAGTGGACGGCGGTGGTCATGATCCCTAAGACGGGGGAGTTACTTAGTTTTTTTTTTATTTCTCGTTGTAAAAATAATTTGAAGAGACCGCGTCTGCAAAGCTGAAAACACGACTTTACATCGAAACTTGGCCAAAATAAACAAAATAAAAATTTTTTTTTTTTCATTTAATACCGTAAAATATATTTGGCTGACACGGATTTAATTTACGACTTGATAAGAAACAGCTTCTCGGGATATACTTAACAATCTTGTTTCTTTTTTTTTTCAAAATGTTCTTGTTGATGATGATAATAATAAAAAAATAAAAATTTTAAAGTGGAAAAATTGAACGGTAAAAAAAAAAAATCAAAAATTTTATATTTATTTTCAGGTGATTTATGTACCTGACCTTTTACGTTTGCGTTACCTTATCAAATTCCTATACGCGTTTGTTTTCTAAACGAAAAATATTCTTAAGGGAAATTGCATTCAAAGAAAAAAATAACACAAAGTTTTTATGAAAAAAAAAAAAAAAAAAAGTAAAAGAAAACTTTATAAATTTTTTTTTTCTTTTTGCTGGTTTTTTTTTTTTTTTTCCTTTTCCTTCTTCTTGTTATATAACTTTAATTCGATTCTTTCTTTTGCGATTTTCCTCTTCCTTCTTGATTTGTGTTGGGATTCCGGGAGGTCCGTAAAGCCGGTTCCAGAAGCACGTGCTCCCTATACCGTTTCCGTCAAAATTTCATTGGCGGATGACCTATTCATTCCCTGATTAATTGCTCTTGTCACAGTCAATCTCAAGCTCAGCGGCAGTCCTAGACGTATCGGTTTATTTTCAGTCTTCACAGGTGGGTCCCCTCCCAACTTTCGGTTCTTTGTCATGCGTTCGCTTCTTTTTTACGATTCTTTTTACGACGACCAGTAAAAAGGAAAAAAAAAAAAAAAAAATAGAGCTGCAGGACCATTAATTTCAATCAGCAAAAATGGATAAGACTACCAAAAATAAAGCTGTAAAATTTATAATTCCCGTAAAGGGTTAAAGGTCCTGCACTAAAACCTCCCACGTTTTCCACCAAACCCCATCAATCTATTCTCTTAATAAATTTTATCCACTATCAGGCACTCTTCGCAGTCATTTATAACGATGACGTAGTGTGTGTTGGTATCGACTTCTTACTCAAATTTATTACCACGCTCCTCCTGTTTTCCAGTTTCCATAATTCTCCGCATTGTTGTTTTTTTTTTTCCATGTTTTTACCTTGAAAATTTTTGTTGGGTTCGTCATTGTCACGCTTTGCGATTAAAAAATATCTTCGGGCAATTTTTTTTTTTTTTTTTTTAAATATTATTTTTATTTCCCAAGAATAATAAAGGAGAGTTATTCAAGGTTGATAGTTTGTGACTGCTGATTGAAACGCACCATTTTTCATTAGAATTAATGATCTTCCCCTGACGACAATAACAACAGCGGCTTTTGTATAAAACAAGTTTCTCTGACCTTTTTTTTTTTTTTACTCCTTCTTCTTCTTCATTTTGCCTTTTATATAACGCGTTCCTCCCTTTCCCCAAATTTAGCTTTTATTGACATTCCAGAACCGGTTAAACGCTGAGTGCAATGGAGCGAACATAATTGTTATTTAATCTCTAGGTGTTTAAGGAGAGGAGATGAGTAGTAGAAAGACGAAATAAAGTTTGCCTTGATGATATCACGTTAAGTCATGAAATATAGTCATCTTACAATTTCCTGCTTTTGAGCCCGTCGAATGCTTCAAGTTAAGGATTGTATATTTAAAAAGTAAACTCAGCCTGTGGAGTTTGAATTTCGTTCCGGGAATACGTAAATGTTGAACGAGGATTTGACATTTTCACATTTTGAATGGGAGCCACAAATTCTGAAACCTTAAAACGGATTTCGGGTTTTATAAAATGAGACATTTCGGGAAAAAGACGTCGCGTATTCTGAACCCCGAAATTAAAAATCTCTGAATTGGTTTTCGGGTTTCATAAATTTGGGGGTTTGGAAAAACGAAATAAATAAGTAATAATTTTTGTCTTTCGGTGATTTTTTATTTCAGGGTTTTTAAAATGGAAAGATATTAAAATCCGGGAGTAGGTTGGCTAAAATTTTTCGGGATTTTCAAAACCAGGGAAAACCATATGTTTCATAAGCTAAACATAAAATAACTGACATTTTATGTTTAGCTTATGAAACATATGGTTTTGAAATTCCATAAGTCAATCAGAGTTTTAGCCGACCTAGTATTCTTGATTCCCTACTATTTTTCCTAATCCATTTTTCCTTAAAAAAAAAAAAAATTAATTCCTAATCCATTTTTCCAAAAAAAAAAAAAAAAAAAAAAAAAAAAATTACTAATTTATTTTTTCTTAAAAAAAATTTTCCTAATCCATTTTTTCCTAAAAAAAAAAATTCCTAATTCATTTTTTCTTAAAAAAAAATTAATTCCTAATCCATTTTTTCCTTAAAAAAAAAATTCCTAATTCATTTTTTCTTAAAAAAAAAAATTAAGGTAAGGGTAGGGAAGTGCGACCGGGTTCTAGAAAAATTGATTTTGACCTTTATTAGTTCTTAATAGAAGAGAATCAAGCCAAGTTTTTTATTACAATATACTGCTCCATTAAGCTTTAATGTGCATTAGCCTCAAATTTGAAAAACGGCGCGATTTAGAGTTCAACCATATTTTTCTGACTGCCGACGTATAATATTTCAAACCTCCATTTTTTGAAAAGTGCGACCGTTCTTATTTTTTAAAAAAAATGAATTCTCCAAAGCAAAAGTATTTGTTTATAAAAGATCGATGAATTTTCTTTCAAAATTGCTGAACACCGTTAAAAACAAAATCCTTGTTTATTAAAACTACAATTAAATAATTATTATTAGTGGCACTCCGAATTGCATATGTAAATAAAACAAGATGGTTTCCTTTGTCAAGGAATTAAAGTCGTCTGCTAGTCGCACTTTCCGAAAATATTATTTTTGCCAAAAAAGTGCGACCTATTAAGGTTTATCAAATAGGAAGTCGAGTAAAAAATTCTTGATAGCATAAAAAAATAATGCAAGGTATTGACAATTGAATGGAGCATATTTCATAAAATAAGCCAAGTTTACATAAAATTAAATCAAATTGAAAATGAGGCAGTCTAACTTTCCGACGAATATGAATTTTTGCTTTTGTAAAATTATTTTTTTTTATTCAAAAATGGACGACAACAATACATTTCTTTGATCATAATAGGTTCTGAAAACATTAAAAAATCGTCCCTTGAAATCTTTTTTTTAAGTATGGGATTTTTATCAGTTTTTACTTTCGAGTGGCCGCGAAGCGGGCGCGAAGAAAGTATTGCCGTGGTCGGAAAAGGGAAAATCGTTAATCCTGCGAGTTTCTACATGAAACTTATATAGTTATACTTAGAATAAAATTCTGAGTTCCCGGTTGTCCGCCTCGTACGCCTCGTACGCCGCGTACGCCCGGAGCTTTTTCTCCTCTATTACGCATCGGATCAAAAGGAAATTTTGCACACGTATTTTTCGTCGAAAAATAAGAGGGGGTCTTTTCTTATTTTTTAAAAATTTCAAAATTACGTAAACGGCAAATATTTGAACTTTTAAATTTGGTTTTCTTCTTGCGACGATAAATCTCGAACCCGGCTACAAATCATCACCAATTTTCGTACTGTAGTAGATATTGGTCAAAGTATCATACCATCAAATTTGGTTGAATTCGGATGATTGGTTCACAAATTATGAGGATTAGGCTACGTGTAATTAGGCCTAAAAATCGATATCTCGAATGACGTAATAAGTCATATCGATATATCGATTAAGTCATTTCGATATATCGATATGACTTATTACGTCATATCGATATCTCGAGTTACAGGAACAATCCATAATTCGGATTTTTTTTGTGGGTACAGCGGATTTCGCGGACCTCGGATCAAAAAACTAACCGGATTTTTGAAAATATTTTCGGGGTAGAGGAATCCGAATATGGAATTATTTTTTCAAATTGGGATTCTTTATGTGGGTACAGCGGGAATCGTGTACCTCGGATCAAAAAACTAACCGGATTTTTGAAAATATTTTCGGGGTAGAGGAATCCGAATATGGAATTATTTTTCAGAAATTGGGATTCATTATGTGGGTAGAGCGGGATTCGTGTACCTCGGATCAAAAATCGAACCGGATTTTTGAAAATATTTTCGGGGTAGAGGAATCCGAATATGAAATTATTTTTCCAAAATTGGGATTCTTTATGTGGGTACAGCGGGAATCGTGTACCTCGGGTTTAATTAATACCCTTTGAAAACCTAAACTTGATTTTTTACATTTTTTCTTTATTTCAACTTCTTTTTTCCACCAATAAAGCCGCGAGAAAGTTTAATGGGGTGCGTATGCACCCCCATTACCGTTCTCCTTGTTATTAAACCGGTCGCACTTTTCAGACAGTCGCACTTCCCTACCCTTACCTTAATTCCTAATCCATTTTTTCCTTAAAAAAAATAGATCCTTAATCCACTTTTTCTTCGAAAAAAAATTAATTCCTAATCCATTTTTCCTACAAAAATTAATTCCTAATCCATTTTTCCAAAAAAAGAAAATTCCTAATTCATTTTTTCTTTAAAAAAAATTAATTCCTAATCCATTTTTTCCTAAAAAAAAAAAAAAAAAAAAAAAAATAGATCCTTAATTCACTTTTTCTTTGAAAAAAATTTAATTCCTAATCCATAATCCATTTTTCCTACAAAAATTAATTCCTAATTTATTTTTCCAAAAAAAAATAAATAAATAAATAAATAAATTCCTAATTCATTTTTCCTTAAAAAAAATTAATTCCTAATTCATTTTTCCTTAAAAAAAATTAATTCCTAATCCATTTTTCCAAAAAAAAAAAAAAAAAAAAAAAAATCCTAATTTATTTTTTCTTAAAAAAAATTAATTCCTAATCCATTTTCCTACAAAAATAAATGGCTAATCCATTTTTTTTAATGCCTGTAGGAAAAACGGAAACGAAAACGGAAGCGTTAAAAGAGAAGTACTTTTTAATTCCATGCAAATGATTCAGCAATGTTCCTCTGAACGAAAATTTTTGGAACTTCAAATTTCAAACGAAAAAAAAAATAAAAATGATAATTTGTAATTTAATCCCGTGGCAATACGTACAGACCGGCTGCCAGTTCATTGGACTGAGGAAAAAAATGTTGCGATTTCATTGTACCATTATCAATGACGTAATATTAAATGAGATTCATTTGAATTAAATGATAAGTCTGCTATACGATTGAAAAAGTGTCCGATCTTTAAATGATAACGTTTATACCGCTGTAATTATTCATATCGATTAAATTATCATCAAGCAACTTGTTCAAGATTTGTTTTAATTCCACACCTGAATCGAGAAGACTTCATTCAGAATATTAATGTTCGAAATTTTTTTTTTTGTGTGCGTGTCTGGCCCTCCGCTTATTCATAAAAAAAACTTTTCTTTCAAAGATTTAAATCTTAACGAGACTAATACAAACTCGAATCATTTTCAGTCTCTCTCGCTGCCAAGTGAATAAAAAAAAGAAGCTAAACAGTATCGATTACTCGTAACACAAGGGGCAAAAAAGGCTTACAACAGGAAAACAAGGACCACTTTTTAAAAGATCTAAACGGATGAAAAATCCTGGCTCTTTATCAAAAGGGAGGAGCGTTCCAAGTTAAAATGCTAAGTGCTGAGCGAGATTTATCTTTCGGGGGGAGGTGAAGCATGGGGAGGAGGGAACAAACGGAGAAGGGCAAAACGGGGCAGAAGAAACATATTTTTTAAAAAAAACCTCCCGAAAAGAAAAAGACACGAAAATGTTTTGTACCAAACATTTTTCAAACCCTTTTTTTTCCTCCCATACGATTAATTAAATTCATTTTTTTTAAAGGAAAAAGGGAAGTTTTTGTTGATTCCTCTGGTTAGCGTGAGACTCTTTGCATCAGTTTCTTTTGCTGGGGGGAAGGCTTGCTTTGTCGATTCATTGAAAGAAACTTTGGCTTATTCTCTTTTGAGGACAGTTTCTTATTGTCTTCAAGGCAAAAGAATATCGTAAATTAGCAAGGCCAGGTTTGCTGTTTTGAGTCTAAATAGGAATCACAAATTTTCCAAACCCCGAATCGGGTTTCGGGTTTTATAAAAGGCGGCAATCCGGAAAATCGACATCGCGTTTTCTGAACTCCGAAATAAAAAATTGCCAAATTGGGTTTCATAAATTTCGGGATTTGGAAAAACGAAATAATAACTATTTGATTTGAATGGTTTTCGGGATATGGAACTTCAATAATTAATTATTATAAAATCTGTATATTAATTTTGCGACGCGTTTCGGCCATCTATTGGCTCTCATCAGGCTAAAAGGAATCAAAAAAACATCATGATGTAGCATATTACTTTCAACATATAACTATTTATATAATATACAATATAATAACTATTTTTTTGTCTATCGACGATTTTATATTTCGGGGTTTATAAAACGAGGGAAAACTCGTTCCCTACCATTTTTCCTAATCCGCTTTTCCTAAAAAAATGAATTCTTAATCCATTTTTCCTAAAAATTTTGATAACTAAAATTTTTTTTGTAACCATTTTTTCTCCTAATTTTCAATTTTCCTCAAATTTTTTGATTCCAAATTTTTTATTTGAAAATAAAATCTCCTAAAATGAATATTTTTTCTAATTTTTTAAATCTTTAAAGGGACTTTAGAAAATTTTATTTTAGGGATTTTAAGAAATTTTATTTTTGATATTAAAAAATTTTAGGAAAATTAAAAATTAAGAGAAAAAAAAGAAGTTAAAAAAACAATTTCAGGAACCAAAATTTTTAGAAAAAATGGATTAGCAATTTATTTTTGTAGGAAAACTGAGTTAGGATTTTTTTTTTTTAGGAATCAGCACGCATCAGAAGTTCAGAAGTCAGAAAAAATCAGCACTTCTAGTACCCTTTCTTCCCCTCCCCCCCCCCTCCCTCAACGCGTTAAAATAACATTTAAATAGTCCCAGACTTCTCATGACCAAATTCACTTTTCGCAATTCGTCTTCAGCACCACTCACGCTTTTGCTTACCGGATGCCACCAACCATTTCTGCAGGCCAATCTAATTTTTTTATGGACTGCACGCAATACAGGACATGCACGGATCTATCCCTCAAAGGGTTGTCGTAGCAGCAGAATGTAAACAAAAGCAACTTGTTGACGATATAGCTGCCTCGCATATGCTATCGCTTTTTCTCTTTTCCGATGATTATTTTTCATGACATAACTCATTCTTTTTTTTTTTCGCATTCCCATTTTTCATAAATATTTGTTTATTCTTCCTTGTCACACACATGTCATAGACATAACTTGACGCGTCCATGACTGACAATAAATGATAAATAATCGGTTTTTATAACCAGTCATTATTTCGAGGAACCGGCAGCGCATAATTTTTTTTTTTTTTTTCTTTCAATAGTAAAATAGTTTGGCAAAAGAATCGACCCTGCAAAACAAAAACCGTCATAGTTGAAAATAGATCTCCTGTCAACGAAAATAAACTTTTAATTTCATGAAAGTTATTCTTCTCTCTCTCCGTCTCTCTTCCTCTTGCTTCGAGGAGCGCACAGACGATGGTGGTTATAATGAAAACGCGTTGGTTTTATGATCCGTGTTATTACAAACAGAGCAATCGTTTTTCGAATATTATTTTTCACGTTGTAAGCGAACCGTTTCAAGATTCCCGGTTCAAGAAAAAGATACATATACCGTGGCAATAAAAATAAAAAAATAAAAAAAAAAGGGAAAGAAAAAGGAAAAAAAAAATGTAATTTCAAAATTATATGAGCCGGAAAACGCGCCGAGGAAAAGTTTGAGATAATTTCTGGAAAATCTGAAATCCCTTACATGACTTTGGGAAAACCCGGTCCTTTGTAATTATGCAGCTTGTTCCTCTACGATGAGACCATATTGAAAAATAAATGACCTGAATCTTCAACATAACGAACACAAGTTGCCTTGTTATTACATCTCTTAAACCGCAGAAAACCTTATATATTCCCCCCCATTACCCCCCTCCCTGATCCTTTCATCCCTTTACGGTTTATTAAAATCGTATTGTTCCGATTGGAAATTAAATCTCCCTTTTGAAGTAGGTATACATGCGACAGTCGACGACGACGACGACGACTACTGCGAAAACTCTTTTCAGATGTGTATTTGAGATAAACACGAATGGAAAGGTTTATATAGTTTCTGAACCATTCGTTAACATTCCCTACATCATGAATTACTAATTTTACTTTCTCTCCTTTGATTCTCTCTGTTTCGCGTAGCCTTTGTGTCTCTCTCGCTCCTTTTGCCGTGATTTCTCGGCTTCATGCAAAAGTAAGCCACACATCTCGTTTAATCTGCGTATTTTCATCTTGAAACGATGATAATAATAATAATAATAATAATAATCATGACTCGACCCCTACACCTTTCGGCTACTAAAAATCAAAAGAACGGTTCGGAAACTGCGATTTCACATTTTTACATTGAATTTATGATATTTCATCGAAAAAGGTTTATTCCTTGATATTTTCCACGCGATGGACGACATATTGGCTACTCGAAGGAAGTCAATGGGGGTCTCGGTATTAAGTCCTCGACCTCTATTAATCATTATACAGCTTCAATTGTAGTCCGGGTGGAATGAACTATGCGGGTTTTAAGCAAACGTTAACTTTTATTTATTCACCGTCTTTTATTTTGTGCTCTGGATTTGACAACCCAAAAAACCGTCCGCATTAAATTCGATGAAAACGTAAAATTTTTGAGGACGGGGTATGAATTTCGGAAATATTTTTGTTGAATAAAATAGGAGGTGAAATAAGTTTATGTGACGTGGAGGTTAGGGTGTCCCTTATTTTGCGAATTTTCGAATTTGATGTCGGGCCGGGTGGAATCTCGTTCTCTATGGAGCCCTAATAAACCCTGAATTTTTTCAGAATTTTTACTGAACGGGGGAAAGCGTGCCGACTTGAGCTTTAAGTTCCGAAATTCCCATAAGAGAAAAAAGTCGACAATTTTTTTTTCGCAGAAAAACGTCGTTTCCTATCGGGAATTTTGCGTAGATCACGAATCTGAAGTCCGTTTTTTAATATCTGGTTTGGCTTTTGAGATAGAGGCCAAAATATGAGCCAAAACGTAGGACTTAGTGCGTTTTGTCACTTAACCAGGTTTTCTTGCCACATTTTCTCCGTTAACTCAAAGGCCAAACCAGATATTAAAAAACGGACTTCAGATTCGTGATCTACGCAAAATTCCCGATAGGAAACGACGTTTTTCCGCGAAAAAAAAAATTGTCGACTTTTTTTCTCTTATGGGAATTTCGGAACTTAAAGCTCAAGTCGGCACGCTTTCCCGTTCAGTAAAAAATCTGAAAAAATTCAGGGTTTATTAGGGTCCCATAGAGAACGAGATTCCACCCGGCCCAACATGAAATTCGAAAATTCGCAAAATAAGGGACACCCTAGTGGAGGTAAGGTAAGGGTAGGGAAGTGCGACCGGGTTCTAGAAAAAATTGATTTTGACCTTTATTAGTTCTTTTAGGAAGAGAATCAAGCCAAGTTTTTTATTACAATATACTGCTCCATTATTAAGCTTTAGTGTGCATTAGCCTCAAATTTGAAAAACGGCGCGATTTAGAGTTCAATCATATTTTTCTGACTGCCGCCGTATAATATTTCAAACCTCCATTTTTTGAAAAGTGCGACCGTTCTTATTTTTTTTAAAAAAATGAATTCTCCAAAGCAAAAGTTATTTGTTTATAAAAGATCGATGAATTTTCTTTCAAAAATTGCTGAACACCGTTAAAAACAAATAATCCTTGTTTATAAACTACAATTAAATAATTATATTAGTGGCACTCCGAATTGCATATGTAAATAAAAACAAGATGGTTTCCTTTGTCAAAGGAATTAAAGAAGTCGTCTGCTAGTCGCACTTTCCGAAAATATTATTTTTGCCAAAAAAGTGCGACCTATCAAGTTTATCAAATAGGAAGTCGAGTAAAAAATTCTTGATAGCATAAAAAATAATGCAAGGTATTGACAATTGAATGGAGCATATTTCATAAAATAAGCCAATGTTTACATAAAATTAAATCAAATTGAAAATGAGGCAGTCTAACTTTCCGACGAATATGAATTTTTGCTTTTGTAAAATTATTTTTTTTTATTCAAAAATGGACGACAACAATACATTTCTTTGATCATAATAGGTTCTGAAAACATTAAAAAATCGTCCCTTGAAATCTTTTTTTTAAGTATGGGATTTTTATCAGTTTTTATTAAACCGGTCGCACTTTTCAGACGGTCGCACTTCCCTACCCTTACCTTATTACAAGAGTATCCCCATTTTAATCGTAACTAATGATGTTTTACGACGGGATTTATAGAAACACGGAAAAATAAATTCTTTAGTCACCGTTTGTTTTATATGAAAACATAAGGTTTGCTCCTAAAATATTGTCAAAACCTTTCAGGATCTTTAAGACGTTGCCGTCATCTGATAGTCACATTTCATAAATCGCTCAGAAATGGAAGAATCAGGTGTAAACTTCATACTGGTCACGTGGCTGCTCAAGGCTGAAAATTATTTTGGTTGCGCCTATGTTAAAGTGTACTGAACCGAACCGGATTTCCCATAAGCTAAACATAGGAACCGGAACGGGCAATATTTGCTGGTTCACAGCCCTGGGTAATCGTGCAGACTTTGAACAATTTTGCCTCAGAACCAAAACGTCGAATTTGAAAAAACCAAAATGGCCGAAATTTATTTTCCCTGACAACTCTCCAATTCTACAATTTGACTACTACACTCAAAAAAAAATGGCTAATGCGAAAGCAAAAATGCCAATAGTGACTAAACATTTTCCTAAAAATCCTGCGAAAACAATAAAAAAATCTTGTCAAGAAATAACCAGTCCATTGTGGGTCATGAAGCATTGTTGTTTTCCTATGAAGCATTCAGGTTTTGTTGCAAGACAAAACTTGTTCAAAACATTTCCTTTTTCTGAGTGTGAGCTCTGTAGTCACTAGGAGCTGGGCACTGGATTTTTTGTTTAGTGCTAGGTGTCTACAAAAAGGAGATATACGCTATTCACCATTTCATTCACTTTTTAAAACAATGAATAAAGATGGCGACCAGAAATTTATCATCGTATGTATGTCTTTCACGAAACCCGAACAAACACAGTCCGCAAATGCCCGGTGCGCCCTTACAAAACAGCGTTAATCGTAACGTTCAGAAACGAATTACAAAAATTATTGTCGTCCGCATTTTCCAAAATTTCATTGAGCACTTAATATGTCAAGAGACTTAGTTTTATAACTTCAGGCCGTCCCCTTTTCCAACAATTCTGTACTAGGCAGGTACAGAGCTATACCGATTAGGTAAATGAGCTATGTTCATCACGATCGTGCACGGAGATATACTCTTTTGGACCGTTGCAGCTCAAAACCGGTTCAGGTTCGTTTACTTACATTTACGGGACATTTCAGGATGAAAAATTGATAATAAAAATCTTACCTGAAAATGGAAAAAGAAAAACAACATTAAAAAAACTTAGTGAATTTGCAATTACAATATTTAGGTCTTTTGGGTTACTACATACAATCCAAAAAAAACATTTTTCAAATATGGCTGCCCCTTCCAAAAATATTTAATCCGCCAAAGCCATTTTGTGGCTTAAGTTAAATACAAATTCCAATTTAATGAGCCTACCCCATGCATACCCCCTATTTTTTTAGTCCCTTGTTTTTTGCACTTTCCACGGATTTAATAGCCAAGTATAAACGGTTAGACGTCAGTCGAGTGCAAGATAGTGGCACCAATTACACAAAACCCAAAAGCAGGTGGAAAGAATTTATTAGAAAACAGCATTCAATTTAATGCACCTTCTGCTCCGTTTTCCGTGTATGCCATGACGTGGCGAAATATGTACAGTACTTATCATTCAAATAGTAATTTTATTTGCGTTTCATAAAAATGTTGAGTCAGCTGTTATTTCTTTTTTTTTTTTTTTTTTTTTTTTTTTTCTTTGGTATCAATTTTCCATTCAACAAAATCCGATTAGGTAAACGATAATGATTATGTATCAGTTGCCCTTGAGCAAGGACAGCCATTCCTGTGCATTTCCGAAAAGCGAATTTTATTGAGCGTCGGCAATGACCTCATGCAAAAACGGAAAGAATCAAGCAGGGGCATGCAAAATACGATTTCAAGGCAGAAATGGCAGTTAAAAAAAAAAGAAAAGCTAGAAGAGTGCAAACTTCTGGCCAACAGTAAAGAGGAGAATCTAAAGACAAGTTTTAACGTGCAAAGTAGTGGAAATACGTGGCACAAAATACACCTCCATTTTGCCAGGAAAAAATAGCCCTCCAAACTTTAGAACCTCTTTTCAAGTTTCCTCAAGCAAACGGAGGTCGTCGACACAGCCCAAGTCCTTAATGCCAAAGGCAAATGAAAAAAAGTTTCTTAAATATTGGCGCCTTTTGTAAAATTTTATACCCAAAGGGCAAATACTCAGCTGTTAATTTTTCCGACGAATTCTTTCGATTTTCAAAAAAGCAAAAATGTTTGGAATTTTAAATCAAAGCTGATGATTTTTTTTTTTTCGTTTATTTTTGAAAATATATTTCGCTACTGTTAAAAACGTTTCTGTGGGGGGGCATTTTTCATGCCGAAAGCGCGAGTCTAAAATATCGGAAACGGTCCAGATTCGACGTGTGCGGTCCCAAAAAAATTTAAAAATCGATCGAGGTTAAAGACGAAAAAAAAAAGTAGCAAATTTAAAAACGTCGATGAGCACGAAAAATAATTTTTTTAAATTTCTAATGTTTTTTTTTTTTTTTTTTTTTTTTTTTTGTAAAAGAAAAAGGAGAGTCGTTTAATTCAAAAAAAGATTTTTTTTTCTGCTGCTTGTTCCTGTAGCCGAGGTCAGCGTTAACTAGAATGATACTAAAAAGCATTTTCTAATTTTTTTTCGTTTTTTTTTTTTTTTTACCTTGCGCATGCTTCCTTCAAGCGTGAAAGCTTATCGTCGTAAAACAGTATAGAAGTGACACATAAATTCAATTTATTAGGTCATTTTTCCAACTGAAGAACATGAATACTAATTTCAGGCGATTTTCCCGTTGCCTGATATCCCCCCCCCCCCCTTTTCCCCTCCCCCTCTTCCTTCCCCCTGTCGAATTATTTATGAGAATCGATATCGCCGCGGAATAAAAAGAGGAAGGTTTTTCGGCGAAAATGACTGGATATTCAAATGTGCCGGGCGAACATGAGAATCTAATGGGATTGGTATTAATGGCAGCTTTAGATCTTTTTCCCTTCATAGCGATAATCGGATATATAATCCTCAACCCCAAATCTCCCCCCGATATATCCCCTTTCCAGAATTTGTAAACTCCCAAATGTTTTTAATGGTATTGGCATGTTCCGCAAAATACGGTACCCGAATTTTTTTTTTTTTTTTTTTTTTTATTCCTCTTTTAAGCGAAAAAACCCCCCGACTATTTTTTATCGGTATAAATTTCTCCTTTGTAGCAGTGCCAGAAACAATGAGAAATCGCTTCTCGAAGAAAAAAAAAATACTGTAGCACATAAACATTTTGTTTGTTTTCGAAAAGCGGAAAAATAAAAAAAAAAAAGCGTATCCTCTCCGTTCAACCGTGTCAGTTAATTCCAATAAAACTTCTTTGGTTTTTTTTTTTTTTTTCGTTGCGGTCAGGAGCTTTTACTTCTTAAATAATAATTCTTAAAAAATGTTTATGTCTCGGAGAGTTCAAAAAAGACCGGAGGAAATTTTAATGTTTGAATGTTGTTAATTGAAAAGTCTAAAAAAAAAAAAAAAGAATCAGGTCATCGCCATCGAAATCTGAGATTATTTTTAGTTTCGAAAAAGCATACGCAAGTTTTGACGAAAAAGCGTCAAAATGATCAGTGTATAGGTTGAGAGCGTTGCGAGCATAAGGAAAATAAAGTGGAAAATTCAATTGCTGACGTCTATTGCTTCCATTAAGCTACGGTAGTTAAATTAAAAGCAACTTTTAATCGAAAATGTTTTATCGATTTAAAAAGCGCAACTGATAATGTTTTTTTTTTTTTTTTTTTTTAAGCTAAGACTTATTTTTATTTTTTCTTTTGTACACTGTGTAGCAAATTGAGACAAATGGGAATTTGAATGAACCATTAATAAAATGATACTTTTCGCCAACGCGCAAAAAAAAAAAAAAAAAAAAAAAAAAAAAAAAAAAAAAAAAAAAACGGAACGGAGTTTATTTATTTTTTCACAAGTTGTTATATAATCTTGAAAATCGGTAGTAACGGAGCAATTCCTAATTAGTAGGAGATTATATTCTGTAATGGTTTTTGTAACTTTTTAAAGCAATCTTATGTTCATTAAAAGTTTAATGAAGTTTATGTTTTTTGTTTGTTCAAAAGCTTTTTCCCTTTTTCCCTTTACCCAAACCCCCGCCCCCGTCCCCCTTCAAAAATTTTTACTTTCGCATATTTTTATCTATTTATGATTTCGTATTTCAGGGCTTCCGATTTTTCCGCGCTCTTCCCCTACTCAAGGAAAAAAAAAAAAGATATTCCAATGAAAAAGGATATTCCGAAGGAAAAAGAGAAGAAAATGAGGATGAAAAGATGAAAAGCAGATTCCGTTAAGAGGGGCATAATACTCTTATTCGGCTTATATTATTAATGAACTTTAAAACTAAGTTGGAAGAGAATACTATTTACCTCCAGGAAAGAAGGGGGAGATAAAAAAGTGGGAAAACAGAAGCAGTCTGTCAGCTTTTTTTTATCAACCGGAAAGTTTATTTTGCGTATTTTCTCGTCTAAACTGCCTATCGCTCTGTACTCTGGTTCTAGATCTGTTGCTGTACTATGGTCTAGATCTGTTGCTGTCCTATGGTTCTGGTTCTGTTGCTGTACTCAGGTTCTAGTTCAGTTTCTGTACTATGGTTTTAGTTCTGTTTCTGTACTCTGCTCGAAGCATTCCGAAGGGGGGTGTATTTCGTATTTCAGGTTTTTCTAATACCACGATCGTCCACTTGATCAAATGAAAGAACAGAGTTCAGAGCAGAATACAGAGCCAGAGCCCAGAGAACATGACAGATTACAGAAACAGAATTAGAGTACTAAGCAGAGCCGAGTGCAAAAACAACCAGAACCAGAACCAGAATACACAAACAGACTAGAACCAGAGCTATTTTCAAATACCACGATCTTCCACTTGATCAGATGGAAGATCAGAGTTCAGAGCAGAGCATAGCAAAATGCAGAACCAGAACCAGACCCCAGAGAACAGGACAGAGTACAGAAACAGAATTGGAATACTAAGCAAAGCCGAGTACAGGAACAATCAGAACTTGAAACAGAGTACAGAAACAGAAAAAGAACCAGAACCAGAACCAGAGCTATTTTCTAATACCACGATCTTCCACTTGATGAAATGGAAGATCAGAGTTCAGAGCAGAGCAGAGCAAAATATGGAACCAGAACCAGGGCCCAAAGAACAGGACAGAGTACAGAAACAGAATTAGAATACTAAGCAGAACCGAGTACAGGAACAATCAGAACCAGAAGCAGGGTACAGAAACAGAACCAGAGTATAGAAACAATCAGAACTAGAACTAGAAGCAGAGTACAGAAACAGAACCAGAACCAGAGCTATTTTCTAATACCACGATATTCTATTTTATCAAATGGAAGATCAGAGTTCAGAGCATAGCAGAACACAGAACCAGAACCAAAGGTTAGAGAACAGAAGCAGAATTAGGGTACTAAGCAGAGCATATTTTAAGAACAATCAGATTTAGAACCAGAGTACAGAAACAGAAACAGAACCAGAACCAGAGCAATTTTCTAACACCACGATCTTCTGCTTGATCAAATGGAAGATCGTGGAATTAGAAAACCACGAAATACCATATACCTCCCCCTTTGGTAAGCTCTCGCCCTTTTCTGTACTTTGGGACTGTTTCTGTACTCGACTTTGCTTAGTACCCTGATTCTGTTTCTGTTCTCTGTCCTGTACTCTGTACTCTGGTTCTGATTCTGATTCTGCACTCATTCAGCTCCGCTTTATACTCCGGCTGTTTCCGGAGGGCTGTTTCCGGACCGTTTTAGGTCTTTATTGCCTATTTTAATCTAAAAGTCTCATCCGTTGTTCTCCTGTCTTCCTCCAACTCTGCTTCTGACAGGAGTCAACTATGCTAGGTTCAGGCACAGTCGAGATCTGTGTCGGTCTGCAGCTCGGACCGAATTAAACAGTGTAACCCATCGCATGTCCCTATGTGTCCTTCTGACTTTTTTTTTTAGTTCCACGAGATCCCCGTCCATCTTTTCGCACCTTCCAGTCGATACTCAATACACCTCTACCTACCCCAAAACCGGTATTACCTCACCCCAGGTGATTTTCTATCCCGTCAGTCAAACATTTATCACTGTTCTGCATTCCTCGACACATCATCCATCCAGATCAGGATAAATCATCAAAATTGTCTAAATCCCCCGCTCTATAATCGCGAAACAAATTTAAAATAATTTTTTTCCTTTATAAATATCAAAACAAATCAGTCAACGAAAAATATTCGCCCGGAGGTTCCCATCGCCAAAATGGAAATTTCAAAAAAAGAATTAGAAAACACACATCGGAATGTAATGTACTGATACTCCAACGCGTTCCTTTTTATTTTTGGGATCAAAGCCAGACAAACACGTTTATATTGATTTATAGCTTTCGAAAAAAAAAAGAAGACTTATCCACGGGCCAAAAAGATAAAAAAAAATGCATTCCTTAAACAAGAAATTCTTTTCTTATCGCTCTGGAAAAACGAAAATTGATTATTGTTTTAGACCTAACCCCCCACCCTCCTCATTCCTGTAAAATGTGTAATTCATTGTAATCCCGAAGTGAAGACCGCATCGGCATCAATTATTTAGGGCAAACCCAAGTTACATTCGTTCGCCTGTTTGTAGATCCGCGGCTCGGTATGCCCTAAGCAGTTATACTCTTGCTTCTATACATTTCTCCGAAAACCCCCCATACCCTTTTTTGCCCCCTATATACAATGCGGTTTTCCACGGTCGACCGTATTTTACTTCCTTTATCGTGTTTGCATATTCATATATAATATACAGACGCTCTCGAAAAACCTTATTTACCTGCAATTTTTTTTTTTTTTTTTAACCGAAAGTTCGAAAACAATTTCAAAAAGATAATAACGATATTAAAGGGAGGAATGAATCATCGACGATTACTTTTAAAACCCACATTTCTTCGAATAATTACTGTCATTACAGTGGAAAAGATCTGTTTCGTGGAAGGAAATGAATCAGAACAAACATATGATACGGCAATTACCCTTTTAAAAAAATATATTATTTCGATTAGGATGTGTGGACGTCGAAGAGTCTAAAAAAGGCGATGATATTAATACAAAAAAGGTTAAAGTTCGCGTTGTTTTTGAATGATTTTTTCGGTTATGCAATAATACGAACGACCTTAATATTGAAAAAAAAAGCCATTCATTTCGTTATCGCTTTCGCTATTTTTTTTTTTTGCCGTGCGGATTCTCGTTGTTTGATCTTTAGCCAACGATTTAAAATTTATAATAGCTGAAATCGCTTAATTTTAAAATTACAAAGCAAAAAGGTGCATGACCACGATCAATTCGATTAAATTATTTTTGTGTTTTTGCAAAAGAACTTGGCGCCACGCGCAACAATTAGAGGAAGTCTGAGACTTTGGTATTTGCTGATCTAGGCTGAGCATTGTGCCTGTTTCTACGTCGGCTTTTGCAGTAGCTTGAACCTAAAACGAAGATCCTACTACACGGTAAACCCCTAAGCACTTTGAGCACCCTACTCGCTACTGGCCCCCCACAGGCCACGGGTCTAGTTTCATTCTAAAAGTTGGTTTTTTGCTTGAGAAAGTAGCAAAGTGACGAACGGTCGTCCATTCATGGCCGATGATCGATTTTCAGTTTTGGCTGCTGTCCGTTAAATCCGCTAATTTTGAAGCATGTCAGCCAAAATTTTGAAGATTGGGAATTAACCATCAGTCATTTGATTGACTTGTAATCACAGGAAATGCGAGACATGATGTCACCGCATTTTTTGGGTCTGAAAGCATATACACAGTGTGCTGAAAAGCAGGAATACCCTGTGACATCATTGTATATAACGACATTTAATCAATCGCATTTGCCAAAAAGTCGATGAGGTCAGGCAAGTAAAGAAACTGAAGATCTGACGTCATGGCCGTCAGATTAACCGTAATTCGCGGTCTTGATTTTATCATCCCCCCAGACCAGACCAAGATCCACATTATTGTTTAAGTATCTTCTCCTAAAGGTATCTTTAGGTATCTCTAGCGGGGTGTCTGCCATGAGTGGTCCGAACGGAAAATGAGGCGATAGGGCTCCAGGTTCTGTAAAAGCCCGATGTGTGTGTGTGTATCTTCTCTTAAGAAATGCAAGAGGATTTAAGTCCAACCGAATAACTCTTTTTGTCCAACATCTTGACCTATTGTACTAACTGTTCCGAAACCCTTTACACTCCTCCTCATTCTTTTACCCTAAAGCAGAGCATAGTGGTGCTTAGGATGTGGCCCGTCTCACCCACTCCTCCAGACCACTCAATCCTCTGTCAAATGGACTGTTGCAAGAAGCGAAACTTCCGTAAGAGGCCGAAGCCGATCCACTTATTTGCTTGGTGAACGTCCTCTAAAGTGTCGGTTTTCCGATCTTCCTCCCCCTATAAACTTTCCCAGATAGCATTTTCAACCCACTGGACATCCTGTAGATTGTCTATTAGATATCCAAATCCATGGGATAGCCATAGGACGTCCAAAGGACGCTTTTTGGATCAGTGCGGACACAGGTAAATCCAATGGACGTCCAATAAATATCCTCATGGCGTCCTGAAGACGTCCTAGGGACTGGATCTTCTTCTTACTGTGCCGTACCTGTGCCCAGGGGTAGGCGACCATCAATGACATTTTTATATTCCTCTCTATCGGGGGCAATTCGTCTCTATAGGGACTGGATAGACTTTGCTATCTGGATCTCCATAGGAATCATTCCCCTTACCAGATCAAGGTCCACATCGTTTAGGTATCTCCTCTCAAGAAACACAGAAGGGGACTAGAAGAGTAGAGGAGTTGCAGGATCCTCTAATCCGGTAGATGCTTATTGATTGCCTAGTCTCAAACCATAACTACATTACTGCGCCAGAGTTGCTCCGATCACTGAACAGGCTAAAAACAGGAGCAAGCAGGGTGAATGAAGTAGAGTGTGGTGGTGCTCAAAATGCGACCAGCCGCATTTGCTTTCTCCAGACTCGATCCATTGTCAAATGGGCCATTTCAGGGTGGGTAAAAAAAACTTTTGATCTTAACACGTGCCAAATTCTGTACTAGACGGGTCAACTGAGCTATGCCAATCACAATCGTGCATTGAGATATACTCCTTTGAACCGTTGCCTGAACCGGTTTTGAGCGGCAACGGTTCAAAAGAGTATATCTCCATGCACGATTGTGATGGACATAGCTCATGGACCTGTCTAGTACGGAATTAATGGTCCAAGCCTAATACCCTCGAAATTTCACCCCTCGCAGAGGGAGATCTGACCTCGCAATCGCAGGAGTCCAAAAAAAGTTTATCAACTACCAGCGCTAGTTCACTTCATTTTTAACCCAACAGTCTTCCGGCTCAACCTCAAGTTCTCCTATCTGTTCATTTCTTTTCAAACCTTCTAATGACATCTGCCCCTCGTCCCTTTGTCCACCCCCTTCGTCTCTCTTCCCATAACCAACATTCTCCTCTTTCACATTTCCCAGTCTTTACCCCATCTTCATATCCCCAAAACAAAATCCCAAAATCTTTATCTCCAAAGAATTAAAATTCAAAACGATACGCCCTCCGAAAATACGGTTCCCAACCAAATTTGGCTCACAATTAAAAACACGAGAACGAAAAACAGAGATAGACAGAGAGAGAAAGAAAGGAAAAAAAAAAACTCTTTCCAAACGTGCAGGAATGAAGAACACTGAGTACATAATAATGAAACGGTTTAAAAACATGACTCATTCAGTCTGAGTTACGAGCTAGCATTATCAGTTCGACCTTCACATGTCATATTCCTCCATGGTCTCCATGAAAATGTCTATTTATTACATCGTTAGGAAGCTAGAAGGAAATTTTCCCCGACGGATTTTTTTTTATATTTTTCTCTCCCGCGTTTTATCCTCATAAAAGACGACGGTAAGCATCGATTTCCCAAACGAAGACTTGATTCCCCGCGTTCGAAAACGACAAGATTGATTGATGCTCCTGTGTATCTTTTTTTTTTTTTTTTTTTTTTTGTATTTTTTCCCTTTCTTCGATTCCTTCGAGATTTAATCAAGTTTGAAAATTACCCGCGAAAACAACAAGCGTCAGGGAATGGAACTTTTTTTCTTTTTTCGGTTCGGGAAATCCAATCTAAATCAAAATAGGCTTATTTAATAAAAATGCCTCGGAGTTCGAAAAAAATAAGAAAAAAAAAAAACTGTCGAGATCATGATGAAAATTTACATAATTTTATGTAAATTAAAAGTTGCGAAAGGTCATAATTAAGATTAGACCGAAGTGATGACTTATACGTTAAAGAAATTCGTTCCGCATTAAATCCGGATCCTTAATATTCGTAATTTGTATAAAAAAGAAGACTTGCCATTTTTTTTAATGACGATTAAAAAAAAAAAAAAAAAAAAAGGCGATGGGGATAAATAAGAACGAAAATGGAAAAAAAAAGGAAAAGAACAAAACAGGCAGCTTCCGACCGCTGATTGATTTCCTGGCAAGTCGGTTAAATTACTTTGATTAAACCCAAACAAGAGAACGAAAAAGATTTTTAAAAAAAAGAAAAACGAGAAGATAAGATTGGATGAGCCACACCTCGTGAAACAGAAAATAATTTTTCACTTATGATTTTTTTCCCCCCGCAAGAAAAAGAAAAAAACGGTTACATCTGCATATGAATTTTTATTTACGGTAAAAATTTTCATTTTTGTTTTTTCGAAAAAAAAAAAAAAAAAAAAAAAGACAGCAACACGCGAATGTAAACTCCCGATGACTTAACTGTTGCTATTTTTGGACACAACAGACTTGACTTCTGACATTCATCAAATTTCAAATTTAATGTCCGATTTATTAATAGCGCTGTAGTCGATTTTTTTTTCGCTCTGAAATTCCCTTACGGTTTTTTTTTTCCTCTCGGTAAATCCCGGCGATTTACAACAGAAAACAAACATTTCTTCCAACACTAATAAATGTTGTAACTAAACAAATTAAATTAAAGTTTATATTTCGTTCCTAGAAAGGGTTAGGATTTTTTTTTTCTTCTTTTTATTTTTTTATAATTTAATTATTTAATAACGCTGTAAAATTTATTTCTTTGTGTCGAAAGGTTTTATATTTATTTCTTTACTTCGAAAAGAAACGAGAAATGAAGTTTGTTAAGCTTTTGAGGAAAGGGGCAGAAAAAGAAAAGAGATGCACTGGGTGGAAAAATTTATAGAGATACTGATTGGAAAAGGCAAAGGTTTGATCACTAAACGCAGATGTTGACAGAAATGCGAAAAGTTCCGGCTAAAGAAGTTAAACATGAACGGCAAGAAGCAAGTTGTATTTTTGGGTTGGTGTTCGATGAGGAAAGATCGATGGAAGTGTTGAAGTAGAAGATGACGGAAATACCTTTTTGGACGCTTCTGACAACGGAACAAACACATCAACTGAAATGATTAACTGAATTACAGGCTTCAAGCCCTATTACTGAATCATAAAGACTATTGGCCACGAGGTGCAGCTGCTCCTGAGCTGCAGCTCGTCAAATCTGACTGTAATAATCTTAAGGCGTCATTTGGCGTTACGGGGTCAATGCCTTCCTATCTTTCCGACGAGGTTTCTACTTTGCGTAAGGTAAACATTGTCAAAAAAACCGGAAATTGCCGACAACATTTACGAGGCCAATCCCAGTCGGGATCTGCAGCAAAATTTTCCCTTGCTAATAATCAAATTCGAATTCAACCTTTTTTCCGTTCACGACCATTTGTCCTAATCCGTTTTTCCTAAACAAATAAATTCCTAATCCATTTTTCTAAAAAAAAAAAAAGTTCTTAATTCATTAAAAAAAAAAAAAATAAATTCCTAATCCATTTTTCCTAAACATTTTTTTCCTATTCTTCAATTTTTGTTGGGAATTGGATAAGTTTTTTGGGAAAGCTTTAAAATTTTTCAAGGCTTTCATTTCTCTTCATTTTTTTCCTAATTTTCAACTTTCTAAAATAGTTTAATTCCTAAAATAAAATTTCCTAAAATGAATATTTTTCCTAACTTTTAAAAACTTCCTAAAGGGATTTTAGGAAATTTAATTTTAAGGATTTTAAAAAATTTTATTTTAGGAATCAAAAAATTTTAGGGAAAATAAAAATTAGAAAAAAAAATACTTAGTCAGAAAAACAATTTTAGGAACCAAAATTTAAAAAAATGGGAGTAGGAATTTATTTAGTTTTTAGGAAAAATGGATTAGGAATTTATTACTTTTTTTTTTAGAAAAAATGGATTTGGAATTTATTTAAAAAAAATGGATTAGGAATTTATTTTTCTAGCAAAAATGGATTAGGAAAAATAGTAGGGAATCTTTTTTTTTTTCTGCTCCCTTCTCTGCTAAAATTATTTTTTCGATCAAAGGGCTTAACTTTTAAGCAAATTCCCCTTTGAAAAAAATAATTAAAAGATCCTAATTATTCTGAGAATTATCTTTTTAACCATACACCATATTTAAAAAAATTTTTAATAAAAAGAAAAAAAAAGTCCTTATATTAAGAAATTTTACCTCGAACCAGCCTAGGCAGACTTTTTTTTTTTTTTTTTCAAATACTTTTTTGTTAATTTAGTCTAGGGATATTTTTTTTCTAATAAAACGTTTTTTCCAACTTCCTCAAAAAAATTTAAGCCTCCATCAATAAGAAAGGCGACGAGATGATAGTCTAAGCGATTTCAAAAAAATTATAAGTTGCGATTCTCATCAAAAAAAAAAAAAAAAAAAAAAAATGAAAACAAAGCCTTCCGTCGAATGTCCCTTTACCACAAAAACTAATTTATTTTTCCTTTTCGTTAATTGCTACATTCCAACTGCACGTTAAAAAAAAAAAATACTTATGAAAATGAAGAAGAAAATAATATTACGTGAGATGAAAAATAAACGTTTAAACGTGAGCAGGGTTTCTTTCAATTTCCGGGGGAACTGTCAACATTTTTAAGTTTCCTGGGCTATTTGATTCCCATGTGCTTTTTTTTTTCCTGTCCCAAGGCGCCTTGATCCTTGTCACTTCCTCGTCTTCACACGACTAATCCCCGTAGCAGAATATTCGTCGTGAAAAAAAAAAGGACTACCCCTTAGGGGAAAGTTAATATCGTTCCAAACCGGGTAAATCTCCCCAACCACCCCCCCCCCCCCCTCCCTCACCGTCGCCGAAAACTTTTAACATGATCATAGCCATCTTTTATTTATGTCATTTGCGGTTTATTTTCCTCGCCAGGAAATGAATTTTCGGATTATATAGAGTCGAAACAAAACTAAAACGGACGAAATCTAGGGGATTTCACTTATCCTTTTCAGCTTCCAGATGTTCAACCGGACTTACCTATAAAAAAAAAAAAAAGAAAAATGAAAATTAATATAAATTGCGGCGGAAATAATAAAATAGAAAAAACGGAATAAAAATTTAATATGTGGATGTTGAGGCACTACAAGAGGAGTAAGAGGGTCATTACTTAAATTAAATTATGCATTGATACTCTTTGTAGTTTGTTATTGCCAAGGGGAGTCACTGAACCAAATTATTATGATAGCTTTGATTCAAAATCATGCTCAACATTATTTCTATAGATCTATCACACGAGAGCCCCGAAGGATGAATGCTTCAGTACACTAATTATTTAATCAATATGAATCTTGTTTAATTCAACAAAAAAAAAAAACTAAATCAAAATTTTCTTATTCTTAGCTTGCGACGGCCAATTTTTAAGGCGGTTACTCATTTTTTTTCTAAATTAATCAACTCTTGTTCACAGGGGTGGATTGTTTCGGTCATTTGTAACTGTTCATTAAATATTCAAAAAAAAAATAAATAAATAAATAAATAAATAAATAAATCGTAAGGGGAGGACGAGGAAAAATTATTCGAAAAATATTCTTTCGGATTTCCTACCATTTTTCCTAATCCATTTATCCGAAAAAAATTCCTAATCCACTCTTTTAAAAAAAAAAATTAATAAATAAATAAATTCCTAATCCATTTATCCTATAAAAACAATCCCTAATCCATTTTTCCTAGAAAAAAAAATCCTAATCCTTTTTTCTTAAAGAAAATAAAAAAAAATTCTAATCCATTTTTCCTATAAAAAAATTCCTAATCGATTCTAAAAAAAGTAAATTCCTAACCCATTTCCAAACCCATTTTTCCTAAAAAAAATAAATTTCTAATCCATTTTTCCTAAAGAAAATTTAAAAAAATCCTAACCCGCTTTTCCAAACCAAAAAAAAAATTAATAAAATAAAAAATAAAAAAATAAAAATAAATTCCTAATCCATTTATCTTAGAAACAATTCCTAACCCATTTTTCCAAAAAAAACAAATTCCTAATCCATTTTTCCTTAAAAAAAAATTCCTAATCCATTTTTCCTAGACAAAAAAAAACTCCTAATCCTTTTTTCTAAAAGAAAATAAAAAAAAATTCCTAATCCATTTTTCCAAAAAAAAAAAAAAAAAAAAAAAAATTCCTAATCAATTTTTCCTAAAAAAAGAAAATAAATTCCTAATCTATTTTTCCTAAGAAAAAAGAAAATAAATTCCTAATTCGATTTTCCTAAAAAAAATAAATTCCTAATCCATTTATTCTATAAATTTTGGTTCCTGAAATTCTTCTAACTATTTTTTATCCTGAAATTGTTTTCCTAACTATTTTTTCCTCTAATTTTTAATTTTCCTAAAATTTTTTGATTCCTAAAATAAAATTTCCTAAAATCCCTCGAATAAAATTTTCTAAAATAAATTCGGGGGTTTAAAAAATTAGGAAAAATATTCATTTTAGGAAATCTTATTTTAGGAATCAAAAAATTTTAGGATAATTAAAAATTAGGTAAAAAATGGTTAGGAAAAATTTTTCAGGAGCCAAAATTAAAAAAAAAAAAAAAAAAAAAAAAAAAACAGATCAAAAATTCATTTTTTTTTTTTTTTTTAATGAAAAGCGAATTAGAAAAAATGGTCGGGAACGTTCTTTCGCGTTCGTTTGAATAAATAAGAGAAAAAAAAAACACAATCACCGGAGAAAACATCGGTGCGAAAATTGTGAGGTGACGCATAAATTAAATTTCTAAAAAGACGATGAAGGTTATTTATTTTGCTATACAAACCAATTAACACTTTATTTAGTATTTATGTTGCTAAAAACTTTTCCCTCACCTCCTCTCACTTTCTCTTCTTTCCTTTCTTTTTATATAGCCCCCATAGGAAAGTTTAAAAAGATTTTCCGAGTTTCGTGTCTGTCATTCTCTGTTCCCGGTGAAAATGATTTTGATTTTAATTTTGGATGAAAAGGAACGTAAATCAGAGTTTTTAAATGCGCCTTTTATTAGATTTCTCCTTTTAGAAAAAAAAAAAAAAAAACGTTAATGAAGTTTTCCAGATTTTCACGGAAAGGGGGAGGAAAAAAGCTTCGCCCCCCTTCCTCTTCCAGTTGGCTTTTCCAACAAACCTTGTGTAACCGGAATCGAATTATCCTTGAAGCGGTTTTCGGTTATTAGAAACAAAGAGAAAAGCCTTTTTATTTGTACATATTTTTCACAAAAAAAAAAAAAAAAAAAAAAAAAAAATCAAAAGTACGTGACGAATTTTCTCTTTAATTAGTTTCGTCCAATTTCAGTTTTCCGTGTTTAAAAAAAAAAAAAAAAAAAAAAAAAAAATTAATTGTATAAACAAGAAGGCTTTATTAAATGATATAAAAGGCTCTTTTGGATGTAGCTATAAATAGGTCATTTAGACGGTGCTGTTCTCCGTCATCAATTATTCGGCTATGACCTGAAGAGGAATTAAAATTTCATTTTAACGTCATTCCTCCAATTACAACTCATTATAAAAGAGTATTATGTACTCCTTGTTTCACGATGGCCTTTTTCGGCACTCCGAGTGCGAGATCAATCATTGTACCCAAATCCCATGTATAGGGAACAATGCAGATTAATTTGATTTTTTCCTTTATTCTTTTTATTTATGGGTAATTTTTGTATTTTCAAAAAACATTTTGATCATTAAAAAGTATTAATCTTCATCCGATTATAATCTTGCTTTATTCGTTTTGATGCAGAAAATGCATAATCATTTTTTTTGCAGGTACCATAAACTGGGGTGAAGTTGAGAGGTTTAAAAAAAAGGAGCTTAAATAGTATCCGGATGGTGTTAAAAATTAAATTTCCGAACAAAAAGTGAGTTATAAGTTTGACTAATACGTTATAAAAACTAATAACAAGATGATAAAACTTATAATCTTGTTATAAGTTTTATAACTTACAATACAAGTAATATAACTTAAAATTATAATTATAAGTTGTCATCAGTTTTTATAAAACTTATAACGACTTATGATTATGATTATAATTATAAATTATAATTATAAGTTATTAGTATAATAAGTAACATAACTTATAGTCATAATTACAAGTTATAAGTTTTAACAACTGTAATTTATAATTATAATTTATAATTATAATTTAAATTATAATTATTTATTATAATTATAAATTAAAGTTGCATGTGTTTTTTTAACACTTATAATTATAATTATAAGTATTAGTTATATATTATATTTATAATTATAATTATACGTTATTTGTTATAAGTTATTAGTATTAGTAGTTATTAATTATAAGTTATTAGTAGACATAACTTATAATTATAACATAACTTATAATTATAATTATAAGTTATACGTTTTACCAGCTTTAATTTATAATTATATTATAAGTTATATTACTTAATATTATTATAATTTATAATTATAATTATAATTTATAATGATAATAGTTAATAGTTATAATAGTTTAATAATAATAGTTTATAGTTTATAATAGTTTATAATTATAATTATAATATAACTTATAATTATAATTATAAGTATTAGTTATATATTATATTTATAATTATAATTTATGATTATAAGTCGTTTTATAATTATAGTTATAATATTATAATTTATAATTATAATCTATAATTATGAGATGATAAAACTTATAATCCTGTTACAAGTTTTATAACTTATAATATTTAGTAATATAACTTATAATTATAATTATAAGTTAATAACTTATTTATTGTTAATGATAAGTTAATAACTTATAATTATAATATAACTTATAATTATAAGTTGTTATAAGTTTTTATAAAACTTGTAATCTTGTTATAAGTTTTTATATCATAACTCACTTTTTCTAGGGTTCATCACATAGTACGGAAAAGTCCACTTCTCCGTCATGGTCAGTTTATTTACGGACTACTTTACGCCGTTTTTATGATAAAAAATATCTTTCAATGCAAGAAATGCAAACGACTTGCCCGTCTCGACCTACTCAAGGCCCTCAAAATTTGATTGCGCGAATTTGATTTCCACCCTGGGTAACGACATACTATTTCTCTCCGGTAGCTCTGGCTCTCTCTTCTGACCTCTCTGCTTCCTCTATTCGTCCAAACGCTTTTAGCTCCTTCCAGCCTTTGCTTTCAGTCAAGTGATCTTCACGTAATTACAAGACCAACCATTCCGAACGTGACTCATGTGAAAATAGTTCATTGAAAAAAATTATTAAAACAAAAATCCCCCCGCCTTAAGAAAAATCCCCTTTTGACACCGATTTCCCTTTCGACGGGATTTCCTAGTAAAACCTTCAAGCCATCTCTCTCCCATCGTGCCTTTGCCTCATATTTCAAATTCCCCGACAGTTAATAATAAGAAGCTTAGAATGTATGTCACGTGATAGTGGAAATTCCATCCCGTTAATGACGATTATTTAGCCAGAGATATCGAAGACGAGAGATTGGGGTGCGTACAGTGCTTAAAAGGGGGGGAGGAATTAAAAGGGAACCGGGAGAGGGGAAAAGAGAGGGGAGTGGGTCTCGTTTCCCAAACTGCGAAAAGACAATGTTAATCCACCCCGCTGTTGTCAAACTCTCACAAAGTGTTTCTGCGAAACTTGGTCGGTTTGCCCCTGGCGGATTTTGCTTTTGCTAACTTTCCCTAACCTTTCCCCCTCCCCTTGTAACTCTTTGGGGGAAACGGCAAAATTCTCATATCGGTTTTTCCCGGAAAATGTGGAGAGCGCCGGGGCGACGCAAAGAAAATTGGCAAGTTTTCGAAAACTAGGTAAGGGAAATCTTTAACCTCCCCCGATGTCTTTAACCGAATTTAATAACTAATCGACAAGCTAGGGATCCCCGAGACAAATCACGTTTAAATTGAATTCCATTAATGGAGACATCTTTGGAAAACCAAGAAGGATTAAAACCGAGATATTAGAATTACATAATAAGATTTAACTTGTTGGAATTTCGAAATTTTCGTAACAGTTTATCTGATTATTATTCATTTGGTCAAATGCCAAAAACTAAAATTTCTCCAACGTGCATTTCCTGTTAAAAAGACAAAAAAAAAGGAACTTTTATAATCTACAGTCAACCGAAATATAGTTAAGAGATAGGAAGGATAAAAAAAAAAAGATGAAAAAAAAAGAAGTGATCTTTATTCAAAGATCCGACTCGTTGTTTCCTTTCCTCCTCCTTTCCTTCACCTCACCTCTAATTTTCGAAGAAAAAGAAGGGGAAAAAGTTTTTTGATTCGATCGATCGTTTTTTTTTTCCGATAGGAAAAAATCAGCCGTCATGATTGTATTACGGTACCACACGAAACTCCCAAAAAAGTTTTCGAAAGAAGAAGAAGAAGAAGAAAAAGAAAGAAAAAAAAAAAAAGGGAAAGAAATCAGAAAAGACCAAACTAATTTTATTACTGATGTATCCAATATGTGCCTTTTCGTTACTTTCTTTTTCCGAGAAAAAAGAAAGCAAATTTTCTGATGAGATTCAGCTTCGGAAGACTATTTGATTAAAAGAATTCGGGTTTTTCTATTTTTTAAAATTGATATTCGGATTTCGCATTTTCCCTCCTTTTTCTTAGCAGGGCAAATGAATCCGAGATTGCTTTCATTTCGAACCTTTTCCTTGGTCTCTCTACTTTCTTTCACAAGCTGCTCTTCATTGATAGCCGTGCCTTCCTCAGCTGCAGCTTTAATGCCCAACATTCTGATTTAGCTAAAGCTATTACCGGTACTCCTCTCTTTTGATCGCTTTGATTCAGTTCGGCATTGATAGTTTTTTTTTTTTTTTTCATTTTATCGGATTCATCTCGCCGTTGCTTTTGTTCACCTGCCCTGATCGCTAGAGTCCGCATGAGTCGGGTTTGATGATGCACTGTGGCTCCCTTTTACTTCGTTTACGTGACTCCCTTCGTTTTGGTGTAGGTGTAGCTATTTTTACCTTCTATTGGTAAAATTTTTCTCCGACAGGTGTATTTTCTTCGACTCATTGAATGGCTTTTTTCACGGATGGATCTGGCTATTTACTGGCCGCTGTAGCTGAGTAACTCCCTCAACTGATGGACTGGCTCCCTTCACAAATCGGACTGGCTCCCACCACTAATTGCATTAGCTCCCTCTATAGATGGGACAAACTCCTTCCGCTAATCCCTCTACTGATCGGGCTAGCTTCCTCCACTGATCCCTCCACTAATCGGACTAGTTGCCTCCACTGATCGGACTAGCTGCTTCCATTGATCCCTCCCCAGCTCCCTATACTGATCGGACAACCTCATTCCGCTGATCCCTCTGCTGATCCCTCTATTTATCGCCCTAGCTGCCTCCACTGATTCCATTACAAATCGGACTGGCTTTCTCCAATAATCGGATTAGCTCCCTCCACTGATCGGACTAGCTGCTTTTACTGATCCTTCCGCTGATCCCTCTACTGATCAGACTAGTTCCCTCCACTAATCCTTCCCCAGCTCCATCTACTGATCGGACAAACTCCTTCCACTGATCTTTCCCCAGTTCCCTACACGGATCAGACAAGCTCCTTCCGTTGATCCCTCTACTGATCGTCCCAGCTGCCTCCACTGATTCCATTACAAATCGGACTGGCTTTCTCCAATAATCGGATTAGCTCCCTCCAATAATCGGACTATCGGCTTCCACTGATCACTCTACTGATTCCTCTAGCTTCTTTATTGATTGCTTTCGGCTCGTTCATCGACTACTGCGGTTCCATGTCAGTGGTCTATCTGGTTCTCACTCCTTCTAAACCAACATTCATATTACCTCCCTTTACTAATCGTACCAGCTCTTCGCACACCACACCACATTCGCTTTCTCTATTGATTATTAATACTCCCTTTGCCCCACCGGCCAGTAATACTTTAGTTGCATCCACACATCACAATCTCCAACAACTAATCGCACCTCTACAGCTCCTCCATTGAGCTCTCCGGCTGCTGTCAATGACTACACAAACTCTGGACTGGCTAGAGCTTACTTTACTAACTGTCTAGCTCATTGCTATGGTCTCTCCACCTTTATCTCCCTCCACTGCTTCCTCAAATTTCTTCAGTAAGTCTCCTTCTCCCCCTCCTCCTTCCTCTCTTTTCCTAGAAAGAAACTCTTAACTCCCTTTTGCTTGTTCTAACCTCACGCACACTCTTTTAGAACAAGAAGAAATCTGCGATTAATGATCAAAAATCCCTGAACTTGAACTTCCTCATTACTTGACTATAAAAGAATTTAAATTTCTCCAAATTACCTAGTCACGTGATCTTCCACGCTTCTAGAAATTAATTTTAATTATAATACATTATTCGGCAAGAATCTCTTTCCATCAAATCAATTTATTAATGAAGATATATAGCACCGAGAAAGTAAAAGGTATCATTTAACACGTTAAGAGACTCAACGAAACAAGAAAAAAAAAAAAAAAAAAAACCCGAGGACATTGATGAATGATTTGAGATCAGCTGACCGGTCTCTCTGTCAGCAACGAGATAAACAAATGAATGAAGAAGGAAAATTTTCCGACGACGTTGAATAAAATCTTTTAAGAGATTACGATTTTAGCATTTAAGCAACACTTTTTCTTGTTAAAAAAAGAAAATAATAATGATAATAATGCTCTTTATGTCCCTGATAAATAAGAATTTTTTTATTCCTTTTTTTCTTATTTCGGGGGGGAAAAAAAAAAAGAAAAATAAGCGAAAATCTGATAAAAACCTTACAAATTCGTGTGAAGGTTGTTAGAGAAGAGATTCTCTATCGGGGAATTCTCTCAGTACTGAAAGTCAATTTCCTAACTCAATAAATTCACAACTACCTTTTCAAAATCTTGTTTCAAGTCAAGTGTACATTCGGCGGAAATGACCGTGAATGGGTTTAGGACTGTGAAAGTTTTGAAAATCGAATTGAGGGGGAAGGAAAGATTTTTTTTATGCATGACGCTAAATATTGGTCGGGAGATGGGATAAGAGGACCCGAACGAGGGACGAAAGAAGACTAGGAAAAAAGCTAAAAACAGGTTCTGGGCAGCGATTTTTTTTTATGCAGTTGGCTTAGGCAAGTAAAATTATTTCTATTCTAAGCATAAACACGAACTTATTTCAGGCCCAAAACTCTTCGCCACCGGATGGACCCCACAGGGGTCGTATAGCATAAATATAGGTGACCCTTATTAACTAAATGATGGAAAGTTACCCAAGGCTGAACCTTTTTCCTCAGAATAACATCGGAAAGAGTTCACTATGCGACTGATCTAGACTTTCGGAAGAGAAAGGGGACGGAGGTATTAGTGAAGAAAGTCAAAACTACCTGTGAATGGACGCTATAAGTGAAGGGAGCTAGATCTATAAATGAAGGTAGCAAGAGCTATAAGTGAAGGGAGTCAGAGCTATAAGCGGAGAGAGCCAGAGATGTAAGTGAAGGGAGTTAGTGTTAAGGCGCTATGAGTGAAAGGAGCTAGATCTATAAGTGAAGCTATAAGGGAGTCAGAGCGATAAGTGAAGGGAACCAATTTTTGGGAGCTATGAGTGAAAGGAACAAGATCTATAAGTGAATGGAGCTAAATCAATAAGTAAAGAGAGCTAGATCTATAAGAGAAGAGAGCTAGATCTATTAATGAAAGGAGCTTGATCTATAAGTAAATAGAGCTAGATCTATAAGTGAAACTATAAGGGAGCTAGAGCTATAAGAGAAGGGAGCCAGTGTTTTGGCGCTATAAGTGAGAGGAGCTAGATCTATAACTGAAGAGAGCTAGATCTATTAGTGAAAGGAGCTTGATCTATAAGTGAGTAGAGCTAGATCTATAAGTGAAGCTATAAGAGAGCCAGAGCTATAAGCGAAGGGAGCCAGTTTTTGGGCGCTATAAGTGAAAGTAGCTGGATCTATAAGTGAATAGAGCTAGATCTAAAAGCGAAGCTATAAGGGAGTCAGAGCTATAAGTGAAGGGAACCAATTTTTGGGAGCTATAAGTGAAAGGAACAAGATCTAAAAGTGAATGGAACTAGATCAATAAGTAAAGAGAGCTATATCTATAAGTGAAGAGAGCTAGATCTATCAGTGAAGAGAGCCAGATCTATAAGTGAAGGAAGCCAGAGCTGAGGAGCTATTAGAGAAGGTTGTCAAAGTTACCAGTGAAGCTACGCTATATGTTGATCTATAAGTGAAAAGAGCTAGATCTGTGATTGACGGGATCCAGAGCTTCAAGTAAAGAAAGCCAGATCTAAAGGACTTACCAGAGAAGGGTGGCAAAATTACCAGTGAATCTACGCTATAAGTAGATCTATAAGTGAAGGGAACAAAATCAGTAGAGATAACGGAAGAGGGAAGTGGTTGAAGAAGCAGAATCGTGGAAGGTCAATACTGAAAAGAAACTAAGAAGCGGGTTGGGATTGGAGAGATCGGTTAACTAAAACGATAAAAGAACAATCAAAAAGAAAGAAGATTGGTCGAATAGGAATCAGAGATGCAGATAATGCAAATACCTGGCAAGGTGGAAGAATCTAGCGAAAGTCGCTAAAAAGGCAGAAAAGAGAATAAAAGGCAGAAACGCGAGCTACCGGGACAAAAATCATTTCCAAAAAGACATCGTAGGCTCCAGAGAAAAGGTGCAGAAAGACCAGAAATTGCAAATTTTCCTACCACGAGGCAGACAAAAGCGGTTTACTCTGACGCCAGGTTGAGCATCCAGAAATCGAAAACAACCCAACGCGATCCAACATAAAATACATTACAAGACAAGAATATCCAGTATCACCTATCATTCGACATAAATAAACATACAAAATGACCGGTATAACGACTGCATAACTCGTCGAAATCGTACGGGAAACGTCAGTTTTGATCACGATATTGCCGAAATGAGTCGTTCGATCAAGATAACATCGCCACCAATAAGAAAAAATAATAATTTCTTTTCATCAAAAATTAAAAATTAAAAAATAAACTATACGTGAACTTTTTACGTATTTGGACGCAAAATTGTTTGGCTGCTTGTCTTAATAAAGTAACATTACGTCCGACCTTATAAGGTAGTCTATGCGAATACAGATGTTTATCTTCGGCTAAATAGTCAGAAAAAAAAAACTTGAACTTGAACTCCACAAAAATATTTCATACACCTAACGGCCAAAATTGTTTCACGTGAATTAATTCGTAAATTAAAAAAAATATGCCCCGCCTTAATTCAATCCGATAAAAAATATTTATTTAATAATGTGCACGAGTTTCTCTCCTGCTGATTGATTGCTTAGTGATAAATCCCGAAAATTTAAAGAACAAATATACAGTGAAATCCGTTTAGGATCACATCGTCGGCCTAATTCTAACTAAAATTAAAAATTTGAGGAGGGGGAAAAAAAAACGCTCATTCCCGAGCTCTGGTGACCTATTTTCATTTACGAGTCACGAACAAAGATTTTAATTAAACGTTTTTTAACAATTATCCGCAGACAGAACAAGAGAACTTACACGCAATACAATAGGATGCCCACCTTAGAAGAAAACGTCCAAAGATAAATCAAGTCCTGGGCCATTCATTTTAAATGAACCGGGTATAATGGACAATGAATCACAATGACAATACTTGAAATGACGTTTTTCCGGGAGAGAGAAAAAAAATAAAAAAAAAAAAAAAAGGAATGGAAAGATATATAAAAATAGAATCGATTTTTTTTCCTTCTTTCCCCTCTCGTGTGCTACCAATTACCGGTAAACGTCCTACTACCGTTTGTTTGCCTAGCGTAAATATTAATCTAATAGGTTGGGCTTTTTTTTATCGATAAGAAATTTTTTTTAAGGTCACTGACCTGTTACAAACAATTTGAGGGAAAGATGTAAAAAAAAAAAAAAAAAAAAAACCTTGCCGAGGGAAAATCGATGAAGAAATAATGGGAAATCATGGGAGTTGTTTATTTTGCAAATGAAAACAATAAAACAAAGTCATCAGCCAGCAAATTATGAAGTCTGGTTGCTTTCAGGCGCTCTCTAAACAGAATTAATAAAAGCTTTTTTTTTTTCTGTAAGTAAGATTTATTTTGCATTTTTTCGGATTGGCTAAAAAAATGGCGTTGATCCGACGAAATAAATCGCGAGAGCAAATGTTCATCGCAAGTTATAACACGTTCGTCGCATGTTATCACATGTTCGTCGCAAGTTATAACATGTTGATCGCAAGTTATAACAGGTTCGTCGGAAGTTTAGAGATTGTGCCCGGGAATTCCCGGGATCCCGGAAAAAAAATTTAATCCCGATTCCCGGAATTGAAATTTTTCGGGATTTTTCCCGTTTTTTAGAAATTAACGGAAAAATTCCCGGGTTTTCCCGGTTAATCCCGGGAATTTCCCGGGTTCCCGCCATATCATTATTTCCCGAATCCCGGGAAATGCTTTTTCCAAAAAAAACGGGATTCCCGAATCCCGAAATTTTAAATTTCCCGGGAAATCACAATCTCTACGGAAGTTATAACACGTTCGTCGCAAGTTACAATATGTTTGTCGCATGCTACCACATGTTTGGCGTAAGTTATAACACTTTCGTCGCAAGTTATAACATGTTCGTCGCAACCTATCACACGTTAGTCGCAAGTTGTAACACGTTCGTCGCATCCTATCACATGTTTATCGCAAGTTATAACATGTTTGTCGCAAGTTATAACACGTTCGTCGCATGCTATGACAAATTCATCGCAAGCTCTGAATTGTTCGGGCAAGTGCATACTCTAACCCTTCTTTTCAAGGTACAATATCAAGGCTAACATTTTCGGCAAACGTGGGGGATAGTAAGAAACGAAGAGAAAACAATCATAAAAATATACTACAGCAGAAGACAGTTGCAAAAAGCGGAAGAAAATTCAAAAAAAAAAAAAAAAAAAATGAGATCGGTGAACCGATCAAAGTGCTTTATCGACTATTTATCCACAATTCCGAAGCTCTATCTTACTTCTATATTACCGACTGAGCTTAATAGAAGTTTAAATTTTTTGGTATCAAGAACGACACGATTATCATTCACCAAAGTAATATAACGCTTTGAAAGGGGACGAATCCAAAAAAGTTATTTTTTTATCATCGAAGTTTGTTTACTAATAAAGCGGCAGCGTTTCTATTTTTCTCTTAAACAATAGAATTCGCATTTTTTTGAGCAAGAAACAAGACGATTTGAATCAGCCGAAGTGCGATATGAGAAACAATACGAAAACAGGGACTCTTGTTTATTTAAACAACATACAATAAACAATACAAGATTTTCTCGTGTTGTGCGAATCACTAGGGCACAAGGACTTCGAATTTTGGAAAAATTATTTCAAATTCGTAATCCTCTACCCCGAAAATATTCTCAAAAATATGGTTAGATTTTTGATCAGAGGTCCACCAAAGTCGCAGTACGGGCATAAGGAATTCGAATTTTGGAAAAATTATTTCAGATTCGGAATCCTCTACCTCGAAAATATTCTCAAAAATACGGTTAGTTTTTCCTTAGCTCCCACGAGGAACCCGCCAATCAGCATCCAAATCGCTTTGTTGACGTAATCGATGACGTCATATCGTGACGTTTCAAGAGTTGGAGATATCGGTTTTTAGGCCTATACCCATACTTTTAGCCCTGCTCACCGTTTCTGAACCACTCAACAGAATTTAACCAAATTTCAATGGTAGCGTATCTTGATGAATATCTACTGCAGTACGAAAATCGGACTCAATCCGTAGCTGCGTTCACGATTTATAGTCAAAAAAGATCTTGAAATTGTTGAAAATTTAACATTTTCACTCACTGCTTCCGAATCGCTGAACCGATTTGGCTCAAAAACTAATCAGCACCTACATTTCATTAGAAGTTGCTACCCACCAAAAATCATCGAGATCCGTTCTTTCGTTTTTCTGCTTTTCGACGGACAGATTTTTTTGCACATATATTCATATATTCATACATTCATACACACATACACACATACACACATACACACACACGGCCACCATCCAAATTTTGTTTTTTCCGGCATCAGGGGACTTCAAAACGTGTAAAAATATCAAAAACTGAAAATCTGAAATTTGTGCTAAAAACAATGCTTTATTCTCCCTGCGGTCGATAAAGCAAAAAAGGCAGAAAATGAGGGAAAGAGAAATCCCGAAGGAAAAAAAAGAGAACAAAAGTTAATGAATAAGTGGTAAGTGCCGCCGGGTTGGCTCAGGTCAGGATCAGGCGTTTTTTTTTTTTTTTTTTTTTTTTTACCGGCGTTTTTTCATTATTTTACGAAATATAATTTATTTAGTTCAGTTGCTATAATAATAATAATCAACGTTGCGGAAATATTTTACAAAATTTCAAGCTCGGAAGTTCTCGGAAATCAGGTGTTCCGTTAATTTCTTGGAAGATTAAAGTAAAAATTAATTCTCGGAAAAGCTTCAACATATTATAGATGCAAGAGATGCGGTTTGCTGATCTGTGGATGTTCTAAATTTTTGATCTAAAAAGTAAACAAACGGTGCTCTTGGATATTATGAGGCGTAAAATAGCCGATAAAATAGCTGTCTAGTGGCCAGAATTTCTTTCTACTAAATGAGCAAAAAAAAAAAAAAAAAAAAAAAAAAAAAAAAAAAGTTGGTAGAATGTTTTAAGATTTCAAAAAATTTTTCAAAAATCTCAGTTGCTAGAATTTTCTCTTTTAAATAAATAAAGAAAAAGAGTACAAGGAAAAGCTATATTGCTTTAGGTCTGAAGGAAAATGTCAAGATTTCGAATTCTATTTTTAAATTTTGCTCCACACGTAACCCGGATAGCATTTTCAATCCGTTGGGCATCCTGTGGATTGTCCATTAGATATCCGCAGGATATCCAAATCCATGGTATATCCGTAGGAGTCCAAAGGACGCTTTTTGGATCAGTAAGGATATAGGTGAGTCCAGTGGACATTCAATAAATATCCTCATGACGTCCTAAAGACGTCTTCGGGACTGGACAGACTTTGCTGTCTGGGGTGTTTAAGAATACCAAGTCTAAAGTGTTACGATGAATTTCAAGATATTCATGATGGTGGAACGGAGGTTGTCAAGTTCTATGTTTATTTCGTAAGCTAGAAAGCGTCTCACGAGGTGGCAGGTAGACACCTGGACTACGGACTTCTGGATGCTTTTTGTCAAATTCTGAAGCTGCAGATCTTCTAGCTGTTTTATCATGGATTTTGGAATTATTGCAGTGGCCGAGGTGATGATTGGGCGGATCCTGACTTTTTTTTAATTTCTTGATGTCCTTAATTTCTGCAGCTAGGTCCGTATACTTGTTGACTTTTGTAGCATACGTCGACTGAAGATTCTTACTTAAAGGGACTGCAATGTCAATAATATCCATTTCTTTCTTTATCATGTCATATACTACGATATCCGGTTTATTGGCATCCATCCGTTTGTCAGTCCTTATTTCTCTGTCCCAATACATTATCATTATTATTATTATTTTTTATTTTTTTATTTTTTAGAACAGTCATTATGCCGGTACACTAAGAAAACTGGCTCGGAGTACCAGCTGCCCTTACATGGATAAGGTGCACTTAAACAGGCTTTTGCTACGTCTAGAGTTTAAGAGTGTGAGGGTTAAGAAGAAAACCCGTAAATGGTAGAAAGAGAAAGGCGCATGTTGAAGGAAGAGTGATGAAAGAATAAAAAAAGGAGTTGTTACAGATTATATTGAAGAGAGCAGCTGAAACGAAAAAATTTCAAATGATAATGCGAAAAAAAATCCTTCAAAAACTTGACTCAATTCACTGAAAATCAACCTCGGATTGACCTTGAATCCTATATGAGATAATGAATACATAATTACGTACGCATAAAAATTGGTGGCACAACTGCATTTCGAAAAAAATTGAACGGATCCAATTTTTTCGCTAAAGATTCTTTCTTAACCAAAAAAAAAAAACATAATTTAAAGGAGCATAAAGTAACTTAAACATTCCTTCCTCCCTCTCCGTATTGAATTTACCTCGGAAATATTCTTTATTACTTCCTGTAAAAACTTTTCAATTACTTAAAAAAAAAAGAAGAAAGCGGTTGTTTATTGAAGACAGTAAAAAAAAACCGCGCGTTTTAAAAGTAAAAAAAAAAAAAAAAACGAAAAAAATAAATGAAAATATTTCAAGACCAAAAAAACATTCCCCGATTTATAATTCAATACTGTCATATTCCAAGAAAAGAAATGAATAATTCATTGAATTTAAGAGCTTTAAAAGAACAACCAAACAAGTCCTCCGCAAGAAAGTACAAGATAAAAGCTTATAGAACTATCATTTTATTATACCGTTGAACTTCGATCGACAAACTACCAAATTATTTATCAAACCGCCACAACAGGTCACCGGGGTCATCTTTTCTAAACTAGCCTCAGATATCCCTTTGTTCTGAAAAAAAAAAAAAAAAAAAAAAAAAAAAAATGGGAAAGAATAAACGAAGTACGCATACGAAGTATCCACCTGCGTTGAATATCGGCCCCCAAAGAAAGAATAAGAAAATGAAAGCTTTTTTTTTTTTTTTTTTTTTTTTTTTTCAACCCCGATTACATCATCGCGACAATAATTCATCGAAGCGCAACCTTGTTTGTAAAGGGGCATGGCTTCCATGGAAGAATGATTTTGGCATATGAAGGAAGGAATTCGTCAGATGTGGTATAATTCAGTGAGTTGGAACTGTCGGAAGAAAAAAAAAAAAAAAAAAAGTACATATGATGAAAAGCTAATGTCATGCATCTGTAAATGCGTCTAAAAATAAGCGTCACCCTCCTCCTGCATTGTCGAAGAACAGTTTGGGAGTATTTTTTTTTTTTTTTTGGTGTAAAATCGTGTAAACGATGAAACTCCACATTCCGAATGGTTTTTGTTCTCAGCACATGCTTTTTCAAGTCTTTAAAAAAAAAAAAAAATTCAGGCCAAAATTAACTGCTCGGTGGTTTTTATTTTTTTCCCTTTTTTTACTCCTTTAATTAAAAATTAATTGCATTATGTTAATTCTGTTTACATTGATTTCGTGCTTTAATTAATTTCCTTATGCCTCTTGGTTTTTCTTCCCAAGAACCCCGCGCCGGAGGTAGAGGGAACGAAGAGAGGGAGAGACACTTAAAAAAATTAAGAGCCCGACCCTGTGACCTAATAAAGAGTTAAATTTATGCATGGAAACTCAACTGGAATATTTCTTGTAAAAACGTATGACCTTAGCCCAACCCACACGCATTGTTCCGTGCTGCATTTTGCTGCCGGTTTGCGATCCCGCTTCTTTTTTTTTCTTTTTTCGAGATACCGACCCACACGGTTTTTTTTTTTTTTTTATACTAATGAAATTTCCAACCGTTTAAAATGCGAGCTTTTTTGAGAAATTGTCTTCTGATAATAAAATTACGAGTTTCCATTTTCTTCAGAAGAGTGCATATGACACGAAAAATTGCGGCCTATATTTTTTTTTTTTTTTTTTCTTTTTTTTTTTAGCAAAAAAGCTGAAAAAACATTTCTTCAAACGTTTTGTTGTTCCATTGCCACTGTCAGGAATAAATCAAGACATTGTTGACATATTTCAAAGAGAAAAAAAAAGCTGAGCGCCAAGAAATATAAAACAAATAATGGTTCAAGTATTTTTTATCGCTGACTGGGGAAAAAAAGCAAGGTCCAATTACCCCGGATAATTAATTAATATGAGACCACACAACAAGTTTGGGTTTGAATTTCATTAAAGGAGAGAAAAAACAAATAATGCAAAATGTGACCGGTTTTTAAGTCATTTTTTTTTAAAAAAATGGATAGATCGTGACTGGAAGAAAACATAAAAAGACAATTCAAGATTTGAAGAAAAATGTCCGAAGATACGAATGCACATATAAAAATGTTTAGAAAAGCTAAAAATATTTTTTTTTAAATTTTACTGTCCAAAAAATCCCTTAAATAAATCGAAATTCCCAAAGAGGATCAAACCGAATTTCCAAAAATTTTGCTTCATTAAAAAGAACATTAGGGGGTCGACTTATGGCACGGCTGTACAGGTAAAGCCTCGCGATCAATGAAGTTAAGCTTCAACGATCGCGGATTGGCACGGGATGGGTGACCATCGAAGCTACTCTCAATTAGAATTTCTTAATTTTTTAAATCTTATGGGCGTAAGATAACCACACAAAACATTTTTTTTTTATATTATAAAATTAAGGGGTGGCTCAGGGGCCCGAAAATTTTTAAAAAGCCGATATATGGGCCAAAAATAAAACTTTCTTTTTGGTATAAAAGACCATCGACTCCTACCGGAAATTGCGAGTGGATTACGAATTTAAGTTGAAAATTATTTTTGATGCATCGTTTTTGAGCTACAGACCGGATTTGAAAGCTCTGCAAACCTTGTCATGGCTTTTTGCCTGTGGCTCAAAATCGATGCACAAAAACTAATTTTGGACCGTTCCCGACCATTGTCCCTAAAAAAAATAAATTCCTAATCCATTTTTCCTAAAAATTTTGGTCCCTAAAATTTTTTTCCTTACCATTTTTTTTTTTTTTCCTAATTTTCACTTTTCCTAAAGTTTTTGGATTCATAAAATAAAATTTTTTAAAATGAATATATTTCTTAATTTTTTAAATTCCTAAAGGGATTTTAAGAAATTTTATTTCAGGATTAAAAAAATTTAGGAAAATTAAAAATTAGAAAAAAAAAAAGAAAAAAAAAAATAGTTCGGAAAACAATTTTAGGAGTCAAAATTTTTAGAAAAAATGGATTAGGAATTTATTTTTTTTTTAAGAAAAATGGATTAGGAATTTAATTTTTTTTAGGAAAAATGGATTAGGAATTTTTTTTTTTTTTTTTAGGAAAAATGGTAAAGAATCTTTTGGACTTCAAATTCCACGCAAAATTTCCGATAGGAATCGATGGTCTTTTATGCCAAAAAAAAAAAACGTTTTATTTTTGGCCCCTATATCAGCTTTTTCAAAATTTTCGGTCCCATGGGGCACTCCTTAATGGCGACCCATCGACCTAAAATTATTTGTAAGGCCATCTTACAGGCATCGGAACAAAATCAGGAGAGTTCATCACAAAAATTTAAAATTCGGTTTCCAAAAACCACTCTACCGGGAACCTACGCGTTAGACTGAAAAACTACGTTTGGCATGAATATCGGGGTTTTATTTCACAATAAAATTAATCCCCAGCGTTGCTGAACAAGCTTTCCTAGCTATCACCTTATTTCCTCGTTAAAATGCAATACATTTTCCGGTCCGGGGGAAAATCCTGGTACGATTTGTCTTTTTTACCTAATTGAAATACACACACACAACGTTTAATTTTTGCGAAACAAGCTAGGGTAACGGCTGCACATGACATCCCACGCACAAAATTAAAACCGGGGGGAGAGGATTAGACGAAAAGCAACTTTACTGTATAAAAAAAAAAAAAAAAAAAAAAATCTTTTTTTCTCTTCACTAAACTTAATTCTCGTCCACTATAATAACAATATACGAAACACTTTTTTTTTCGTGTTATTGCCTCGTTTTTAAAACCCAAATGGGGTTAGTCTATTTCGTAAGAGTCATTCAAACGTCGTGTTAAAAAAAAAAAAAAAAAAAAAGCCAAATCGAAGCCGCAGAAAATTAAGACATTTAGCAAGATTCTCATAATGATTTTTAAAACTATCTGTCCCGAGGGAACGGAATCTGAGGGGAACGCAAAGCAGGAATAAAAAAAAATGGGAAATTAAATTTATCGAGTGGGAAGAATGTTTCTTTTTATTGCAGCATTTCACGAAAAAGTTTGAGGATACGTTATCAGTCAATTTAAATTTTTTTTTTCTCCCTACAATTTCCTGGCAAATAATCAAGAAGATTTACATAGGGAGTTTGGCAATAGGTGTAAAAACAATTGAAAAAAAAAAAAAAAAAAACGAAAGAAAAGATCGTTCGTTTACCTGAGTGCACCGGTCAATAAATTTAGAAAATTGTAAAGGATGGACACCACCAGGTGTCGGGGCAATTGCATTTCCAAAATAAACAACCGTTGGTATTGTCGCTCAGCTTGACCCATATTTTTTTTTTCCTCTCTGTATACACAACAAAAATTTTGCAGCTAACAGTATGTTAACAATTGTACAGATCGACTGCTCCGAAGAACAAGTCCCCATTTTTTTTAAGTAGGACAAAAACTCCCTATCTTTTTTCGGACAGTTGAAAAACTCCCTATCTTTTTTGTGTCACTGCAAAAACGATCTATCGTATATAGCAAAGACCATTTAAATAGATCGTTTATAAATCGTCAAAAAAAAGATAAGGAGTTTTTGTACTGCTAAAAAAAAAAAAAAATTGGGACTTGTTCTTCGGAGCAGTCGAAATGTACAATTATACGATTGTAGAAACCGTACATTTGCACATTGTGCAATCGTATAATTGTACATTTGTACGATCGTACAATCGTATAACTGTATATTGCACGATTGAACAATCGTATAATATATTGTGCAAATATACGATTATGCGATAATACAATGTACGTTTGTATTATCGTATACAATCGTATGTATTATCGTATCGTAAACCGTACATTTGCACATTGTACAATCGTATAATTGTACATTTGCACGATTGTAACAATCGTATAATTGTACATTTGCACGATTTGTAACTATCGTATAATTGTACATTTGCACGATTGTAACAATCGTATAATTGTATAATTGTATATTATACGATTGAACAATCGCATAATTGTGCATTTTGCACGATTGAACAATCGTATAATATATTGTGCAAATGTACGATTATGCGATTGTACAATCGTGCAAATGTACAATGATACGATTGTACAATCGTGCAATATACGATTATACGATTGTTCAATCTTGCAATGTACAGTTATACGATTGTACAATCATGCAAATGCACAAATATACGATTGTTCAATCGAGCAATATACAATTATACGATTGTACCATTGTGCAAATGAGCAATCGTGCAAATGTACAATTATACGATCGTACAATCGTGCAAATGCAGAATCATACGATTGTACAACCGTGCAAATGTACAATCATACGATGTACAATCGTCCGAATGTACAATTATACGATTGTAGAAACCTTACATTTGCACACTGTACAATCGTATAATTGTACAATCGTATAATTGTATATTTGCATGATTGTGCAATCGTATGATTGTACATTTGTACGATCGTACAATCGTATAATTGTATATTGCACGACTGAACAATCGTATAATTGTGCATTTTGCACCATCGAACAATCGTATAATATATTGTGCAAATATACGATTATGCGATAATACAATGTACGTTTGTATTATCGTATCGTAAATCGTACATTAGCACATTGTACAATCGTATAATTGTACAATTGCACGATTGTAACAATCGTATAATTGTATATTACACGATTGAACAATCGTACAATTGTGCATTTTGCACGATTATGCGATTGTACAATCATGCAAATGCACAAATATACGATTGTTCAATCGAGCAATATACAATTATACGATTGTACCATTGTGCAAATGAGCAACCGTGCAAATGTACAATTATACGATCGTACAATCGTGCAAATGCAGAATCATACGATTGTACAACCGTGCAAATGTACAATCATACGATGTACAATCGTCCGAATGTACAATTGTACAATTATACGATTGTACAATCGTGCAATATACAATTATACGATTGTACAATCGTGCAATATACAATTATACGATTGCACAATCGTGCAAATATACAATTATACGATTATGCAAATGTACAATTGCACAATTTCTTTTGTATACAACTTATAAGCGAAATAAAAAATTAAATTCTCTTAAATATACCCAAAAGCTGCAGAAGGTACACAAAAAAAAAAAATTCTTAAGCTCAAAACGCGAAATGAATTATCGCTCCGAAAGTGTCGACAATTTAATAGTCAGATTTTCGAATAACTCAAGGAACATAACCTCTTAAGTTTGTTGAAAGTTTTACAACTCTGATCCTCAGCTTCGAGGATTATGGCGAAACCATAAAAGGTTAAAACCACCTTCTTTTTTTTTCGTATATCAATTTTAAATACCTCATTTGTTTACACACCAACAACCGCCTATTGTGCTCGCATGTAAGAAAAATATAAAAATATAAAAAAAAAAAAAAAAAAAAAAATACCGAAGGTATGTATAAACAGTAAAAAAAAAAAAGTTGGGAAGAAAAAAAAAAAGCAAATGGTCAAGGCTCTAATGATAAAATATTTCTTGGGTAACTAAAGAGCCTAAGGTAACTTTTTTTTTTGTAAAAGTAAAACAATATTATCGGTATTATTGGTTTTTTACGGTTTTAAACTGATTAGCACCGCGTGAGGTAAATTTTTTTTCTTTCCCAAGCACTCACGTGCAACACAAAATTTTTATTATTCACAAAATTTTGCATTTCAAATTTTTTTTTTTCTTTTTCCCGGCGTGACATTTAATTTACCTTCATTGGCTAATATCCCGAAAATTACGGCCAACCATATAAATTTCCTCAAGGAATCCATTGTAATCCAAAAATCGGTTTATTTTCACAAATCACAATTAAAAAAAAAAAAAATTAATTAATTAAATAATCACGTAATCGAAACCTATCAATCACCACAATAATCATAAACCTTTTCCGGAAAACCCCGTAAAAAAATTTTTTTATTTTTTTACGTATTTACAAAACTCAAAAAATAAAATCAAAAACGAAAATACACGACACCCGGAGTCAAGTGAGGCCGACGTAGCGCACTCTACTGAAACTTCCTATATTCAGTCGGTTCTAATGCCGGCGAGAAATACGGGTTTCACGAGAACTTGTGGCGGCAAAATTTCGTACTAATTTTCACACCGTTTCAACAACCGATTCTCCATCTCCCTTTTTTTTGTCGAAAATGATTAATAAATTTTAATCGTTCCCTTTGTTTATTTAATCGTTCGCACTCCCGGGTGCAACGTTGAACTTTTTTTTTTAAAGAAAGTTACAAATTATAAATGCAGTCATTATTAATTTTTTTTTTTTTATATTTTTTCCTTTCAATTTAATTTGGCGCATTCCCAATTTAAATACTTTTTATCATAATAAATTGAGTTATAAAAAAAGAATACCAAATGGATATAGTCTCGTTTAATCTATTTTTTTTTCTGTTTAGTGTTACTCTCCCTTTTTGTTTTTCTTTTCGGGCGAAAAAAAAAAAATCTCTAAATTCATTTATTAGAAATGGGTTGTAAGGGTGACGCGTAAAATGAAGTAAATCTGTCCGCATTGAAAAGGTTTATTATGATTTGTGGATGATAAAAAAAGGGATATATATACTTCTCATGTAGGGTTGTTTTTTTTTTTTTTTTAATATTAATATATGCAATATATGTGTATGTTAGTTTTCTGGTTAGAAAAGACACCTGGATTACTAATGTTTTAGATTAACCGCCCGGATATTTTAAATATGCACTTGCAATTTTGCCTGTTTTTTTTTTTTACATTTAAAAGTAGTTTTATGACATAAAACATTCCGTTGCGCAAAGCTTTTTAATGTTATTTAAAATCCCGTAGGAATGCTGCGAATCGACCAAAAAAAGCTTTTAGCGTTAGGACCGAAACAATTTCTAAAATAAAAAAAAATCGCCGAACTGAAAATTTTGTTTATAGGAATTCCCTTCGTAATGTTTTTTTTTTTTTTTTTTTTTCATTTTATTCGTTTTTCGGCATAAACGTGGTCTTTGAACTCAAATCTGAGGATTTTTAGTCATGATATAGTGCACCGCCATCATCTCGATATAAAAATATCGAGTAGGGTGGGTCGAAAATAAAAAATTTTGGATTTTCAAAATTCCTAATAGCGCAATCGCTGCGGTTTACAGGGATGATTGTTTTAAAACAAATTGGTTTAAAACCCGGTGTTTTAAAACGTATTAAAACATTTGAATAAAAAACACCGTTTTAAAACACTAACGTTTTAAAACACTAACGTTTTAAAACACTGTTTTAAACACCGTATTTTATTAAGTGAATAAAATACGTTTTAAAATGCATTTTTAAGAGGCCCGAGCCCGCAATTTGTCGAGCAAAACTCATTTTATACAATCTATGGTATGGACCATACCATAGATTGTATGAGCCGCTCATATTCATAATGGTTGCTTAATCGCAGGGATGATTGTTTTAAAACAAATTGGTTTAAAACACGGTGTTTTAAAACGTTTTAAAACATTTGAATAAAAAACACCGTTTTAAAAATTTGAATAAAAAAAGAAACGAATTTAAAACATTTTGAACGTGTTTTAAAACATGTTTTAAAACGTTTTAAAACCAGGCCGAATAAAAGACGTTTTAAAACATGGGAAAATAATATAAAACGTTTTAAACTGTTTTTTATTAAAAAATGTTTTAAACAGCAACCCTGCCGGTTTATCTATTGCACAATTTTTTTCCTTTTAAATTTTTTTTTTTTTTTTTTAACGGCATTTTTGGGAGTAAGCGATTTAAAATTCGAAAATTGCCAAAATAAGGGATACCCTAATTTACACGCCTATTGCCTAACAAACCGGTTCAAACTCTGGCATCGCTGGGAAGGATGAAAGTCAGAAACCCAAAAGGCTTAATGCAACTTAAATATCTAACCATCCCTCCATGGAGAAAGAGGCAAAAAAAATTGTTATAATTTATTTGTCGTTGCTTTTACAAAATAATACGATTTTTTTTTCTTTTAAATTCGTTCCAAATAATTATTATTTCAAAGACGGAGATGCTCGCATCACATCCCAGAGAATGAAAAGACGAAAATGATCATGACCTAGCTTGATATTTTATAACCTGTCATTACTACAGCAAATACATACAAGTTTTACATTCTTTGTGTTTCTCCTCTCATTCAAAATGGTGCCACATTATATTCAAAAGGACTCCATTGAGTGTAGAATAACCCTATCCCTCCAATTAATTAATCTCACCTCGACGGTGTAGACAACATATACAAATTCAAATTAGTTTTCTTACAACTTGTTTGAACGCGTCTAAAAGCGTTTCTCAAACATAACATAAACGTAGCGCGACACGTTTTCTTTTTCCTCGGGGATGAAAAAATTTTATTTTCTAATAATAATAATAAAAGAAGAAAGTTTCGATTTTCAAGTGCCTCTCGAACGTTATTGGCGATATGTTTGGTTCCCAAGGATAAAATTTTTTCTGGCTTCTTTATCTTTTTGATTGAAAAATGGAGAAGACTGATTCGTGTTTTAAGGCCTTACAATTGCGGTCATTCTTTTATTATAAAGGTTATTTTACTATCCCAAAAGGGCAGTAACTTTTCTCGAATTCATCTTAGATCACGGTTGACCCAGAAATTTTTTCCGGGGGGGGGGGGCACTCTGAAAAAAATGGCCAATGCGAAAACAAAAATGTCTTGTGACAGGACATTTTCTTAAAAAGCATGCAAAAACAATAAAAATATCTTGTCAAGAAACCAGGAGTCCGAATCCGATGCCCGTGCCGGCCGCGGGCAGCTGAAATCTCGGGTCGGTGCCGATGCCGATTCCATATTATTTATTTAACTCCCAATTCCGATTCCGATTCTGTCACCGACACCCGATGCCGATGCCCGCCACCAAGCATCGATCTTATCCGATGCCGCCTCTCATTCCAATTTCAGTGAAAAAAAAAAAAAAAAAAAAAAAAAATCAGAGTTATTTCAGACGATTTTTTAAATCAGGGGTCCGATTCCGATGCCGATTTCGGATATTAATAAAATGGCCAAAGTTTCCAACCTTTGGACCCCTGTTTATAGAAACCTTAAAAAAAATTCCCTGAATTTTTCCAGATTTTTTGGATGTCGTTTAGCCGTGTTCCAAGGGATCTAAAAATTTCGAAATTCCCTTAACCAGAAAACAATCAAAACTTTTATTTGCCAAACTCGTTTTAAAATGTTTAAAATATTTTAGAAGTAAAATAAAATAAAGAATGTGACTGTAAATAAAAAAAACAAAAGACTTAAGCAGAAATAATGTTAAAAATAGTAATCAAAAATATTTTGCTATGTTCATAACACGAAATAATTCCTAGAAATGCGGCAGACTCAATGAGATAGCGGCTTAACAAAAGGCAAGACACTACCATTCTTTCATTTTGGCTTTTTACTGTTTCGTTTTTTTTTTTTTTTTGTCAAAACAAATTTTTTTTTTTCTCTCTAAAAAATATTGGTGTTAACGAAACCGGTATTGCAATCCCTAGTTTTTAGGGCAATTTGGAAATTTTTAGGTATCTGCGGACACTAGGGTGGGTCGAAAATCAAATATTTATATTTTCAAAATGCCTGATAGCGCAATAGCTGCGGTTTATCTATTGCAAGCCAAAAATTAAGGCGACGCAGGAGTGATTTATTTTTTTTGAACACCCTATACTTTGAAATAGGTTAATATTATCCTTTTGGTGCCAGATATCAAAATCCCGCTTCCGAGGATCAATTCTTATCAATCTCAGGCACCTTCATGAAAAATTCCATACCTGACCGTACATTACTTTTTTGGGAAACCTTAATCTACTGTAAACTCCCGGGAATTTATCCTGGATCAAGGTTTTCAAAAAAGTACTGTAAAATTAGACTAAATGAAAAAAAATTAATTTTTTTTAAAAATATATTTTTGAAGTGAAACTTCTTATGGGGCGGGTCCGCGAAATGAAGTAAAGTTTTCCGAAGTTTTCAAATGCCGCTTCTCCATTATGGTTCAAAATTAATTTTCTAGAATTAATTTTCAAAATTTCCGGAAGTACTGTGCTTTTGTTATTATATGGATTTCTATCCTAGATTTAAAAATGGAGTCGGCCATTTTTATTACATTGCATTTTTTGTATTTTTAATCCATGGTCGAAAATTCATAGAATAACAAAAGCACAGTACTTCCGGAAATGTTGAAAATTAATTCTAGAAAATTAATTTTGAGCCATAATGGAGAAGCAGCAAATGTTAAAATTTTAAATATTATTTAAATTTTAATAGTATTTAATTAATTAAAATTTAATGATAAAATTTGCCGGAAAAATTATCGACTATGGCAAACTGTTTGAGCAAAAATTTGAAAAAGGTTGAAATTTCCAGTAAAATTTTCGGCTATGCCAAATAGTTTGAAAAAAAAAAATTGAAATTTTCGTCAGTTTCCGTGAAAGTAAATTCGAAGAAGAAAATTTCAAGAAAATTTTTTAATTTCGTTGGGTTTTTATAATTTGAAGTGGTTAAACAGCATGAAATAACGACCCAATAAGAAGTTTGACGTCTTCTTTACGCTATATGCACATAGAGCGTATTTAATTTTTTATCAAAAAAATTCGAATTTTTCGATATAGTAAGACGTAGTCCTACGTAGGGATATGCGCCCATATCCCAGTATAATTTTATTATTTTATTTGACTCATTAATTTTGTTTTTCTTTTTTGGCCCTTCTCAGTATATCCTCAATCTCCCGAAACTCTACGTCTTTAATCCCGTCCCTATCACATTTCAACACTTCAAGCTTCCCTGTTTTGACCTTCTCAACAAAATTAAATTTTACTCCATCAAAAAAAAAAGAAATAAAATATATATTAATAAAAAGCTTTCGTGGTTGCGCGTTTAATTTCTGTATAAAGTTTTATAATCGATCGATTTTATCAGTTTTCGAACGTATGATAAACATAAGCGATAGGAGGTGTGGTTCCTTCACAATTACAAATGATGAATTATTAAATGAGGGATATTAATAGAAGATGCTTGAGATTTTTTTTTCTTTTTATATCATTGAAAGCGGTGACATCACACATTCCAATATATCGATGATATTGTTTTCAAAACTTCTTTTTCCTATGTCTATTCTTTTCTTAGGGTTAGATTTTTTTTTTTTACCCTTTTCTTTTGGTTTGTAAAATGACTCGGGGATACAGACGGAGCACGACTTTTTTACGATACGCAATATATTATATCATTTCTCTTTTTTTTTCAGGGGATTTTCTTCTCCACCTTCTTTTATTTTTATTTAAAGGGATGATTTTTCTACGGTCCATTTTTTTTTGTTTGTACTATTAAAATATTTAATCCTTACGGAAAGGTTTATTTTTTGATGTGTATAAGATCACGACTTTCATGGCTGGATTGAAATTTTAGCTAAGGTAAAATAACATCCCCTTCTCGTAATACGGGAGATGAATATCAATGCGAAAATTATTTGGGAAAACGTTACCTCGAGGAATGGTTGAGATGGAAAAAGATTTTAATACTGAATGATACCTCCTGTTCGTGTTGTTTTTCTGTTTTCGTTTCAATTTGTGAGAAGCACAAAGCGGAATACGCAATGAAATGTGACGATACAAAAATGCAAGACTAAAGTTACTAGAAAATTGAGCAAACGAAAAAAAAAAAAAAAGAATTAACCCTTTTGGTCTGGAAATCTATTCAAGAGGATATTGTGCGCTCTGTGGGATATTTTCCCGGGTATCAATTTATTAGACGTCACCGAGAAATAGTCCGACAACGTTTAAAAAAAGCCGAAAAGAGCTCAATGAGTTCAGCCCTATTAAGTCCGGATTAGAAATTCTTTTCGGACACCTAAAATGTGTCCATTAATCCATAAATTCGCTTCACTACTCCCAGCATTCACTTTAGAGTCACATTTACATTAGGGTGTCCCTTATTTGATGAAGTCATAACGGGGATCTATCAGATTTTATGTCCGTAAATTATACATAGAGCTTTGCCCCAAAAAGCGGTTTTCAGATCACCAATGTATAATACATTTGTCTTGGCTGCAGCGACAAGTAAAGCTGCTTCACTTTCCAGTAAGCAAAGAAATATTAATATTTATAAAATATTTTGTAAATATTATGAAAATATTTTGTAAGTATTATGCAAATATTTTGTGATTATTATGTAAATAATTTGTAAGTGTTATGCAAATATTTTGTAAGTATTATGCAAATAATTTGTAAGTAGGCCTACTATGCAAATATTTTGTAATTATTATGCAAATATTTTGTAATTATTATGCAAATTATTTGTAAATAATTTAATGTAAACCCGTATTTGTAATAAATAATGTCAAACCCGTACTTGTAAATTAATCAAAAAAGAAGAACATGAGCATAATTATAGAGAATTCAAAAATTGTAAAGATGATACTAGGAAAATTTGGGGAAAAATAAATTCAGTAATGGGTAGGAAGGCCAAAGGTAGTGTTGATGAACAGATACTTAAAAACTTTGCAAAAAATAAAAATAATAAGGTTGAAATAAAGGTAATAGCTGATAAATTTGCAAATATGTTTACTGAGGAAGTTAAGAAATTAAGACAATCGTGTAATGAAAAGTTTTTTAAAACGGAGTTACCAGATGATTTATTAACTGATTTTATGACTGATTGGAAATTGGTAGATGAAGGCATAATAAAAGAATATTTAAAAGAAATTAACATGAATAAAAGCCCAGGCATAGATGAAATTCGCATGACTGATATAAGTAACAATGAACAATTAATTCAGCTAATCACTAAATTAATAAATTTATCACTGGAGAGCAGTACTGTACCCGATCTAATGAAAACCTCAATAACTCGACCCCTCTATAAGGGAGGTAAAGCTAATGATTATGTTAATTATAGGCCTCTTCAAATACTATCTTCCGGGGAAAAGTTGTTGGAGAAAGTCGTTTTAAATCAACTGAATGACCATATTCAGAATCAGTTAAGTGATAAGCAATATGCTTACCAAAAAAATAAAAGTGCAGAGATGTTATTGCAAGATTTCACAGACTTCATTTATAATAAACTAAGAGATAAGCAAACAATATTGGTAATGTTCATTGATTTCTCTAAAGCGTTTGACGTATTATTGAAAGAAATAATATTAGAAAGACTAAAAACGTTTGGGATTGGGGGTAAAGTACTGAATTGGTTGACTAATTATTTAACAGAAAGAAAGATTGTGGTTAAAGTTGGAAATGAGTTAAGCATTAGTTTAGACTGGGAAACAGGGGTTCCTCAGGGAAGCTTATTAGGCCCATTGCTTTACTTAGTAACAGTTAATGCTCTTCCAGAATTAATTTCGAAATTCACAGAACTTTGGCTATTTGCTGATGACACTGTGTTAGTTACAGCCTGTAAGGATCTTGAACTAGCGAGATTAAGAATTCAAAAAGATTATATAACTTTACAAAAATGGGCGCATGATGTTGGCTTACCTATCAATTTTAGAAAAACTAAATGCCTTCAGATATCAAACAACGGTTATTTCGATCATAAGCTAAAAATATTGCACCATTCTCACGACTGTCTTCATCAAAATTTACTAAACTGTAAATGTACTGAAATAATTGAACAAGTTACCAATCACAAATATCTAGGTCTTATATTTGATAACTGTATGAGTTGGGATAATCACGTAGAGTATTTAAGCAATAAACTTAGATCTTTGATATTCGCCTTTCATAGATTAAATAATTTAGTTGATTTAAAAACCCTCAAAAATATATACTATGCTTTGGTAAATTCTGTACTATCATATGGGATTGAATGTTATGGAAATACGACCCAACCAATAGAAAAATGCTAGAAAGACTCCAAACAAGAATTATCAAATTAATTACAAAAGATAAAGTTAATGACGAAAAAGAATTATTTCAGAACCTAGAAATTTTACCACTAACTGAATTGTTTATTTTTAAGAGAATATTGAGAAATTACAAAAACAACAATTATGTAAAAGCAAAGACCAAAATCAGAAATACAAGGTTTGATTCTTATTTACCATCAATACCTTATAACAAGTACGGTATGAAGACGATATCCTTTCAAATAAACACATTTTTAAATATTGTGATCAAAAAAATAAAAAATTTCCCTGAAATGTCCAATAAAATGTTCAGAAAAAAACTGAAAGAACTACTGCTACAAAAAGATAGTAATTTTAACTTTTAGTTTCTTTGTATTTAAATTGTATTGTTAATAATAATAATCCATACCGGAGCAGAAGGATCGAAATGATCCATTGTTCTTCGGTCAGGTTTAACCAAATTGTAAAACTTTATTTGTATTAATAAAATTGAATTGAATTGAATTGAAATACTATGCAAATATTTTGTGGGAGCTTTCCAAAGGGGGGTGTATTTCGTATTTCGTGTAATTCTAATTCCACGATCTGCTATTTGATCAAATGAAGAACGTGGAAGTAGAAAAATACGAAATACGAAATACACCCCCCTTTGGAAAGCTCCCTGTAAATACTATGCAAATATTTTGTAAGTATTATTGAAATGTTATGCAAATGATTTGTAAATATTATGTAAATATTTTGTAATTATTATGCAAATATTTTGTAAGTATTATGCAAGTATTTTGTAAGTATTATGCAAATGATTTGTCATTATGCAAATGATTTGTAAATATTATGCAAATATTTTGTAAGTATTATGCAAATTTAAATATTTACGAGAACAAATTTCGTTTACTGCTTTTTAATTACCCAGCATAGGAAATGCTAAGATTTTGTCGGGAAAAAACCGGAGCAGGGCATAACGATGGAAAGAAATTTTCGAGAAAAATTAACAACTCGTACCCATGGAGGACTCGAACCCCCGTCTTCCCGTTTGGCCCGGGATGTTCTAAACCTCTAAACTATCTCAGTTCTCGTAACTAATCTCAGCTCGTTAGTTTAGAGGTTTAGAACATCCCGGGCCAAACGGGAAGACGGGGGTTCGAGTCCTCCATGGGTACGAGTTGTTAATTTTTCTCGAAAATTTCTTTCCATCGTTATGCCCTGCTCCGGTTTTTTCCCGCCAAAATCTTATTATGCAAATATTATGCAAATATTTTGTAAATATTTTTCAATATTTTAAAAGTATTTTCCAGCATTTTAAAAATATTTTTCAATATTTGAAAAATATTATGCGACTATTTTTAGAAACGATAAAAATATTTTTAAGATCTTTCATCTTTGTCACACGGTGCTCAACCGGTGCTCAACCAGTCTCCGATTATCGGGCGGAATGGACGAAAAAATCGGACTTCACAGCGGGTTTAGGGATCATGAATATAGTCCGAAACAAGCAACCGCCAAATCGCATCAGATCATCCTGGGCCCCCACTAGGGCCCCCCGGGAGCCCCAAACTTCTCCTTGATCGTGTTGTATATCATATGAAAACCCGTTGCAAATGCTGTCGAATGAGACCTTACAGAGATTTCTATCTGTTATAGGCATCAAGATATCGTCATTTAAACCATTCAAAATGAAGGATCAATTTTAGACTCTTTTAAATGTCAGTATCTTCATGCCTATAACAGATAGAAATCTCTGTAAGGTCTCATTCGACAGCATTTGCAACGGGTTTTCATATGATATACAACACGACTAAGAAGAAGTTTAGGGCTCCCGGGGGGCCCTAGTGGGGGCCCAGGATGATCTGACGCGATTTGGCGGTTGCTTGTTTCGGACTATATTCATGATCCCTAAACCCGCTGTGAAGTCAGATTTTTTCGTCCATTCCGCCCGATAATCGGAGGCTGGTTGAGCACCGTGGTCAAAATTTATAAAATATTTTTTTTAAAAATATTTTATAAATATTAATATTTCTTTGCTTACTGGGAGGCGCTAAACACGAATTTAGTTCCTGACAAGTGAAACTGAAACTGAATACAAACAATGTCACTTATCATCTCAGAATCCAGAGTTTCCCCTCTACGTCTAATGGCTATAACCCTCCAAAAGAGCCGAAAAATCACTGATTTCCAGTGCTTCCAACATCTAAAATTGTTAAATCTCTTGAAAAAGTTCATGTGACATTAAAACAGGAAAAAAGAAAAAAAAAATTAAATCATTCACTCCGGGAATTTGTCTATGCAATTGCCAATTGCAATAAAACACTATTTGGCAAATGACACGATTAAACATAAACAAAAGAAGGAAACTATTTTAGATGATGATAGATGATGGCAAAAATCGGGGCAAACCCCGGAGGCTTCCTACGCCTATTAAATTATGTCGAGTAATGTTTCAAAGAAACGGAAATGTAAAAAAAAAAAAAAAAGTTTTGACAGAATTCAAAACCGCAGCAAGATCGTTTCATGAGTTAATATTTAAATCTGGGTACTAGAAAAAAAAAAAAATGAAACGAACATCCGTTGCAAAAGAAACAAGAATAAAAACCACAATGGCGTTAAAAAAAATTTTTCTCAATTCATTTTTTTAATTGCTTGTCCAGTTCAGGTTTTTCTTTTCGTGTCTTCGAAAAAAAATCAAGAATCATTATTTAGGTTACCAGTTCCCTTAAAAAAAAAAATTAGGCAAGTCATGGTAAATAATAATTTTTAACTATTATTTCCAAAACGGTCAACTTCAGGGATTCTTGAAATTTAAGCGTTGGCTTCCACGGTATTAAAAAAAAATGGAAGGGGATTTTGTTGATACAATAAAACGAGAAATGAGTCAGCCCTGTAACATGAGCAAGGTCTCGAATTGACATCACCAGTTTTCTTTTAATTACAGTTTTTTTTTTTTTTTTTTTTTTTTACTCCTCTTCATTCATTCGAAATGTTTTTTAGGCTTTTTATCTAAACAGTGAACGTCTGTTTCGAGAAAGGATGGTTTAGTTTCGAGCTTATCTTATTTCCTTATAAGATCATCCAACTAAAAAAAAAAAAATCAATTTCGAATGAACAACATCGACATAATTCGTGGAGTTTTCATGTCATCAATATTCAAACGATGTCACGTCACATGGGTATAGAGTCCGCGCCTTTGACTATGATCTCATACTACGTGCCTTGTTGGGTTTTTGAGAAGGTGTAAAACTTTCTAGCATGTCTGATTCATGCGGGGCAAGGCGATCCGATCTGTAAAATATGACAAATCATCACGTGGTAAACTCAAAAATTACGATTGGCTCAAAATATTTTGTAAATATTTTCTTTAGGAAAACACGATTTTAAATTTTCAGCCAACAGAGGTGCGGCGGTTATTGCCAAATTTATTGAAATTTTTTTTGAATTTCCGACGTGGTGACATAAGAACGCTTGCAGATTTTTAATAAGCTTTCTCATCGATAAATTTAGAAGCTTTAACCGTTCGATTTCGCGCTACTTTATAAATGGTAGACGGGGGGGTTTGTTTTATTAAGGGTGTGACATCCAATTGGGATTCGTGGGTTTTCACTTCTCATGTTTAAGCATTTAGGATTTGTTTGGTTTTGGGTGTGAAATTTTTAACCTATCAACAGGATTGCTTTCAGGGCGTGACAAAGTGGGATTTGAGGTTTTTCACTTCACTGTTCAAACGATCGTCAGGTTTCATCTTGAGGCGATAACGCTTCAATTATCGACGGGATTGATTCAGAAGGTCGGAATCCGCAAATATGCCTTTGGTATATATGTATAGTATTAAATATGCAGTTACTCGAAACTGCCCCGATTTTAATTATCAAGGCTAGAAATTGTTTGGCTGGTACAAGCCGAGGGGTTGGGTTACCCACTTCAGAAACAAGTGTACGCCACATGGAAAAAATGCAAAATATTGAAAACTATAGATCGGTTTTTTTTTTTTTTTTTTTTTTTTTTTTTTTTTTTTTTTTGTCAAAAAATTGCTCTATATTTGGCCGAAAACGGTGTTTGGCTTGTTAGGGGTAATTTTCTAATTTCAAATCTCGTGCCCCCAAAAATGGTTCTCCTTGGCATACTGATATCTCCGAATTTTTTTTTTTAATTTTTTACTCAACGGAAAAGCGTGGGGACTTGAGCTTAAAGTTCCGAAAATTTCCATAAGAGAGAAAAAATGCGAAAAAATGAGGTTTCTTATCGGAAATTTTCCGTAGAACACAAATCTGAAGTCCGTTTTTTTAAAGCTAAAAGCCAAAATATAGCAAAAAAACGTCGTAAACAAGCGACAAAATGTACCAAGTCCTCGGTTTCCCTCGTATTTTGGCCTCTAGTTCAAAAACTGGACCAGATATAAAAAAAAGGACCTCAGATTCGTGATCTACGGAAAATTTCCGATAAGAAAGCCACATTTTTTCGCGAAAAAAAAATTTTTGTTTTTTCTTTAGTTTTTTTTTTTTTTTTTTTTTTTTGTCAAAAAATTGCTTTGTTTTTGGCCGAAAACGGTGTTTGGCTTGTTAGGGGTAATTCTGATCGAAACGGAATGGTTATGTTTGGATTCTACTATGTCGAAAACGAATTTTAGCATGATTTGATCCCCCAAAAAAATTGTCAAAGGGGTGAAAATCGACTTGAAATTTAACTTTTTTACCAAAAATTGCTACTTTCGGCCAAATAAAAGGTGTTCGGCCAATTAGGGGTGATTCTGATCGAAAAGGGATAATCATTTTCGGATTCTACGACACGTCGAAAACATATAGACAATTCGTTTTGGTCCCAAAAAATTACTCCTAAAGTTTCGAAAAAATGTTTTAAAAAATTCCAAAAAAAATATGTTTTGACAGAATTCAAAACCGCAGCAAGATCGTTTCATGATTTAATATTTAAATCTAAGTACTTAAAAAAAAAAAATGAAACGAACATCCGTTGCAAAAAAAAAAAAAAATTTCAAGCAAAAATTGACAAAATGGCGGTGAGCCACCCCTAAACGTGATTAGAAAAATCTAAAAAGACCATATGAAAAGTAAAAATCACATGAAGAACAAAATCGCGAAAATTTGAACCACACAAATCAAGGACCCATAAACTTGCCCAAAATTATGCATGTCTAAATTTTCGTATAATAATTGATACAAAAATAATAAATTTTTTCCCTTTATTTTGCAACATTTTACCCACTTTTTGCACCAGTTTTTCGTACGGGAACCCTTTTTTGGGAACCCTTTGTACTAACGAATCAACACCTTCGGTGAAAATTTCAGAATTTTTACATAAATTACATTTTCTTAAAAATTGGGTTGGCGATAAAGTTCCAAAATTCCCGGGAATTTATCCTAGATCCAAATTTTAAAAAAAATCAGCCGATGTAGAAATCTGAAAATTTTACAGACGGTGCTTATTCGCCAGCAGAAAGACGCTTCGTAAGTATATTTTGGATGTTTTGCTCCTAAAAGTTATAAAACGATTTTCAACGTATAGGGTGTTAAAAAATAAAGTAGACAAGAACCCAGCCATAATATTCCCGATCGGAAACTGGAGGACCAGTATAACCAATCCTTCAAATGTGGAATATTTTTTCTAGGACACGGTGAACTGTATATACTAGCTATACACCTAAGATATCGATGACATAAGCTTAGAAAAATTCAAGACGCTACATCAGAGGCTTTCAGGATAAAAATCCTATTTCTTATCCGCCATCCTAAAAAAACGCAACGTTGAAAACACTCGAAAGAATTAAACCACTCAAAGCTCGACTATTACAGTATTTAGGTCATTCCTTCAACGGACAACAAACTGACCCAACAACACTAAACCATTATTGTGAACACCTTAATTTATTACCTTAATTTTCGGAGCGACCAGCAAAAATCCCTCGAAGGACGTCCAGATCCAAAATTCACCGCTTCTTCCGCTCCCGTGATTGGAGGAACCATCGGCTTCGGCCCAGCTAAATCTGAAAAAAAGACAACAAAAAAAAATTAAAAAAATACAAATTAGAAGAGGCGACCCTAACTTCAACGAAAACAAAGCCGGTACGATTAAATAAATAACCTTTACACGTAAAATTATTTACATGTAATTGTTCTCTGATGACTATGATTAAACCTCCCCTTGTATTTAAGAAACCCGACATGAGTTAGGACGTCCGAAAAATATTGTTTCCATTTTGGAAACACTTTTTTTTTTTTCGACCTGATCTTTTGTTTTCAATTATGACATCGCTTTTTTTTTTTATTATTTAAAGTACGTTGTCCTTACGCGATAATTATTCATAATCGATCGATTCATTCGTTTTTTTACAGCCCTACGTGTGCCATTCATATTAGCAATACCACAAGAATTACTGCCAATTAAACTCATCCGCACCTGCTACGGATTAAGTCATAATTCGTTTCCTTTCCAATCTTTTTTTTTTTTTTTTTTCAATAGCGCACAGATGTAGGCCTGAAGATGAGTCAATTAACTTTTTTTTTTATCGAAAATAGCGCGGTCACAAGATGCTAACCGCCTCACTCACAATAGGTCTTGCAAGGTCTGATGTAATCTACTAGGAAGCAATCATGTTTATAATTAGATCCATATGAATTAAAATCAAAAGGAAAGATGCATTAAATATAGAAATGAGTCAGCACCTGTTTTTCAATCGGCTTAATGCTTTTTCAAATATAAATCCTGTTTATCCCATTGGTTAAATTATTGCGAAAGAGGTATCAACGATCCCGTTTAATTTTTTTTTTTTTTTTTTTTTTTTTTTTTTTTCGAAAAAATGTATTTTTGCTGACGGTCATTATTGTTACGATTTTTTTAAATGATGAACGGTCCATTAAATGTAAACAAAAAAAAAGCGAGGAGATATTAAAAGAAAAATGATTTTATGGTTTTTTTTTTCTTTTTGCATTCGCCATGTGGAAGATGCATAACTAAAGAATTTCCGAACGGTATTTCGCGCCAAATGACATTTTTTTTTTTTTTTTAAGACCGTGAAGCGGAATTTTAGTCCATCACAAAGTATGCACGGTGAACGGGCGATATTCCGTGAAATTTTTTCCCCCTATTTTGTAACGCATATTTGTGACAGAGGTTATTCACCTGGAAGAAAGAACAAGGCTTTAGGGAATCACAAAAATATATATATAATATAAATAAACCTCTGCGGAGAAGAAAAAGCAGAAGAAAAAAGAGGATGACAAACATAGCGATCTCTGATACTAACGAGTCACGTTATCTTATTAAATAATAATTTAGCATGAAATATACGATAAAAAAAACACAAGAATGTATGAAATGAAGTGAAAAAAAAGGGGAGAAAAAAACTTGGACGTGATATTAAAAAAAAGTCGAATTTTTAAAAAATTTGTAACAGGCCCGGACTGGAATTCCTGATGTTGCAGGAAAATTTTTATGCTTGAAAAAGATTTTTATGCTTAAAAAAATTATGCATAAATGATTGCATTCAGTAAGGAGCTAATCATACTTCAGTCCCCAACTATAAAACATATTCCGCTTTTATTCTTCGTTTGGGCCATTTTTTAATTTTCTTCTATAAAATAATTTTACAATTTTTTCAAGTTAAAAAAAAAAAAAAAAAAAAAAAATACACAAAATTTATGGTGGTGTTGGGGGACCCTGACAAAACTCCAAAATTTCCAGAACCCCAATTCGGGGTTCAGTAAATCGGGATAAAAGAGTGGAAAAGTACTTTATTTTGTTTTATTTTATTTTAGTTTGAATTATTTTATAATTTTTTTTATGACAAGCAGTTATTAAAATGGACGATATAAAAAAATATAAAAAAATATAGATAAAAAAAATGCGATATTAAAATGGACGCTTTTTAACAAGTTGTAAAATGTTGTAAATATTTGTAAAAAGTTGTAAATATTTCTCAAGAGTTGTAAAAAGTTGTAAATATTGGTACCAAGTTGTAAATATTTACAACTCTTGACAACAATTGACAAATATTTAAAACTCTTGACAACTATTTACAACTCTTGACAACTATTTACAACTCTTGACAACTCTTGACAAATATTTACAACTCTTGACAACAATTGACAAATATTTACAACTCTTGACAACTATTTACAACTCTTGACAACTCTTGAAAATTTTTACAACTCTTGACAACCCGTGACAACTCTTGACAAATATTTACAACTCTTGACAACTCTTGACAAATATTTACAACTCTTGACAACTCGTGACAACTCTAGACATCTATTTACAACTCTTGACAATTATTTACAACTCTTGACAAATATTTACAACTCTTGACAACAATTGACAAATATTTACAACTCTTGATAATCATTTACAACTCTTGACAAATATTTAGAACTCTTGTAACTTGTCAAGAGTTGTAAATATTTGTCAAGAGTTGTCAAGGGTTGTAAATATTTGTCAAGAGTTGTCAAGAGTTGTAAATAGTTGTCAAGAGTTGTAAATATTTGTCAAGAGTTGTCAAGAGTTGTAAATAGTTGTCAAGAGTTGTAAATATTTGTCAATTGTCGTCAAGAGTTGTAAATTTTTGTCAAGAGTTGTATATAATTGTCAAGAGTTGTAAATAGTTGTCACGAGTTGTCAAGAGTTGTAAATAGTTGTCAAGAGTTGTCACGAGTTGTCAGGAGTTGTAAATATTTGTCAAGAGTTGTCAAGAGTTGTAAATAATTGTCAAGAGTTGTCACTAGTTGTCAAGAGTTGTAAATATTTGTCAAGAGTTGTCAAGAGTTGTAAATAGTTGTCAGGAGTTGTAAATATTTGTCAATTGTCGTCAAGAGTTGTAAATATTTGTCAAGAGTTGCAAATAATTTTCAAGAGTTGTAAATATTTGTCAAGAGTTGTAAATAATTGTCAAGAGTTGTAAATAGATGTCAAGAGCTGTCACGAGTTGTCACGAGTTGTCAAGAGTTGTAAATATTTGTCAAGAGTTGTCAAGAGTTGTAAATAGTTGTCAAGAGTTGTAAATAGTTGTCAAGAGTTGTACATATTTGTCAATTGTTGTCAAGAGTTGTAAAAAGTTGTTAAAAGTTGTAAATATTTGTACAAAGTTTAAATATTTGCAAAAAGTTGTAAACATTTTTACGTAAGACATATTTGTACATTTGGGATTAAAGCCAGTCCTTAATTTAATTAAAATTACAAAAAAAAAGTCGGGAAAGCAAAAATGCAAAAGTCCGAATTTGCAGAACCTCGAACATAATTAATGCTAAATTATAGTACTTTCAGAACCCAGAATTCTCAGAACCCCGATTCTGGGTTCTGCATTTCGGGAGTTTGTCATAGACTCAGTGTTGGCATCGATGCTGGAATCGGCACCGGCACCAGCACCAGCCAAAAAAATTTTGCCAAAAAAAAAATTGGCCGGCTCTGGCGCCAGCTTTTGGATATTTCGGCGCCAATGCCGGCGTCGGCTTCAACCAATTTTTACCGGCTTCGGACCCCTGTCGTTTTTAAAAAGGTAACCTGAAAGTGCGGACACCGCAGATGGTCTTCCATTTGCATCGCCAAAGAATCATCCAGACGACTTAAAAAGAGAAAAAAATTTTAAGTTCAATGCCTTTAAAAAAAAAAAAATAAATAAATAAATAAAAATACAGCTGAATAAGCTAATTTAACTTGATCAGACTTGATTATTTTTTCATTTATTTATTTCACTCCGTATATATAATTCCCCTTTTTACGAATTCCGTTTGTTTTGAGAAACTCGAATAATGAAGACCATCCGAGGGAAATGAATGGACTCGAAAAAAGCAGAAACTTTTGAATCAAAGCGATATAAAAAAAATAGCGCCTGCTTTTTTTTTCTCTTTAAATCATCATTATTTTTTGATTCAAGCCAAGTCAGAAAATGATAAATTAATGATGTTTATTTTGAAAAAAAAAAAAAAAAAAAACTGGGCCCAGTCGACATCAAAGAACAGCAACGCAATAACTGTCAAAGAAAAAACAAAATCATGTAAACACCACGCCCTAAGGCTAATCTGTTCAAATAGTTCCAGAATAAAAATTATTAATTAAAAAAATCATAACAAATGAATTCGAAACGTCAAATAAAAAAAAAAACGAAGCGTTACATCTAACAGACTTCGCCTTCCATTTACAACGTATGCGATCGGCTTAGCTCCCAAGCACAACAAGATAGCTAAAACCGGAAAAATTTCCCCCCCATCGCTTCATGCATCTTTGAAAATCGTAATTAATAAATTTTAAGAGGAAATTACATCGGTTTTACATTATTCAACGGGAAATGATGTTCATCCAAGATAAAATTATCGGCATCTGCGATTTTAAATGATAAATTAACATTCTACTGGGAATTATCGAAAATTTAAAAAAAGGAAAAAAAAAAATTAATAATAAATTCTGGTTCTGCTCCTGTGAGAAAAAAATTTAGAAAAAAATCATACTATTTATCAACCCCTATATTACCTCTTAACTCATTGACTCCAATAAAAAAATACTTTTCATCGCTTCGTCTCCTTTAATTTAATTAAAAAAGAAGACGAGAGAAAAAAAATTCAACAAAAAGTCATCAAAGAAATATGTGTGTTCCAAGAGATTACGCATGCGCAACGGAGAAAAAAAATTGACCAAAAAGAACACTGCGGGCTTTTTTAAAGGATTTTATTTCATGTCGGTGCATGTGATGTGGTTGGTGCGCAAGCGGCTTTTTTTTTTTTTTTTTTTTAATTCTTTAATTGTGGTACGAAATAATTTCGGTTGAGAAAAACTAATTTCCCAACTTTTGTAAAGTTTTCTCCTTTTTTTTAAAAAATATCATTTAAGATTTAATTTCGGGTAATTATGAATTTCCTTTGTTTTTTTCGAAAATGGAGATTTTTATCTGGAGTCTTTGAAATACTGTCTGCAATTTTAAGAAAAAAATGAAATGGATATTTTCGCAAAACGTTTGGCGAAGTTTTTTCTTTCTTTCTAATTACTTGTAAATTCCTGCTATTTTAAAAATAAGAAAAGCATTTTGGCTACCAATTTGTTTTTAAACCTATAAATTTAAATTGCAGATTTTTATTTTTTTGTAGATAAGGTGCTACCCAAGTAAAAGTGCTGGTGCAGGCGCCCCGGAGGTCAAAAAAAGTGTTGGGGCGCGTTATTCCCATCCCTCCCCATTGCAAAAGCGCCACTATTATAAAAATACTACACACTGTCCACGATCCATTTGATACCGACTACTTCCAAGTTATGAAAGAATTCAACTTCTCAATTGAAGTAGTGCAAAAACTTTTTGGCAACACTTCAGCAATATTACCTTACGATAGGTTTTAAACGAGAAAAAATGTTTTAAGGCGGATGCGTGGCAATAACTTTGTGACCAAAATTTAAAACTACAGTCGGACCGGTTATAACGATTTTTTTAAATTTTTTTCAATATTTTAAAAATATTATGAAAGTATTTTTTAAACAAGAAACGATAAAAATATTTTTAAAATGTTGACAAAGATTTTAAAAATATTTCAGTTGGTTTTTCTTAGAGATTCATTATATACCGTATATTTTTGGGTCAGTAGATATTTATAAATATATATGATATATAATATATTTAGTATATATTTACCAATTTGGTATATTTTTAAATTTGGAAGCTTTTTACTTGGCGGCCAAATAGGCCAAAACTCTGCCAAAAATGTCATTTTGTGTGCTTGCATCTATTTGATTCATAAGTTATAACTCTTACTCAGTTAAATAAAGTTAAAAAAACTTTTTAAAAAAAATAAAAATATAAACATTTTTACGAAATTCGCATTGAAATTTAACGGAAACAAAAATAAATAAATAAACGGCGTCTGCAGAGTCGTAAATATACACGGCGGAACAGTTTTTGAGTGGTTTTATTAAGGTAAACACGGGAAACACCGCCATTAAAATTGTTCCGCCGTGTATACGCCATACGGCGTATAGTAATTAAATAGAAGCAGCATCTCTAGTTTTGTTTCAAAAAATATTAAAAAATATTTACAAAATATTGAAAACAATTTACAAAACATTGAAAAATATTTACAAAATATTTACGAAATATTTTATAAATATTAATTTTTTTTTGTTTATTCAGGAATTTAAGGGACTGGGAAAATTTGTTCGTTATAACGGAATTCGTTTAAAGCGACTTTTTTTTTTACATTGAAAAGATAGAGAACCAACCAAATGTTTCGTATTTGTTCGTTAAATCCAGACTTTTGTCTTAAGCGAGTTCGTTGTAAGTGGGTCCGACTGCATTCCAGTTAGAAAAATTGCCTCGTCTGGTAAACTGTGAAAGTTTGTCTCCTATTATACCCAATTGTGCTAAAATTTAAAGACTAAAAAATTGTGAAATAGTGTATTTCAAAATAAGGGTGGAAAGAGAGATTTCCCAAACCAAGCCGGACAGTGAAAGTAGAAATACGAAAGTGTGAACCTCGCCTACTCTCTGCATTTCTTTCTTGATTTTTCATCTGTTTTTTTATTACAATAATACATCGAAATGTAAACAAGTATCTGAGAAAACTTTTTATTCTAATTCAAACTCAAAAATTCAAGTCGCCATTTTGGCACTTGAATAAAATAGGACAGTTGATTTTAGGACACAAAAATCAAAAAGCGATCTGTAGAAAATGTAAATTTTTGTTCTTACTTACTATCAATGACAAAAGTATTTGAGTTAATGACGACATTGCCCGCAAGGGGCGCTGCATGCAGTGGTCAGTTAGAGACCCTATATGAAAAGAGACTAGCGAATTTACATTGGCGCCATATTATTCAATATGGCACCTTACAATGTTTACCAAGGGGTTTTCGGGGTCGCTGACTTTAAATCTGACGGAAAAAATTTCTATCTCGCAATTCAAGATGGCGGAAAAAGCGTAAACCCTAAAACTCTTTTAAATTTCTTGCGCATTATCTGTTAAAAGCTTCCCCTGCACCAGTATCCTGAAGTCTAATTAATAGGTATATATTTGTGGATTTATTAGTAAACAAATAGAGCGGCTCTATATCGCATATGTTTAGCTTATGAAACTGAAAACCAGAACTCATAATTACATTTGTTTTGCTTCTGGAACATTTGTAAGTTAAAACTTTAAGTAGGTACGTAAGTTAAAAGTTTAACTTACACGTTAATAACGTTATAAAAACGTTTTCTTTTGTTTTAGAGCCTAAGGTTCATTTATAAGACTTCCAAAAAAAAAATTTGAGGCGGGGGTGAATTTTTAAAATAAGCTTCCGCCGTTAAAAGGTTAACATACGATGACCAGTAAAACAAAGTTCTCATCTGACGTTTTCTGAGAAAAAGTAATCATACAAAGTATTATCTGCGACAGTTGAAACTTTGTACTGTACGATTATTTTTTTCTCAGAAAACGTCGGATAGAATTTTTTTCGATTTGAAATCTTCGAAAATAAGATGAGTTGCGAAATTTCAAAAAAGCATACGAAAGAGGGCGATTTAAAAAATCTTTCTTCGTAAAAAAAAAAAAAATCTAAAAAAAAGAAAAAAGTCAGATAGAACCCTATTCGAATTAGGTCGCGAAAATAATATAGAAATCTCAGCTAATTTTTCCGAAATGGAAAGAAGTATTTTCGCGGTACTTTTTTGAAATTAAATGAAAGAGTATGGTTGGCAATTCTCGGGCGGGATGCATAATTTATGACTATAGGTACTAAATCAGCAAACTCATTCCTTAACCCTAAACCCTATTGAACCCTAAAAATTAAAACCCCGTAACTCAACGAAAAGGTTAACTTCCCCACAAGAAGTGGCTATTTTTTCCTTTTCTTTCTCTCTTATTTCCGGTTAAAAATTCAAGCCCGTATCACAGATTAGCCAAAAAACCTAACAAAATAAGCTTATTTCAAAACCGAGTCGCTACTTTGGTAATTAGCTTCTTAACACCCAACATCTCATATTTATTTTATGAAAATAAATTCCCTGCCGAAAAACTTTATAATCCAGCTCCTTCACTTTCATTACACCTGTATTTAATGAGGATTTTGGTTAACACATAGTTAACCAAAAAAATAATAACATCCCAGAATGATAATAATAGGTTAACTGAAACGTAAACAGTCCGTATTCTAATTTAAATAACTACATTCGCTTTGCCAAATGACTATTCCCTTAACTCGGATAAAATCTACCATTTAATGGATTTAAATACAAATATTTCATGTTGATGCCGACATTGCTCAAGGCCAATCCAAAAAAAAAAAAAAAAAAAAGTATTCACTGACAATTATAATTAAGATAGCCATTGAAATATTTTTATTATTTTTCTTCGAACCCCCTAGTGTTTAACTATAAATTTTTTTTAATAAAAAAATTTTTTTTTTCTCAACAAACTGACGTTAATTATTTCGTACCTGGTTTAATGAATTTAATAATTGACCAGATTATTTAAAAAAAATATATATATTATCTAGGGAATTATGTGCTTGACACGCAGGGAGAGGGAATAACGAGAGGGAACAAATCGAAAGTGATCATGTAGTGATGACAGATCTCGTATTGTTTTGATATATCAAATGACAGGTGCTCGCGTCCACGGGTGTCAAGTGTCATCCTTCAGAACTGTACCGTCCGACTTAATTTCTCATCGAGTTAAAATTTTTTCAGCTATATCATGTTTCACGTGAGGATTGTATCTTGCATACTGATCGGGGGTTTCGGTGAGTAAAACTGGATACGCCACTTATTTTAGATTTAAAACGAAAAGCTGATTAATTTTCATTTCGGAAAACTGATTTTCCAATTTTTGAAAATAAACTTTTCCGCTCGACTTTCCAATTGAAAAAGCGAAAGTTGTCGCTCAGTCAGCAAGATTTCCTTATCTTAATCACAATTGCCAAAAAAAAAAAGAATGTATTGCAGGACTCACCATCTTTGAGATTTCTTCTGGAAATGCGATGCCAGGTGGCAGGAATCGAGGTGGCTAGAGCTCATAGTGTCGTTGATTGGGGGTTGCATTACTTTCGAAATTTTCCCGAGCAGTCCTTTAGACTACTACTTTAAAAAAAAGAAGTTACTTTAAATCCCTAACCTACCAAACCGACCGAACAAAGGTCAACCCTGTGCGAAAGTGACCTACGGAAATCTATGCGGATCAACGAAAAAAATTTAAACGCGCGAAGCAACCCCCTGAAAAAAAATATCAAACATCAGCATCTGGAAAAAAGAAAAAATATATATAAATTAAGAATACTCATAACTTAGAAGTATGGATCGATTTCCGGAGGTCCTAAGCTCGCAATAGATCGAGTTAAAATGCAAACAATCGCATTTCAAGGGAGGAATTTCTATTTCTATTTTCAAAATTAAAATGATAAGAAAACTGGTAGATTCATCATAAACAATTTTTAAAAATAGTAAAGCACTTAATAATAACAGATTTCCAGCGTCTAGCAAACTCAAACAAGCCAAAGGAGAAATATGGGGAAATAAAAAAAGGAGGAGGTTCCCACTTCCCCTGCACGGATTAGCAATTATTACTAATAGTGATTATCTTATTAGTAATTATACATCTACCTGAAGCTGAGGGTAAATTTTATACTCCCTCTGTCCCAAAATACTTTGTGTGTTTCTCATTTTTATTTCCCATTTCTCAAGCTTTTGATTTTTGCCGGAAGTGATTGTACCACTTTACTCACCCACCCAAGCACTATTTCACACCACCCCCCCATCCCCCCCAGGGGTCCCCCCCTTTGGGAAATAAATTACCGAAAAAATGGAAAAAATTAAAAATTTCTATTATTTTCGCCCCGTTTCAGAAACGAACGCGAAAAATTTGAAAGTGGTCGGAAATGAGAGAGTACATTAACCTAAACAAGATTCCTCCATGAGAAAATTTTTTTCATTTGTCGCAACCCCCCAAAAAAATTTAATATGTCGAGGGTCCGACCAAGGGGGCGAATTTTTAAATCTCGATTAAATGGTCGCGAAACGTTTGTTACGGGGGTTTTTTAGGTCGCTGATTTCGATTCTGAGGTCCGTTTTTGAAAATTCAAGATGGCGGATCCAAAATGGCGGACCTTTTCTTAATAAATCGATTGTTTTTCACTAAAACACGTAATCGGGGGGTTATTAAGGCCGCTGATTTCGATTCTGAAATCTGTTTTTGAAAATTCAAGATGGCGGAACCAATATGGCCGACCTTTTTTCAAAAATTCGACTTTCTTTCACATAAGCACGTAATCGGGGGGTTATTAAGGCCGCTGATTTCGATTCTGAGGTCCGTTTTTGAAAATTCAAGATGGCGAATCCAATATGGCTGACCTTTTTTCAAAAATTCGATTTTTTTCCTACATAAACACTTGTCCGGGGGGTTATTAGGGACGTTGATTCCGAATCTGAGGTTAGTTTTTACGATAGTTCAAGATGGCGGATCCAATATGGCGGATGATTCCAAAAAAATTTTTTTTAAATTCAGTCAAATTCATGATTGGGGGTTATCGGTGAAAGTCCGCCATATTGCATCCGCCATCATAAATTTTTAAAAACGGACCTTAGAATCGAAATCAGCGTCCCTAATAACCCCCCGGACAAGTGTTTATGTAGGAAAAAAATCGAATTTTTGAAAAAAGGTCAGCCATATTGGATTCGCCATCTTGAATTTTAAAAAACCGACCTCAAAATCAAAATCAGCGTCCTCAATAACCCCCCGATTACGTGCTTATGTGAAAGAAAGTCGAATTTTTGAAAAAAGGTCGGCCATATTGGTTCCGCCATCTTGAATTTTCAAAAACAGATTTCAGAATCGAAATCAGCGGCCTCAATAACCCCCCGATTACGTGTTTTAGTGAAAAACAATCGATTTATTAAGAAAAGGTCCGCCATTTTGGATCCGCCATCTTGAATTTTCAAAAACGGACCTCAGAATCGAAATCAGCGACCTAAAAAACCCCCGTAACAAACGTTTCGCGACCATTTAATCGAGATTTAAAAATTCGCCCCCTTGGTCGGACCCTCGACATATTAAATTTTTTTGGGGGGTTGCGACAAATGAAAAAAATTTTCTCATGGAGGAATCTTGTTTAGGTTAATGTACTCTCTCATTTCCGACCACTTTCAAATTTTTCGCGTTCGTTTCTGAAACGGGGCGAAAATAATAGAAATTTTTAATTTTTTCCATTTTTTCGGTAATTTATTTCCCAAAGGGGGGGACCCCTGGGGGGGATGGGGGGGTGGTGTGAAATAGTGCTTGGGTGGGTGAGTAAAGTGGTAGAATCAGTTCCGGCAAAAATCAAAAGCTTGAGAAATGGGAAATAAAAATGAGAAACACACAAAGTATTTTGGGACAGAGGGAGTATATATTATTAGTAATGTTTACCTTACTTAAGGTCATTTTTACCATACTTATAGTAAAAAGACCACAAATTTTTGGTCGGTATTAAATTAACAAAACGCTCAGTAAAAGAATTAAATGGGCAGTATTTTATTACGTTTTGGGCAGTAAATATAACATAAATGGTCAGTAAAAAATTATTATTTTGGTCAGTAAATTAACAAAACGGCCAGTATATTTTCATAGATTTATGCAAAAAATAAAAATAAAAATTAGGTAAAACTCTTACCAATTAAGCTATACAACCAGGGCTCTAGTCAGCCAATCCTCGGACGTTACACACCACGTCCATAAGCTAAGTATGGTGCGGACGTTACAGTCCGCGTAAATTGGCCCTAGTAGCTTTTTTCAGGCTCCCTCGTCGACTTTTTCTCCGATCGGGACTAGCTTAGCCGATGGAGGGATTTTTTTCCGCCAGCATTCACCTCTGATACTCGTGTGTATCATGTGAAGAAGATCGATGTGTCACAGGGTTCGGATTCCCTGTCTAAATAAATCAGGTCCCGCTCATTCGTAAAGTACTTTTGCGATATGAGTGCCACGTCTTCGAGCTCGTCACTCGATACATTAAGGGATATGACGTAGTAATGCCTAAAACCTTACACCAGAAACCGAAATTGGTAAAGGTAGGTGCCGGGTCATAGGGCTTCAAGTCCTGATTATGCCGAAAAAGAAGAAAGAAGAAAGCAGAAATATATATAAAATTTACCTTCAGCTTCAGGTAGATGTAAATGTAATTACTAATAAGATAATTACATTTAGTAATAATTACTAATAGCGTTTTATCCAAGTGTGTATAACTTGACCGTCATTTTTTTTGTACGGGAATCTGCCTGTCGATATTTCCGAAAATTATCCCATATTCTTTTTTATACAATTACGTTGTGCGTATATGATATCCAGTTCAAGTTTACCTTTCTAATAACACGCCTACCAGTGCCATGTCATGCAATTATCACGAATCAATAAACAGCAACCCGAATTATGTTGAGTTAGAGTGGGAGCGTCGAAACAACATTGCGGGCGTTTTGCTGAAACAGCAGGAGGATATATATTCCCTACCAAGGTTTAATCTCGTCAATTTTTTTCGTTTGTTGTCAGAAAAAAAAACGCACAATACATTACTCCCTTTATCTTGCATAATAACCAACCTGAATGCGGCGTTGCAATAGAGAAGAGAATTCGGACAACGGTCACGTCTCATATTCATTTTATTAATACACCATGATCTATCTTCGTCCATGGCTTTTGTACAGGGGTCTCATTTTCCAATTAGCTTCCTCTATTCTTTATTAAATTAACTTTAGTAATGGTAATATCGGCTGCATATTCTCCGCGAGGAGAAGCTGTAATATAAAATCGTTTTTTTTTATCGTCTCTCTTACTCACTTTTAACCGGAACCATCAGCCGGTGCATTCATGAGTGACCAAAAAAGCTTTCGCAACCCTAATTTTCTCCCCGTGTGAACAATGCACAAGCGGAAAGCTCTAGACTAATTCAGTGAGTCACTTTTAATTACTTTATTATTGATTAATTACATGGGATATTATCAAGTTAATCGCTGTCATTTTCAGTTAACTACCGTTCCCATTAGAATGGGTCCTTGTTCCTGGGGTTTCAGTACATGTGCTGACCTTAAAATCGACCCCGGACATCGTTAAACGGATTTCAACTTTTCATTTATTTATCGCTTTTTTTTTTTCAGCGTTGGGTCATATCCCCATCCCGCAGCCGTATTTCAGGAGCTCTCCGGAGCTTTACAAACTTTTACGAAACGAAACCGCCCTCCTCCCTTGCACCGTCGACAATTTAGGGGAAAACGTGTTGAGATGGTGGAAAGGTGACACTCTCCTCGCCGATTCCAGCGATTCGGCTTTGATCTCACCGAGAAGGATAAAAATGTGGCACAACAAAACCCTTCAAATAGAAGATTTGGAGCCGGGGGACGCTGGAGCTTACACCTGCGAAATAATTCGACCGGATCCGTGGTCACCTCTCCAACAAGTTCAAAAACTTGAAGTTCTTTGTAAGTATAATTGATATACGTCAGGGTGCGATCAATTTTCCTACGTGACGTCACGTTTTTTAAACCCCTTTTTGCCTTTCTCTCACTTCCACATCCTACTTTATGAATTTTGTATAAGTTTTGAAGTTCGTTAGGAAATCCATCCTAATGCTCTTTTTTTTTTTTTTCTTGCTGACAAAAAGTGTTGATCTTGAATGTGTATCGATAAAAGATATATAACACAAAGCTTCGACGGATTATATAAATATTTAAATCAGCAATGCAGCCGGGAAAAGGGGAGGATCCCCACGGGCCTCGATCGGACATACAAAGTGTAGTGTGTTGACATTTCCAGAAATAGACAACACACCCTCATGTAAATGTCAAAAGATGCTTTTATCAAACCTTTTTTTTTTTTTTTTTTTTTTTTGCTTAAAAGTGATTTTTCAGGTAAAATGTAGGTTAATATACCGATTAGGAAAATGGGTCTTTTGAGAAGGTTCCGATTTCCCTATTTGCATTTATAATATTTTATGCTTCATCATAATATTTTATGCTTCGTCGTTAATTGATTTGCAAACAAGTTTTCTGGTTTTCAATTTTCTTCATCGTGGGCCGGTTGAAGTATCACTTAAAACCGTTAAAAGAAGAAGCCTTACAATTTGGGGGGCGGGAGGGTCAAAAAAGTACAAAATTGATGTTACGGGTTTATTTCTTTTTTGCAGTTTTTCATTTTCATGACTTATTGCACAATTTATTTAAGGAGTCATTCAAATATTAAGTTAGCATGGAATTGACAAGGTTGACCTTTTTTCCCTCTTTTTTGTCAGCAAAACGCAGCATAAGCACTCCCTTCAAAAACTGTGTCAGATTTAGGATTTTGTAAGGTGGGGGGACCCGTACGAAAAAGAGATGCATAAATTGTATACAAAAAACTTAACTTTTTTTACCGGAATTATTATTTTCATCCTCTAAAATTATGCATAAATTATGCATAAGTGTGTAATTCCACATGAAAAGATCCCCCTTGCCAGATGGGAGCTTGGAAGGCTGTGGAACTTAAACTTATAAGAAAACTCTCTGTTTATAAGCAAAAAAGTCTAAGCATCATCTTCAAAGTGGGACCTATTCATGTCTAGGTCCACAAATAAGTATGCATAGAATTTAAGAAAAGTTGAATAAGCATAATATTTGCAAATTTTCCTGTTTTATGATTTGAAAAAATTATATGCATAAATTTTGCAAAAATTATGCGCATCGAGATTTTCATGCTTAAAAAAATTATGCTTATAAAAATATTATTAATTTTGTAAAAAAAATTCATATTATTCAAAATTTTGGTGTTTGCAAAATATGCGCAAAACTTTGCAAAAATTATGCACGTTCAAATTTTTGTATAAATGATACAAAAATATTACATTTTGACGTGGGACTACGTCATCGGGCTCGGTCCTGGGGAAATCTGTATGTCTGTGGGTGTGTCGTCTATTTGCCCCAAAAATTAGTATTTAATTATTTTAATATTAAAATTTTAACTATAAAAATTTCAAATAATATTTTGAATATTTTTTTTTTCAACTTTTGGCCTTTTTTAAGAGTAAAATTAGACGATATATGAACAAAAGCAAAGACTTAGAAAATTTCTTGTAAATCTTATTTAACTTTTTTTTTAATTTTCGCAGTTTTTTTAAAGTAAAATTTACAAGAAATTTTCTAAAAAATTTACAAGAATTTAAAGTTAAAATTTTATTTTAAAATTAGACGACATGAAAGAAAGCATGGTCTTGGAAAATTTCTTGTAAATTTTCAAGAAACTTAACTTTTACAAGAAACTTAAAGTTGCTAAAACAAGGGCTTTAAAATTTATTTAACTTTTTTTTTTTTAATTTTCGCCGTTTTTTTAAATATTAAAATTTTAGCTTTGAAGATTTTAATTAAAATTTTGACTAATTTTTTTCAACTTTTGACCTTTTTTTTATCAAAAATTTTAAGTTTTTTTCGTGCCAGGAAAAAAAATTATATTTTTATCAAAATTCGAATTTTTCGACCATAAACAAATGCCTTAAAATTTTTAAATCGTTTCATTTCTTAAATTTAGTAATATAAGGACAGTGCCCCAAAGACATAGTCCTACGTACAGATATGTCCCCCTATCCCAGTCTGATTTTTTAAAAATATAAATTTTTTGCATTTTTCTTTTGTCAACAGCACTTTTTATACTCATTTTATTCACTTTTTAATTTTATACTCATTTTGCATCACTTTTTCGTACTGACACCCCCCCCCCCCCTGCTTATATTAAATTAAATAATAAAACGTTTAGAAAAAGGTTTTCCAATAAATAAATAAATAAATAAATAAACAAATAAATAAATAAAAAATCGATTTTCTACACTTAAAAAAATGCTGCTTTGGGTCTAAGCAAAAATGCTTTGCTACAAAGCATTTTTATATAACTTAGGTCTAAGCAGAATAAATGTTTTGTGTCAAAACTCGTGAGTGCTTTGTCGGAATGCATAATGTCGACAAGTCGAGCCATGCTGCTTTGCGGCAAAGCACATTTGTTCTGTCGCTAAGCAACATCGCTTGTATTGCAAACGAGGTATATTCCTTTTTCTGGGTGTATTCTTAGTCACTTTAACCTGGCAGCTTTTTTTTTTTTTACTGATTTTTATGCTAAAATTTGTTCGTCCTAATTATAATGCGACGGGTAAATTGAAAAACTTCATCATATTTTCGGTCCTGGAAAAGTCTTAAAAAATTGAATAGAATTTTCGTTAAACACGTGTTATGCAATTTTGAACAAGTTTGAATTTGTCTTGGACAAGCTTTGCGATTAAATTTGATGTCTGATTTTCACAATCCCCCTTCCCAACTAACTTACGTTAACAACTCATAACTTAAATATATGACTCATGTTACTAACCTAACCTAACTTAACCTAACCTACCCTAACCAAACCTCTCCAAAATGTTTAATTTGGAATCTTTCGGTTTCAATATCGCGGATTATGTCCCTCCTGAAAAGTTGCTTTTAATTTGTAATTTTAAGAGCAAAAGGAATATAAAATCCGTTCGCCACTGCTACGTATAAAAACCTACAATTCATCTTTATAAAAATCGTCATCGACGATACGAAACGATAAAAGTGCAAGCAATAACAATTAATATCACCACCCAGATAAATAACTCTACTAACAAGCTTTAATTGCCAGAAAAAAACAAATTACAAAAACCCATATGAAATATAAAAATTCCCGATAAAAATCAGCTAGTGCCCAGATGCTGTTTTTTTTTCTGTTTAGAAAAACCTTATGAATTGATAAAAAATTTCAGCCCCGATGATCGCATGATTCATAGACCGTAAAGAATCGGAGGGAAATTATGTAAATAATGATGAAGAAAAAAAAAAAAAAAAAAAAAAAAGTGGTGAACTCATTATCATGTCTAACGCTTGGCAAGCTCTTAAATTAATGCCTCCTTTATGGTCAATGATGTTTTTTTTTTTTTCTTATTCCTTTTTTTTTTTACGGGATAAACAAGTTTGGGAGGAAAATTTTCTCAAAATGACACCAAGAGACAAGGGAAAACAGCAGTAAACAAAACAGTTTTAATTAAAAGTATAAAACTCTCTTGGTGATGACCCCACAGAATCAGAATGAGGGAAAAAGGAATTTCAAATTAAAAGGAAATCTCTTTTTGGAGAAAATTTCGGGGTAAAAGTTTTGATTCCTCCCATTACTAATTTGTTAAATGTTTCCTTTTGAATTTCGCCAATTCCCCTAATTGCTTTTCTCTTTTTCCATACCGAATCAATCGAATTGGAAATTTCCTGGGAAAGATCAAAAGAAGAGGGGAAGGGGGAAGGTGGAAAGTTACAAAAACGACATAGAGCGTACGGTTATAGGCCTAAAGAAGAAATAACAAACAAACTGGCTATTTTTTAATTTTTTTAAGGGGGGAAGGTCTATAATGTTTTGTTTTTTTTTTAAATTGTTTTCCCGCAGATTCTCCTCAAATTTATCCGACCCCTGCGGACGGGCACCTAGAAGTCAAATTGGGAGACGAAGTTCAAATAGGCTGCATGGCAACGGGAGTGCCTCCTCCGGTGGTTAAATGGAGGACAAAGGTAATAATAATAAAGATAATCCTAGTCAAGTGATTTAACTAACCGGTAGTAAGGAATATCTTTGGGATGATTTCCTGGAAAATCCGACTTGGAAGGCAGATTAATGATCGTACAAATAGCGAAACGCTGACTTTCAAGTGCTTTTAATTGGACGGGTTCTTATGGAATTAGATACTCGAATCGCAGCGTTAGTACGTGAAAATGGACTTAGGAACAGGCTAGTGTTGCCGATAAATCGGATAAGTGATCGATATTAATATAAAAATTGATAAATTGAACCCAGAATTTCAGGAAAACGCAAAAAAAAAAAAAAAAAAAAAAAAACAGTCAGGAGATCCCTACTTAGGACTACGTCTAGAATTTTTAGTTGCGGTTAAATAATAGTTAAATGATATTAGTCCACGTGACGTGACCACGTGGCCTCATTTTCAATAAAATTTTACCAAAAAATCATCAAAATCTTTGTTTTAAAAAATGTTGATGACCTTTTTCACAAAACATTATCAAAATTTTTAATAAAAAAATTAAAACTTTCAGAATTTTTACCAAAAATTTTTAATAAAATTTTAAATAAATTTTTTCAATAATCAAAAATCATCGAAATGTTAGTTTCAAAAAATGTTAATGATCCCCCAAAATCCTCCAAGCCCTAAATTTTTGGTCGCCTTTTCAATAAAATTTTATCAAAAATCAGAAAAACCAGAATACAGAAAAACGAGAAAAACCAGAATCAGAAAAACCAAAAATCAGAAAATTTTCTCTTCTTTTTCTTAAAAAATGTCAAAAATTTACAATATTTTGAAACAAATTTGATTATACACTATTCCCGACCGGACCGGGGGTATATGGGGGGAAATTTTTAAAATTTTTGATAATTAGCTTCGTCAAATTTATTTATTTTTCGATTTGGTTTTTTTTTTTGATTTTCTAACTATGACAGGACCGAAATTTGAAGAAAAAGGTCGAATTTTTTATTAAAATCAAAACGTTCGATAAAAATTCTGATTTTGCAAATTTTTTACAGGAAAAATATTTCAAAGGTTGAAATTTTAATAATAAATAATTTGAAAGGGGTCGAAAATTTTTTTATTTAGTCAAATTGTAATTTTTACATCAAAAGTATCAAAGAGCTTCAATTTTTTTCAATTTTTTTTCGTTACGTACAACAGGACACAATTTATCTAAAATTTTATTGAAAAATTCATGTAATATTTTATTGAAAAATTTATCTAAAATTTTATTGAAAAATTTATCTAAAATTTTATTGAAAAATTTATCTAAAATTGACAAAACTATCATGGTGCGCCCTAAGACGTAGTCCTACGTCAAAAAAAAAAGTTTCAGAAATTGTCGAAAAAAGATTTTTTTCTTAAAAATAACTTTGGACCATTTATCAATATGGTGCGTCGATAAAATTTTAAATATCGAAAAAAAAGTATCGATAATTTTTGTGCCGATTAATCGGTATATCAAAGTTATCGATAAAATATCGGCTACAATAGAACAGGCCTACCCTGATAAGAAAAAACATTTCCTGAACTTACCTTGAAACGAAAAACAATCCTCCATATAGCAGATCTACGCTGCCGCTTAACTCCGTCGCGAGCCGCAAACCGCGATATCAATTCAACTCTGCCGCATTTTTCACATTAATCTTGAAATCTTAAAAAAAAAAAAGTAAATAAAGCTAATTAAAAAATAATTCACGGCATTTTTGTTCAAGGGAGAGATGATGCAGCTCATCGACAACAGGCACAAATTAAAATTCATAGCTGACAGTCGCTTAAAAGCAGGTTTATATCAATGCGAAGCCAGCAACGGCATAGGCGAAGCAGTTTACGCCAATATTCGATTAAGAATATTATGTAAGTATAATTATCGGAACAAAGGGCACACTTTGAATAAAATTCTTTAATTATACTAATCACCGAGCTTCCGTTTTCCTCTACAAGTTTTCATTATGATTGACAAATCACTTGAAACTGTCAGGGTCTAAAAAAAAAAAATAAAAAAAAAAAATAAATACAAAAAAAAGTACATGGACTTCTTTGTTCTTTAAACTTTACAGATAAACCAGAAATAACAGTAGATCGACCTTGGGTTCATGCGGCCCCGGGAGTGAGAGCTGAATTAATTTGCAAAGTGACTGCGGATCCGGGAGCTGAAGTAACATGGCTTTATCAAAAGGCTCCTTTGGAATCGAAGCCGTCCAGGATTGTAGCTCACGAACAAGGAGACAATCAAATATTGTTGTTCAGGAACGTGAGGGCGACTGATTTCGGGGAATACACATGCAGAGCAACCAATATGATGGGAGTTGAAGAGGCGACAATAGAATTATCAGGCAAGATTCAAGGGTCCGAAGACGGAAAAAATTGGCTGGGAGCCGAAGCCGGCATCGGCGCCGAAATATCCAAAATGCTGCAGCCGGCGCAGGCGCCGGCTCCGGAACAGCAGAAATTTATTCCACTGGTGCCGGAGCCGGAGCCGATTCCAGCATCGGTACCAGCGCCACCATCCATTTCATTCTTTTATTTATTTATTTATTTTTTTTACGAGTACACCCATAGAGTACACCCCGAGTATACCCGAGTACACTCCGAGTATACCCGAGTATACCTAAGTATACCCCGAGTATACCCGAGTACACCCGAGTATACCCGAGTATACCTGAGTACACCCCGAGTATACCCGAGTACACCCAGAGTACACCACGAGTATACCCGAGTACACTCCGAATATACCCGCGAGTATACCCGAGTACACCCCGAGTACACCCCGAGAATACCCGAGTACACTACGAGTATACCCCGAGTATACCCGAGTACAGTCCGAGTATACCCGAGTACACCCCGAGTATACCCGAGTACACCCCGAGTATACCCAGAGTACACCCCGAGTACACCCCGAGTATACCCGAGTACACCCCGAGTACACCCAGAGTACACCCCGAGTATACCCGAGTACACTCCGAGTATACCCGAGTATACCCGAGTACACCCGAGTACACTCCGAGTATACCCGAATATACCTGAGTACATCCCGAGTATACCTGAGTACACCCCGAGTATACCCGAGTACACCCGAGTACACTCCGAGTATACCCGAGTACACCCCGAGTATACTCGAGTACACCCCGAGTATACCCGAGTACACTACGAGTATACCCCGAGTATACCCGAGTACACCCCGAGTATACTCGAGTACACCCCGAGTATACCCGAGTACACCCCGAGTATACCCCGAGTATACCCGAGTACACCCCGAGTGTACCCGAGTACACCCCGAGTATACCCGAGTACACCCCGAGATACCCGAGTACACTCCGAGTATACCTGAGTACACCCCGAGAACACCCGAGTACACTACGAGTATACCCCGAGTATACCCGAGTACACCCCGAGTGTACCCGAGTACACCCCGAGTATACCCGCGAGTACACCCCGAGTATACCCGCGAGTACACCCCGAGTATACCCGAGTATACCCGAGTACACCCGAGTACACTCCGAGTATACCCGAGTATACCCCGAGTATACCCGAGTACACTCCGAGTATACCCGAGTACACCCCGAGTATACCCGAGTACACCCCGAGTATACCCCGAGTATACCCGAGTACACCCCGAGTATACCCGAGTACACCCCGAGTATACTCGAGTACACCCCGAGTATACCCGAGTACACCCAGAGTATACCCGAGTACACTCCGAGTATACCTGAGTACACCCCGAGTACACCCCGAGTATACCCCGAGTATACCCGAGTACACCCCGAGTATACCCGAGTACACCCCGAGTTTACCCGAGTACACCCCGAGTATACCCGAGTACACTACGAGTATACCCCGAGTATACCCGAGTACACCCCGAGTATACTCGAGTACACCCCGAGTATACCCGAGTACACCCCGAGTATACCCCGAGTATACCCGAGTACACCCCGAGTGTACCCGAGTACACCCCGAGTATACCCGAGTACACCCCGAGAATACCCGAGTACACTCCGAGTATACCTGAGTACACCCCGAGAACACCCGAGTACACTACGAGTATACCCCGAGTATACCCGAGTACACCCCGAGTGTACCCGAGTACACCCCGAGTATACCCGCGAGTACACCCCGAGTATACCCGCGAGTACACCCCGAGTATACCCGAGTATACCCGAGTACACCCGAGTACACTCCGAGTATACCCGAGTATACCCCGAGTATACCCGAGTACACTCCGAGTATACCCGAGTACACCCCGAGTATACCCGAGTACACCCCGAGTATACCCCGAGTATACCCGAGTACACCCCGAGTGTACCCGAGTACACCCCGAGTATACTCGAGTACACCCCGAGTATACCCGAGTACACCCAGAGTATACCCGAGTACACTCCGAGTATACCTGAGTACACCCCGAGTATACCCGAGTACACCCCGAGTATACCCCGAGTATACCCGAGTACACCCCGAGTTTACCCGAGTACACCCCGAGTGTACCCGAGTACACCCCGAGTATACCCGAGTACACCCCGAGTATACCCGAGTACACCCCGAGTATACCCCGAGTGTACCCGAGTACACCCCGAGTATACCCCGAGTATACCCGAGTACACCCCGAGTATACCCGAGTACACCCCGAGTGTACCCGAGTACACCCCGAGTATACCCGAGTACACCCCGAGTATACCCCGAGTATACCCGAGTACACCCCGAGTATACCCCGAGTGTACCCGAGTACACCCCCAGTATACCCGAGTACACCCCGAGTATACCCGAGTACACTACGAGTATACCCCGAGTATACCCGAGTACACCCCGAGTATACCCGAGTACACCCGAGTACACTGCGAGTATACCCCGAGTATACCCGAGTACACTCCGAGTATACCCGATTACACCCCGAGTATACCCCGAGTATTCCCGAGTACACCCCGAGTGTACCCGAGTACACCCCGAGTATACCCGAGTACACTCCGAGTATACCCGAGTACACTCCGAGTATACCCGAGTACACTCCGAGTATACCCGAGTATACCTGAGTACACCCCGAGTATACCTGAGTTAACCCCGAGTATACCCGACTACACCCCGAGTATACTCGAGTACACCCCGAGTATACCCGAGTACACTACGAGTATACCCGAGTACACCCCGAGTATACCCGAGTACACCCCGAGTATACCCGAGTACACCCCGAGTTTACCCGAGTACACCCCGAGTGTACCCGAGTACACCCCGAGTATACCCGAGTACACCCCGAGTATACCCCGAGTATACCCGAGTACACCCCGAGTATACCCCGAGTGTACCCGAGTACACCCCGAGTATACCCGAGTACACCCCGAGTATACCCGAGTACACTACGAGTATACCCCGAGTATACCCGAGTACACCCCGAGTATACCCGAGTACACCCGAGTACACTGCGAGTATACCCCGAGTATACCCGAGTACACTCCGAGTATACCCGATTACACCCCGAGTATACCCCGAGTATTCCCGAGTACACCCCGAGTGTACCCGAGTACACCCCGAGTGTACCCGAGTACACCCCGAGTATACCCGAGTACACTCCGAGTATACCCGACTACACCCCGAGTATACTCGAGTACACCCCGAGTATACCCGAGTACACTACGAGTATACCCCGAGTATACCCGAGTACACCCCGAGTATACTCGAGTACACCCCGAGTATACCCGAGTATACCCCGAGTATACCCGAGTACACCCCGAGTATACTCGAGTACACCCCGAGTATACCCGAGTACACCCCGAGTATACCCCGAGTATACCCGAGTACACCCCGAGTGTACCCGAGTACACCCCGAGTATACCCGAGTACACCCCGAGTATACTCGAGTAAACCCCGAGTATACCCGAGTACACCCCGAGTATACTCGAGTACACCCCGAGTATACCCGAGTACACCCAGAGTATACCCGAGTATACCCGAGTACACCCCGAGTATACTCGAGTACACCCGAGTACACTGCGAGTATACCCCGAGTATACCCGAGTACACTCCGAGTATACCCGATTACACCCCGAGTATACCCCGAGTATTCCCGAGTACACTACGAGTATACCCCGAGTATACCCGAGTACACCCCGAGTATACCCGAGTACACCCGAGTACACTGCGAGTATACCCCGAGTATACCCGAGTACACTCCGAGTATACCCGATTACACCCCGAGTATACCCCGAGTATTCCCGAGTACACCCCGAGTGTACCCGAGTACACCCCGAGTATACCCGAGTACACTCCGAGTATACCCGAGTACACTCCGAGTATACCCGAGTACACTCCGAGTACACCCAGAGTATACCCGAGTATACCCGAGTACACCCCGAGTATACTCGAGTACACCCGAGTACACCCCGAGTATACCCCGAGTATACCCGAGTACACCCCGAGTGTACCCGAGTACACCCCGAGTATACCCGAGTAAAATCCGAGTATACCCGAGTACACCCGAGTATACCCCGAGTATAACCGAGTACACCCGAGTATACCGAGTACACTCCGAGTATACCCGAGTACACTCCGAGTATACCCGAGTACACCCCGAGTTTACCCGAGTACACCCCGAGTGTACCGAGTACACCCGAGTACACCCGAGTATACCCGAGTATACCCGAGTATATCGAGTACACCCCGAGTATACCCGAGTATACCCGAGTATACCCGAGTAAAATCCGAGTATACCCGAGTACACCCCGAGTGTACCCGAGTACACCCGAGTATACCCGAGTAACCCCGAGTATACCCGAGTACACTCCGAGTATACCCGAGTATACCTGAGTACACCCGAGTATACCTGAGTTACCACGAGTAACCCGACTACACCCCGAGTATACTCGAGTACACCCCGAGTATACCCGAGTACACTACGAGTATACCCGAGTACACCCCGAGTATACCCGAGTACACCCCGAGTTACCCGAGTATACCCGAGTACACCCGAGTTTACCGAGTACACCCCGAGTGTACCCGAGTACACCCGAGTATACCGAGTACACCCGAGTATACCCCGAGTGTACCGAGTACACCCGAGTATACCCGAGTATACCCGAGTATACCCGAGTATACCCGAGTACACCCCGAGTTTACCCGAGTACACCCCGAGTGTACCCGAGTACACCCCGAGTATACCCGAGTACACCCCGAGTATACCCCGAGTATACCCGAGTACACCCCGAGTATACCCCGAGTGTACCCGAGTACACCCGAGTATACCCGAGTACACCCCGAGTATACCCGAGTACACTACGAGTATACCCGAGTATACCCGAGTACACCCGAGTATACCCGAGTACACCCGAGTACACTGCGAGTATACCCGAGTATACCCGAGTACACTCCGAGTTACCCGATTACACCCCGAGTATATACCCCGAGTATTCCCGAGTACACCCCGAGTTACCGAGTACACCCCGAGTATACCGAGTACACTCCGAGTATACCCGAGTACACTCCGAGTATACCCGAGTACACTCCGAGTATACCCGAGTAACCTGAGTACACCCCGAGTATACCTGAGTTAAACCGAGTATACCGACTACACCCCGAGTATACTCGAGTACACCCGAGTATACCCGAGTACACTACGAGTATACCCGAGACACCCCGAGTATACCCGAGTACACCCCGAGTTACCCGAGTACACCCCGAGTGTACCGAGTACACCCCGAGTATCCCGAGTATACCCGAGTACACCCGAGTATACCCCGAGTGTAACCGAGTACACCCCGAGTATACCCGAGTACACTACGAGTATACCCGAGTATACCCGAGTACACCCGAGTATACCCGAGTACACGAGTACACTGCGAGTATACCCGAGTATACCCGAGTACACTCCGAGTATACCCGATTACACCCCGAGTATACCCCGAGTATCCCGAGTACACCCGAGTGTACCCGAGTACACCCCGAGTATACCCGAGTACACTCCGAGTATACCCGAGTACACTCCGAGTATACCCGAGTACCCGAGTATACCCGAGTATACCTGAGTACACCCGAGTATACCTGAGTTAACCCCGAGTATACCCGACTACACCCCGAGTATACTCGAGTACACCCCGAGTATACCCGAGTACACTACGAGTATACCCGAGTATACCCGAGTACACCGAGTATACTCGAGTACACCCCGAGTATACCCGAGTACACCCCGAGTATACTCGAGTACACCCCGAGTATACCCCGAGTATACCCGAGTACACCCCGAGTGTACCCGAGTACACCCCGAGTATACCGAGTACACCCCGAGTATACTCGAGTAAACCCCGAGTATACCGAGTACCCGAGTATACTCGAGTACACCCGAGTATACCCGAGTACAACCAGAGTATACCCGAGTATACCCGAGTACACCCCGAGTATACTCGAGTACACCCGAGTACACCCCGAGTATACCCGAGTATACCCGAGTACACCGAGTGTTCCCGAGTAACCCCGAGTATACCCGAGTACACCCCGAGTATACCCAGAGTACCCCCCGAGTACACCCGAGTATACCCGAGTAAACCCCGAGTACACCAGAGTACACCCCGAGTATACCGAGTACACCCGAGTATACCCGAGTACACCCCGAGTATACCCCGAGTATACCCGAGTACACCCCGAGTGTACCCGAGTACACCCCGAGTATACCCGAGTAAACCCCGAGTATACCCGAGTACACCCCGAGTATACTCGAGTACACCCCGAGTATACCCGAGTACACCCAGAGTATACCCGAGTATACCCGAGTACACCCCGAGTATACTCGAGTACACCCGAGTACACCCCGAGTATACCCCGAGTATACCCGAGTACACCCCGAGTGTACCCAGAGTACACCCCGAGTACACCCCGAGTATACCCGAGTACACCCCGAGTACACCCAGAGTACACCCCGAGTATACCCGAGTACACCCCGAGTATACCCGAGTACACCCCGAGTATACCCCGAGTATACCCGAGTACACCCCGAGTGTACCCGAGTACACCCCGAGAACACCCGAGTACACTACGAGTATACCCCGAGTATACCCGAGTACACCCCGAGTGTACCCGAGTACACCCCGAGTATACCCGCGAGTACACCCCGAGTATACCCGAGTATACCCGAGTACACTCCGAGTATACCCGAGTATACCCCGAGTATACCCGAGTACACTCCGAGTATACCCGAGTACACCCCGAGTATACTCGAGTACACCCCGAGTATACCCGAGTACACTCCGAGTATACCCGATTACACCCCGAGTATACCCCGAGTATTCCCGAGTACACCCCGAGTGTACCCGAGTACACCCCGAGTATACCCGAGTACACTCCGAGTATACCCGAGTACACTCCGAGTATACCCGAGTATACCTGAGTACACCCCGAGTATACCTGAGTACACCCCGAGTATACCCGAGTACACCCCGAGTATACTCGAGTACACCCCGAGTATACCCGAGTACACTACGAGTATACCCCGAGTATACCCGAGTACACCCCGAGTATACCCGAGTACACCCCGAGTATACTCGAGTACACCCCGAGTATACCCGAGTATACCCCGAGTATACCCGAGTACACCCCGAGTATACTCGAGTACACCCCGAGTATACCCGAGTACACCCCGAGTATACCCCGAGTACACCCCGAGTATACCCCGAGTGTACCCGAGTACACCCCGAGTATACCCGAGTACACTACGAGTATACCCCGAGTATACCCGAGTACACCCAGAGTATACCCGAGTACACTCCGAGTATACCTGAGTACACCCCGAGTATACCCGAGTACACCCCGAGTATACCCCGAGTATACCCGAGTACACTACGAGTATACCCCGAGTATACCCGAGTACACCCAGAGTATACCCGAGTACACCCCGAGTATACCCGAGTACACCCCGAGTATACTCGAGTACACCCCGAGTATACCCGAGTACACTACGAGTATACCCCGAGTACACTACGAGTATACCCCGAGTATACCCGAGTACACCCCGAGTATACTCGAGTACACCCCGAGTATACCCGAGTACACCCAGAGTATACCCGAGTACACTCCGAGTATACCTGAGTACACCCCGAGTATACCCGAGTACACCCCGAGTTGACCCGAGTATACCCCGAGTATACGAGTTTATTTTCAACTTAAACTATGACCAAAAATTCTAGACGTAGTCCTACGTAGGGATATGCCTCATGACCCCTGACTGTTTTTTTTTTTTTTTTCAGGTGTAGCCAACCCCGCAATTTTTAAACGAGACAGCAGCCTTCCTCAACCAGACAAGTACACTTTAATCTGGGAGGTTGACAGTTATTCGACGATCATCGACTACAATTTACTCTTCAGAGAATATCGCGAAAACGAAGACGGTGGAGAATGGATAAAAATTATCGTACCTGCTGACGGCCATTCTCCCGGTCCTCTTCACTCAAAATCGTACATGTTAACCGGACTTAAACGATCCACGGTTTATCAAGCAATGGTATTATCGAGAAATCGATACGGTTGGAGTAATCCATCTCATATAATTAAATTCGCGACGGAAGGCGCGGGGAACTTCACTAATGGTAACTTGAAGCACGAAAAAAAAATCTACAATAGAAAAAAAAAAAAAACCAATTAATTTTTTTTTTTTCGACAGAAATAGAAGAAGAAACGGAAGACGAATCCGAAGGAAGCGATAAAAATTACCAAGGTAATATTTTAAAAACAAAAAAAGAAACAAATAAATAAATAAATACATGAAACCAAAAAATCAAAATAAAATAAAATTTCTATAATTTTTAATAAAAAAAAAATAATAATAACGTGGCTTTTTACTTACTTACTAAATATTTTTACATCTTCTTTCTTCGTTTTTCTTTTTCAGTTCAAACAAATCTATTAAGACGAGAAAGCATCAACGGACAAGTATCGTATAAATCAGAAAAGTTCGTCCTATTAACAGGATTCATAGCTATCATTATGGTAATTTTAAACTTTTAGACTTTACCAGTGAATTGATAATATTTTTTATAGTGGTCGTAAATTTTTTGAAATACTTGTTGACAAGCTGGCGAGAGGACTCTTAAGAGATAAGTTATGCCATGCGAATCAGATATACTTAAAAAGTTGTTAACGCAGTTGGTGAGATGAACCTGAAACAAAAAAAAATAAATAAACAAACATTGTAAATATTGTATTTAAAACGTGAAAAAAAAACTAAGATGTACTGATCTCACGGTTTAATAATTATTTGTTTTTTAGTGCCGAAATATAATTAATTACTTAGAACTAATTAGAGATTGATAATTTATCTACGTATCTTGAGCTGCTTAGAGGCAGATTAAACCTAAATTTCTCGGAAACGACGGAGAATCCAATTTCAAAGAAAATTAGATTTTTTTTAGACACTTATTTTCAGTCTCTTGAGAAATATTTATTTTTAAAAAATACTGCAATTTTTAAGTTTTAGAACTTTGAAAAAAAAATTCGAACTGCAAAATGTTTTAAAAAATATTTCTCTGAAATACTGAAAAATATTAAAAAATAATTTTTTTGAAATGTTTAAAAATAATTTCTTTGAAATGTCGAAAAAAGTTTCTTCGAAATATTTTAAAATACTTCCTTTGAAATATTTTACAATATTGGAAAATGATTTCTTTGAAATATTTTAAAATATTGAAAAATAATTTCTTTGAAATCTTGAAAAATATTTCTTTGAAATGTTAAAAATATTTCTTTGAAATGTCGAAAAAAGTTTCTTTGAAATAATTTAATAGTATTTTTCTTTACAGGTGTCGAAGGTAAATATTTCAAGTACGAGACCAAGTTTACGGCTCGAGGCGAAGCCGAGGGCCGTAATTGGTCGAGTCTTGAAATTTACCTTCGATACCTGCAAGAAAAATATTTTTTATTCCGAGGAAAACAATTTTTATGGTCTACTTTTTAGTCCAAGGAATGAAAAATACTTTTCATTACTCATGCGTTAGAAAGTCCCTTTTTAGGTGCTGCTTGGAGGACCAAAAAGTATAACTTTTTGAAACAACGGAAACGTCATTACTTTTTAATCCTAGGACTAGAAAGTTCACTTTTCAGTACCATAGATAGAATAAGAAAATCGCAGAAAAAAAAAAAAAAAAAAAAAAAAAAAATTACACCAACAACAAGGTGCTCTTATCTATATTTGAAACAGCGTTGCCAACCCAAGCCGTTTTTTCCATTAAAAAAAATTACATTTGTTTAATTTCCAATCTTTTTTTTTCTTTCAAGCGGTAAAAATACATTTTTAAAACATTTCCCTATTTTCATTCGTAATAAAAAATATGTTTTATACCAAGGACAAGAAGGGGCCCTTATCTGAATTAGAGACAGCGGCCAAGCCTCGCCTTCGGCTCGGCTTGGCAACCCCGCTGTCTCCAGTTCAGAAAAGTGCCCCTTCTTGTCCTTGGTATAAAAAATACTATTCTTCGAAATATTTTACAATATTGGAAAATAATTTCTTTGAGATATTTTAAAATATTGAAAAATGATTTCTTTGAAATCTTGAAAAATGATTTCTTTGAAATCTTGAAAAATGATTTCTTTGAAATCTTGAAAAATAATTTCTTGAAATCTTAAAAAATAATGTCTTTGAAATTTTGAAAAATAATTTCTTTGAAATGTTGAAAAATCATTTCTTTGAAATGTCGAAAAAAGTTTTATTGAAATATTTTAAAATACTTTCTTTGAAATATTTTACAATATTGGAAAATACTTTCTTTGAAATATTTTAAAATATTGAAAAATAATTTCTTTGAAATATTTTAAAATATTGAAAAATATTTCTTTGAAATATTTCTTTAAAATATTGAAAAATAATTTCTTTGAAATCTTGAAAAATAATTTCTTTGATATGTTGAAAAATAATTTCTTTGAAATGTCGAAAAAAGTTTCTTTGAAATAATTTAATAGTATTTTTCTTTACAGGTGTCGAAGGTAAATATTTCAAGTACGAGACCAAGTTTACGGCTCGAGGCGAAGCCGAGGGCCGTAATTGGTCGAGTCTTGAAATTTACCTTCGATACCTGCAAAGAAAAATATTTTTTATTCCGAGGAAAACAATTTTTATGGTCTACTTTTTAGTCCAAGGAATGAAAAATACTTTCTTCGAAATATTTTACAATATTGGAAAATAATTTCTTTGAGATATTTTAAAATATTGAAAAATGATTTCTTTGAAATCTTGAAAAATGATTTCTTTGAAATCTTGAAAAATAATTTCTTTGAAATCTTAAAAAATAATGTCTTTGAAATTTTGAAAAATAATTTCTTTGAAATGTTGAAAAATCATTTCTTTGAAATGTCGAAAAAAGTTTTATTGAAATATTTTAAAATACTTTCTTTGAAATATTTTACAATATTGGAAAATACTTTCTTTGAAATATTTTAAAATATTGAAAAATAATTTCTTTGAAATATTTTCAAATATTGAAAAATAAAAAAGAGATACAGTTATTTCATTTCAATCAGTTCCACTTATCCCGAAACCAACCAATAAATTGAAAAATAATTTCTTTGAAATGTTGAAAAATATTTCTTTGAAATATTTCTTTAAAATATTGAAAAATAATTTCTTTGAAATATTGAAAAATATTTAAAAATCATAAAAACATAAAATAAGATCGGATTTTCCGAGTGTCCGGCCGTCCTTAAAAAATCGAAACCGAGGTAAGCTTCTAGTCCTAAAATATTTAATGGCAAAAGCTTCCAATGCTTAAACTAATATTTTTATTTAAATGAACTATACATGGCTAATTAAAAGATGCGTCAGCTAATTCCCAGATTCAATCTTTAATACATGATTTAGTCTAACTTTTAAAAACAATTACGCTTGAAAAATCATTCAAGTTTAAACGGATTTCAAGTAAAATGAGGAAAAATATTTATACTTTTGTTTTGATTCAATGAAAGGAAACAAGTTTATTTTCCTTATTAGCTTCCATGAGTTCATAAACATGGGTTATGATAATAGTGTGTTTACCGCAAAATTCTAGGATCATATAATTTCCGATCTATTCAATCAGTGTAATTACATCACGGGATTGACGAAAATTCAAAACTATTTTTTTTTTTTTTTTTTTTCATTTTTATTATGATTCATTTCCATAAAAATATTTCTTTACTTTTTATGGAGTAATATTTTCACCTAATGCAGTATCTCACTCCAACTCAGAAACAATAATTTACAATGGCTACTTTAAAGTGATTTAACTCCTAAATTTTTTGCCATGAAAAAATTTTGAAAAAAACGAAAAATATTTTGGGTAAAAAACTGGCAGATCCAGGAATTGTTTTGAAAGGAGGCGAGGCGAAAGCCAAAAATGTGCCAAAGAAAAGTCGGAATTCTATCGAGCTTTAAAATAATTTTCCAAAAAATTGTATTCTATCTGGCGTAAAATTGTTCCAGTTCCAGAATGGGATCATCGTCCCCCTCCTCCCTCGGATGCGTCAGAATATATGTTGTCAGATGTTTACTGAATATATCTCAAGGAGTAATTACTCATGTAAAATGTTCAATTAAATATGCATCTATTTAAGTAGTACCCAAACTAAATTGTTACCCTAGAAAGAATTAGTCAGTTCTTTCGAAATATCACGAACGAGGAAAATGAATAGAAAAATAATTATTCTAATTTTTGTTTTAATAAAAAGTTGACGTAAGCTTACTTCTACATGATGCTTTTTTTTTAATATTAAAGGTGAATCTTAAAATCGTGATTCATCTTCCGTTAAAAAAATAAAGGGACTTTCTAATTAATAAGCTTAGATCATTAACAGAACGAAAATGCTTGAAAAATTTTTTTTGTGCATAGGGGATTGTCATATTTGATGTGAGATGGAAGACCGGTTTCCATGAATGAATTCCCCTGTAACAATGCTCACGGAAGATGGTGTATGTTACTCATTCGATGAGCTGTTTCGCGAAAGATTATTATTGACAGATTGCTTGTAATCCTTGAATGGTCATGTGAAGTAAACATCAAAATTGATTGGTTCATCATTGGTTCATCTTGTTTACCGTTAGTTAATTTGTTTAATTTGGACGGGTGTCAAAAAAATGAGTTAGTCGAGTTAGTAAAGATGGTAATAAAACAAGGAAATTTTTATTTTTTTATTTTTTTTTTGTGGCTTGAACATGTCTTAGATTCAGCTTCTTAAATGGTCACAAATTCGTGAAAACGAAGGACCGTTTCTGAAAAATAAACTGTCGTATGTATGACCCACGATATGGCTGCAAATCATAAAATCCATTAAAATTTCCTTATCGGAATCTGGATCTCAAAACTGTTTCTCTGCCAAAAATTGAAATTTCAAATTTTTAAAAATTTTCTCAATATTTAAAAAAAAAATTTTTCTTAAAATTAAAAATTCCTTTGAAATTAAAATTTTTTAAATTATTTTCCAACAAAGCCGTATAAATTGCGTTTAAGCGCAAGGGGGGTGTAATTCTCTCAACTGGAGGACTTTTCGGCATATTAAAATTTTTTATTTTGGAGAACTTATTAAGTTTTGTTAATTTGGGTACTTCCATGCACTGGAAATTCACTTTTTGGCTTTAAAAATGCAATTTTTTTAGAAAAAAAAAGCTGAAAATAAGGAAATTTATGGGGTTAACATAGGGTAAAAGATGTTTGGCATCAAAATTACATTTGAGGCATTATTTCTACACATTTTGGGCACATTTTGGCTGTTTTCGAATTTTCAAAATTTTCTGCTCTCACCCTGTTACAGCCATCCCCGTTTTTCTACTATAACCTTGCCTGGGCGGCGAACGGGTCAATATTTTTGAACGTAATATTTTCTTAGGAAGCTCAAAACATACCTAATACACACTATAAAGGACAATTTTTTATATTAAAAGATGTTAATTGGGCGAATTTTAGTAATTCGTCCAAATTAAGTACCATTTTGGACCTAAAAACTTTAAAACCCCTGGGCCTGGGCCAAAAAATTTTTTTTCGACCTAAAAAAAATTAAGGCTTCTTTTTACATATAAATGAATGATTTTTTGCCCAGGGAGTGAAAATTAAAAATTTGACCTTTAAAATGAGCCACCCTACAGAAATCGATATTTTTTCGCCAATTTTAAAAGTCGATATTTTCAAAAATTTCTGGCCTAAAAAATTTGTCAATTTTAATTTTCTATAGGAAAGTGTGCAAAAGTACGCCAAATTATTTTTCAACTTCTCTCCCCAGGTAAAAATACCCCTCTCTACCCCTACCCTCATAACCCTATGTATCATTTCGATACATCGAATATCGGATGAGTAGAGTCCACAATTATTGGCCACTGATTAAATTTGACGTAGCACAATTCCTACTACCCCCTCCTCACGCGGATAAAACGCTATTAGTAATTATTACTGATAGTAATTATCTTATTAATAATTATACATCTACCTGAAGCTGAGGGTAAATTTTATATACATTATTAGTAATTTTTACTGTAAGTATAGTAAAAATGACCTTAAGTAAGGTAAACACCTTTACCTTAAATAAGTTCGCACCTCTAATTTTTTTTTGCTTCTACTTACTTTAATCACCGGATAAATGCTGACTGTCACAAAGGCAAAAATGATTTCCGCTATAAAGTACGGAGCCACTTTCGATATGGTTTTTCCAAATTTATCAACCAAAGCTTTCGAACATCTGGAAAAAAAAATCCCAATATAAGCTTTAGATTTTTTCTGTAAATCCCTAAAACTAAAACTAAATCCTCCTTTACCTTTCTAAATGATAGGCGCTAGTCGCCATCAACGACAAATCGTCGTCGTTTAAATCCAAACCCAAATCGCTTCTTTTAACTAGTTTTTGGAGCAAAAAATTAAAAATTTGAAACAAATTCTGAGTTTTATCTTGAATCCAGGCATATCGATTCGAAACGCATGAAATTAATATATCCACGGAGGCGCTGAATACATCATGAAATTTAATGCCAGTCGTCAGGTCGTCAAAACGAGATTCCAACACAACATCGAACAATGAATCTATCATAAACGACGTCATCCGAATCTAAAATTAGTAATAAAAATAAATAAATAATTTTCACTTTTAGAGCCCGCGATCACCTTGAAAAATCCAGACGTTTAATTCTACCTCTGATTTGCCGGTGCAAAAATGCAAAAAACGAAGTAAATGAATCGTTTTCTCGTGGTCCAAGTTCGGTGTTAAAGGCATCAGATTTTGCAAATCGCAGAAGAAAATCTCCAAATGTTTCTGGGTCGATTCCGTTTTCTCGGAAAGAAAACTCTGCCACACGCTGAAACAAGCTTGCAAATCTTTCGGATCGGACTCCTCATGCGTCAATAAAATCTGAAATTGATAAATGTCTTCATATTAAAAATTATTCACTTTTTTCCTCGTACTTAAAGCAATTATTCGTTTAGAACCTGTATTTTTAATTAAAAGCCCAAGGCGGATTGTGATTATTTCTCCAGTTCGCATCTTCATTTTGTACGAAGTGGACGTGATTTAATTTTTTTGCCGGCAAAAATAAAGGGCATATAGAGATTTATTAAGTTCAGAAAATTATGAGCAAAAGTAAGTTATTGATTCATTTATTTTTTTTTTATTCGAGATAACAAATGTCGAAAATTCAACTAATGAACTTTGAATGGCAGATGGTCAATTTCGCGTCGCGTTGTAAAAAGGCCTGTGGTTTTTACGACCTTTAAATAAATTGTATGTTTATCTGTCCTATTTAATAAGATAAAGTTTTCTTCCCTGTTTAGATTCATAATGTGGAACTTCTACGTTTGGTTCTTTATGTTACTTGCATCGGTTCTTAGCATTCCGAAAATATTAAAAGAAGGTTAGTGTTTATTTTTTTTATTTATTTTTTTTTTTTTTAATAAATTGAAAAATTGGTCGATTTATTTTTATTTAAAAATAAATCAGTTAATGCGTAATAAATAAGTAAAAATCAGCAGAGGCCCGCCTAAAACCACATAAGAGCAATGCATTTTTAATCCTGTTAATATAGTCCAAGAAAAAGTGCGTTATAAAATTTTATAACCCTATAACGTTTTGGCCGATTGTAAAATTTTATAACTATTTATAAATTTTTATAATTAAAATTTTTAACTGAGCAATATATTAATTTTATACTTGAATTGCACTGTATTTAGCATATGGGGACTTTATAGGCTTTTTCTAAACATTTTTCATGAGAAAAAAAAGGGGAAAAAATTACAATTTTTTGGAATAGAACTTGAGCCTTGTGGTCAACTTACCAGCCGCCTTTATCCACTACATCCCCTTTCAACTGATTTTTAAAAGCGGCAATATGGTTTTTAAGTTGCCAATTATTTTGACTTATATTTTCCAGATTTTTCCGAATTTTCGGTTTATTTCTTATATTTTTAATTCGACAAAGGCTCAAAAATAAAGAAAAACAGAAATAGAAAAATTCGGGAAGCGTTAGAAGAAAAAAAAAAAAAAAACTCAGAAAAAAACTGAAAATAATTTTTGTTATAAAATTTTATAACGAAGTTTAAGTTTTTAATAACTCAATTTTATAACACATTTTTTCTTGGGTACCCATGCAAAGTGTAAGAAATGTCATGCTGTCTTAGAAAAATTTTTAAATTTTCATTTTCAAAATTTTTTGGAAAAAAAAATGTTTTTTCATTAAATGCTTTCAATAAATAAAGTTGACATAACCTAACAATAGAATTTCCAATAAACTAACCCGAAAATATTTTTAAAAAAATATACCCTGAGAAAAAAAAAACAACTAATGCGAACGCCAAAATGCTTTGCGACAAGAAATTTCGGTAAAAATCATGCGAAAACAATAAAAATGTCTTGACGTGAAACAACTTGTGCGGCGTCGCAATGCATTTTTCCTTTGCAACGAAACGTTGACGGTTTATCGCAAGACAAAACATGTTCAAACAAAACATTTCCTTTTTCTGAGTGTAGAAGCAGCTTCAGTTAATACCGGGAAAAAATAATTACTTTGTCTAACGCTCAATTTACTAGAAAAAAAATTAAAATTCTACGAATTTAACGAACTTCTTTCGGTTATTCTTCCATTTTCGGTGCAAGTTTCAACTTGTCCTCGATAATAAGAACCTGGAAAACGAAATGTAAGTTTTTCGATCTTTTTTTTTTTTTTAAATTCCGTGCGTCGGAGGTCAACTAGCGTATCTCCATCGTAAATATAATTTGAGTTAGTCTGCTTCCACGTTTCGTGGAAGTGTCACGTGATCACAACTTTACGCCAACATGAGCGTGTAAACTTGCAGTCGCATGATCACGTGATTTTCATAGACACTCGAAACAGATTATCTCCTTCCACAAGACAAGTTCAAACTTGTTCAATCATATTACCAATCATATTTACGATGGAGATACACGTTAGTTCACCTTCGACGCACGGAATTATTTTCAGGTCACATGTACATTTCGGACAAGTTGAAACTTGCACAAAAAATTCCAGCCTACACCAAAGGAGTTCATTGGCTACGTAAAATTTGAATTATTTTCCCCGTAAATCTACTATGAGATAAAAGTTTTAACTCATGGCTGTTTTAAAAATACTCTAACATTCAATTTTCTTCAGGGGACCGTTGCAGACTCGAAAGCGGAGGCAGAGGACAGTGCAAAAGACTGACAGATTGTCCACCTGCTATTCATGATCTCGACGTGAATCAAAAATGGCCGTTATATTGCACCATAGAGGATTTCGATCCGATCGTCTGCTGTGATAGTTTGGAAGCTACAACGACCACCACAACAACCACAACCACCACCACAACGACTGAGGCGCCGATTAGAGGGGCCGGGCGAATAGCAAGAAAAAGTAATTATTTTCCCGTTAAAAATAATGTAACATTATTAAGGTGTCAATGAAGGAGAAGGCACAAAACTGTGCATTCAAAGGTATACTTAAAAAACATCGTCTGCTGTAAATCACAAAATGTCCGCTGCGGAAGATATTTACCACGGACTGCATAATGGGGGAGTAACCCCCCTCCCCACTATTTTGAAAATTGACACTAGCAACAATACAAATTTGTCAAAAAATAATTCTGTACTTCAGTGCAGAACTAGACCAAGTCCATTAAGGATTGCAACTTCTTATTTCAAACCCGACTTTACAAAAGGTATACAAGCTCAATGTTTGGCAGTGCTGATTTTATGCCTTCTGCTAGCAGAAGATAATAATTTGAGTTGGCAACACTTGTATATGCTTTGTAAAGTTACGTTTGCAATAAGAAGTTTGAATTCGTGACAGGACTTGGTCTAGTTCTGCACTGAAGTACAAAATTGGTGACTACCTAAATTTTAAGCTTAACTGAGAACAATCTTATCGCTTTTCTTCAGCAAAAAAAAAAAAACTATTTTTTTAATGATTTTAGCAAGTTTTTACTCGATCAAATAACTTTCATTTGGAAATTTATATTTTCAGAATGCAAAGAATACTCTCTCTGGTTAGATCCTCCGATTCTCGTTCACGGAGCCAAAAAAACCCAAGGGGTCTGCGGTATTACAGTTGAAAAGTTTATCGTTGGAGGACAAAACGCTACAGACATGTAAGCGCTCATTTCATTTAATTAACCGGGGCATACCTTGTTTAATTAAGGCTTTCAAAATAATATAAACGAAAAACAATTATCCACAGAGAATTTCCTCACATGGCTCATTTGGGATACGGGGAGGTGAACCCCACTTATCAATGCGGGGCAAGTCTTATAAGCGAAGAATTTTTAATAACGGCCGCTCACTGCCTTCAAGCAAGGGACGGTTCGCCTCTCACGGTTGCGAGGTTAGGAACGGGGGATCGGGAATCTCAAATTATAGCCAAAGTGAAACAAACGTTTCCTCATCCAAAATGGTCGCCTCCAAAACGTTACAACGACATAGCTCTCGTTCAGTTGGAGAGGCCCCTGATAGAATTTACGGATTTGATGCGTCCCGCCTGCGTTCAAATCGAGAAGAAAATAGATCATACTGAAGGTGAGTCACCTAATTAGTATTTTAAAAAATTCAATAATCAAATCCCTGAAGGTGAAATAACCTATCTCCATCGTAAATATGATTAGAGTTAGTCTGTTTCGACGTGTCGTGGGTGCCACGTGACTTCAAGTTTATGGCAACATGAGCAGGTAAATTTGTAGTCGCATGATCACGTGATTTTCATAGACACTCGAAACAGATTATCTCCTTGCACAAGACAAGTTCAAACCTGTTCAAACTTGTACAAGACAAGTTCAAACCTGTTTAAACTTGTACAAGACAAGTTCAAACCTGTTCAAACTTGTACAAGGGAAGTTAAAACCTGTTCAAACTTCCACAAAGCAAGTTCAACCCTGTTTAAACTCTACAAGACAAGTTCAAACCTGTTCAAACTTGTACAAGGCAAGTTCAAACCTGTTCAAACTTACAAAAGACAAGTTCAAACCTGTTCAAACTTGCACAAGACAAGTTTAAACCTGTTCAAACCTGCACAAGACAAGTTCAAACCTCCAATCTCCAATCATGTTTACGATGGAGATACGTTAGTTCATCTCCGACGCACGAAAATAATTTAATTTAATTTTTTTTAGCAACTGCTTCCGGTTGGGGTTTGACGAGTTACTTAGGAGATGAAAGCGATTGGCTTCTAAAAGTTAGCCTGCCGCTTATGAATCATACCCAGTGTTCTAAAACGTACAAAAAAAATATTTATCTAGAACGTGGAGTAGATGATAGGAGTATGCTGTGTGCGGGAGGGTACGATCTTAAAAAAGATACTTGCAATGTAAGTCTTAAAAAAAAATTCTTAAAAAAAAAAAAATTAATTAAAACGAATTTTTTTTTTTTTTTTTTAGGGGGACTCTGGTGGGCCGTTGCAAGTGGTAAAAACGGAACCGGACTGCATGTATAGTATCGTAGGAATTACTTCATTTGGAATAAATTGCGGGATCGGTCCTGGAGTATATACTAGAGTATCGAATTACGTTGGATGGATCGAATCAGTTGTGTGGCCTGATGAATTATGACTAGAAAAGAAAAGAAGAAGGAAAGGGAACAAAAAGCAAAGGCAAAAGCAGAAGCCTTTGCCACAATCAAACGGGGAAGTTACCTCGTAAGGCCGCAATTCCGTAATTAATACAGTCGCCCAGAACATTGTGGAAAATAAAGATTTACGGCCCGAACATTTAAAAAAAACTCAACATCAGCGAAATGTAGACAGCAAAGTTTAAATTCAGTTCAATTTTTTACCGAGACATTAAAAAAAACCGCAATACGTGTGATTTAGTTTTTAATGCAATATCCTCCTAATAATGCATAATGCACAAAGCAAATCCTCAAGCGAAATAATTAGAAAATTAAAATAAAGTCCAGAACTGCATTTACTATAATGTCCTACGTTTAAACCATGTAGAGGTTTATTGTTCGTACTAGTGAGTACCTGTTCGTCTTCTGCTTATTTACCCATAATGCATTTAGAACGGCAAAACAACGTAAATGGGATGAACTCGCCTGCTGTTGATACAAGTAAAATTGATCTCTTATACGAAAAAAAAAAAATTAATTAAAACGAATTTTTTTTTTTTTTTTTTTTTTTTTTTTAGGGGGACTCTGGTGGGCCGTTGCAAGTGGTAAAAACGGAACCGGACTGCATGTATAGTATCGTAGGAATTACTTCATTTGGAATAAATTGCGGGATCGGTCCTGGAGTATATACTAGAGTATCGAATTACGTTGGATGGATCGAATCAGTTGTGTGGCCTGATGAATTATGACTAGAAAAGAAAAGAAGAAGGAAAGGGAACAAAAAGCAAAGGCAAAAGCAGAAGCCTTTGCCACAATCAACGGGGAAGTTACCTCGTAAGGCCGCAATTCCGTAATTAATACAGTCGCCCAGAACATTGTGGAAAATAAAGATTTACGGCCCGAACATTTAAAAAAAACTCAACATCAGCGAAATGTAGACAGCAAAGTTTAAATTCAGTTCAATTTTTTACCGAGACATTAAAAAAAACCGCAATACGTGTGATTTAGTTTTTAATGCAATATCCTCCTAATAATGCATAATGCACAAAGCAAATCCTCAAGCGAAATAATTAGAAAATTAAAATAAAGTCCAGAACTGCATTTACTATAATGTCCTACGTTTAAACCATGTAGAGGTTTATTGTTCGTACTAGTGAGTACCTGTTCGTCTTCTGCTTATTTACCCATAATGCATTTAGAACGGCAAAACAACGTAAATGGGATGAACTCGCCTGCTGTTGATACAAGTAAAATTGATCTCTTATACGAAAAAAAAAAAATTAATTTAGCTTAATATAAAATTTTTGTACATATTTTGAGTCATCATAAAAAAGAAATCCTTCCTAAAATTCGTCAAAATAAATCGTACTGGGATATGGGGACATATCCCTACGTAGGACTACGTCTTTGGGGTACTAATATTGCTAAATTTAAACAATGAAACGATTATTCAAATAATCGATTATTTAACTTAAAGTTTCCGAATTTTAAATTTTGACTAATTCTTTTCAATTTTGGCTTTTTTTATCAAAAATTGATTTCATTTCCACTTTTTATAATTTCATTTAAAATTTTAATATTAGAAGAATGTTTGACCAACCATTAACAATAATAAAAATTCTTGAAAAAAAACATGCTTAAAAAAATTTTTTTACGATAATGGGAGCAAAAAGATAATTAAAAAATATAAAATTCTAACTCTAAAGAGCTCAAAAATTTAAACAATGAAACGATTTAAAATTTTTAAGGCATTTTCTTTTGCTCGTTTTTGGTAAAAAAAATTCGACTTTTTTTCATAAAAATGTACATTTTTTTTCCTGGAACGAAAAAAAACTTAAAATTTTTGATTAAAAAAAGTCAAAAGTTGAATAAAAAATTATCAAAATTTTAATTCTGTACCTCAGTGCAGAACTACACCAAGTCCATTCAAAGATTGCAACTTCTTATTTCAAACCCGACTTTACAAAAGGTATACAGGCTCAACTGTTGGCAGTGCTGATTTTACATCTTCTGCTAGCAAGTTTATTTTGTTAACAAAGCAGAAAAGAACTCGCAGAAGACATTAATTTGAGTTGGCAACGCTTGTATATGCTTTGTAAAGTCGGGTTTGAAATAAGAAGTTGCAATCCTTGAATGGACTTGGTGTAGTTCTGCACTGAGGTACAGAATTAAAGTCTTCAAAGTTAAAATTTTAATATTAAAATATTGCTTTAGCTCACATTTTGGCACATTTTATTTAAAATTTCTAAGTTCTTGTTTTTGTTCATGTAGTCTAATTTTAATATTTAAAAAAAAAAAAAAAAAAAAAAAACAGAAAATAAAAAAAAAAGTTAAATAAAATTTCCAAAAATTTTTATAAGTCCTTGCAATTTCAAGTTTCTTGAAAATTGCTTGTAAATTTTCTAAGTCCTTGCTTTCGTTCATTTCTTGTAATTTTTAGTTTAGAAAATTTCTTGTATTTTATTTTATAAAATTTCTTGTAAATTTTACATTAGAAAATTTCTTGTAAATTTTACTTTAGAAAAACAGAGAATTTAAAAAAAATTTTAATAAAATGTTTGGTGCGAACAGACCGACACCCGTACAGACAGATTTCCCCAGGACCGTACAGACGTAGTCCTACGTCAAAAAAAAACAAGAAAGGTCAAAGTGTAAAGCGAGGATCAACATATACTCGATTGCGACACACTGCAAGCCTACTTTTGAAACCAAAATCACTTTTCCCCAAAAAATCGTTAGTATAAATAAAAATAGAAAACTTTATCACCGCCTCTATGTGAAAAACAGAAACCTCAAATTCCGAAATTTCAAATTAAAAATTTTTCAAGTTGGAGAAACATTTAAATGCAATTAAACATTTCTTGTTGAAAAAAAATTAATTTTGATTTTCTTTTTTAAAAAAAAGAGGACAGTCAGCGAAGTAAGAAAAGAAAGAAGTCAGAAAATTTAAGAAACAAAGGCATTTAACGTGCATGCGCGGCCTTCCCAAAAGATTAATCTTCCCATTCCTTTATTAATTACCTGTTTAGTCGATAAGAGGTCATTAATCAACCAGTCAAACTCTTCATCCGAAAACGATTTGCAGAATAATCCCCAATCGACATCTCGAAATTTTAAAACCGGCCAAATTTTTTTCACCACATCCCTCGGTAACTTAGATCTGATGTCAGGCAAACAATTTATCAAACTCGATAAAAACATAACGCTCCCATCGTTGCGTGAATTCTTCTCCAAGTCTTTAATCTAAAATAAAAAAGAAACGACAATCAAAAAAATTAAATTAAATTAAATTTAAAAAAAAAAAAAAAAACTTACAGCAAAATCAAAATAATTTTCAAAATTCAGTCCTAGAATTCTATCGATTTCTTCTTCGTTTTTCGACCTCACAGCCGTCGTTAGTACAATGCTATAAGCTTTCAACAAAACGTCGTTATTAATTTGGGAAAGGGCTCCGTTAATGCTCTCCAATTTTTTTTTCATGCATTTCGATACAATTTTCCGGTATTCCCCGATTAAATCATTTTCCGATTTAAATTTTTTGCTGCGCTGCCAACTCTGAAAAAAAAAAAAATTAAATTAGCCTAATAATTTTTATTTTCGATTAAAAAAAAATTACCTTTCCCAAATCCAAATAAACGAGGACCTCCGTCTCCAGTAAATTGTTTCCATCCTCAATTTTCCGTTTTTTCAAAGTCTTAACCAATCCGCCCACTTCCTCTAATCCTTTTTTCGTAATCACGCTTGATTTTATCAAAACCTCAATAATTTTATATCTTACGATTTTCGTTTCTTCCCTCCAGTCTTCGAATCCAACGAGCCATTTAACGCAAAGCCCGACGTCCAAATAAGAGCTAATCTCCCCTTCGTTATTCAAAAGATTATAAATAATTTTCAATAAATCCTCAGTAATTTTTTTATCTTTCGGGTATATAAAAGCCAAACCCGTAACCAAAACCAGAACCAACGGACGAACATCGCTTGGGACGTAAGGCAACGGCAAAATTGTTAAAACCTCCACCAATCCGTTCAATTCCTCGCTTTTCTTCCGAATTTTTTTCGGATTCATCATGATTTCTTTCAGATTCTCGGAAAATTCGTCCAAATCGTCGTGAACGATGTCGTTGTTTTCGTCGAAAAATCCGAAAGACGAAAATAATTTCGATGCGAACGACGAACCGTTGCTTTCGTTTATTTTGAAATAATCGAAAATATTTTTCGCGATAACCGAAAACGCGGCCGTCACGAAATCCGGATTTTCTTGAAGGGTTGGATCAAGGATCCATTTATTTAATTTCGATTTATCTTCGTGCTCTCGCAATTGCGTCAGTAATTTTTCAACTAATAATTTGGTTTGGTTCGGAGCTAAATACCCGATGATCAAATTTATATCTTCCGGGCACAATTCTTCGACGATGTTGTGACGGTAAAGCTCCGACGTAAGTTGGATTAAAATGTACTTCGATGTGACTTCCACGTTCGGAACCGTCTGGTTTTTGCGAAGTTTTGATATTCTTAATTTTTGAAGAACTAGTTTTAGCTGAAAAAAAAAAGATTTAATGAATTAATTTAAAAAATCCAATTTTAAGTTAAAAAAAGGAGAAAAAATCATACTGGGATAATAGGGGGGCATATCCCTACGAAGGACTACCGACTACGTCTTTGGGGTACTACCCTAATATTGCTAAATTTAAGCAATGAAACGATTTAAAATTTTTAAGGCTTTTTTATTGCTCCTTTTTGGTCAAAAAATTCGAATTTTTTGATAAAAATATAACTATTTTTTTGGCACGAAAAAAACTCAAAATTTTTGATAAAAAAAATGAAAAGCTGAAAAAAATTAGTCAAAATTTTAATTAGAGTCTTCAAACTTGCTTTAGCTCATATTTTTGGCTAAAGGAAAATGGACAAAATTAAAAAATATAGTGAACATTTTATTTAAAATTTCTAAGTTCTTGTTTCTGTTCGTGTAGTTCAATTTTAATATTTAAAAAAAAATTGAAAAATACGGCGAAAAGTAAAAAAAAGTTTAATATTTCAAGAAATTTTTAGGTCCTTCAATTAACAACTTAAAGTTTCTTGTAAAAGTTTAATTTAAAGAAATTTTCTAAGTTCTTGCTTTCGTTCATGTCGTCTAATTTTACTGTTAAAAAAAGCCAAAAGTTTAAAAAAGTAGTCAAAATATTATTTAAAATTTAAATTTTTTAAAATTACCATTAAAATTACAATTTTGTAAAATTTACAAGAAATTTTTAAAGTCCATGCTTTCGTTCATGTCGTCTAATTTTAAAATAAAATGTTAACTTCAAATTTCTTGTAAATATTTAGAAAATTTCTTGTAACATATACTATAAAAAACAGGCAATATTTTTAAAAAAAGTAAAATAAAACTTTCAAGAAATTTTTTAAGTCCTTGCTTTCGTTCATTTCGTCTAATTTTAGCATTAAAAAAGCCAAGAGAGAAAAAAAAATGGTCAAAATATTAATTAAGTTAAAATTTTAATATACAATGATTAATTAATCATTTTTGGTGCGAAGAGTGCGCACCCGGACAGACAGATTTCCCCAAGACCGAGCCCCAAGACATAGTCCAACGTCAAAAAATTTTTTTAACCGCAATAACTAAAGTAAACCGCAAGATGATCTCAACTTTTACTTACAAAAAGTTGATTGCATTCCCCAGCTCCGAAATTTGATATCCTTTCAGCCAAAACGCTCCACTGACTTCCATCTAAATAACTATGTAATACTGAAAGGTCCGTTGGGGCTAGGTCCCTTGTCACTAATTCCTCGCTACGTTCGGGCGAATAAAATGTAATTAAAGTTTCCATTTCGCCCCAGTAAAAACATATTTTTAAAAATGGCCGAACCAAGTTTCGATCCTAAAAAAAAAAAAAAAAAAAAAAATCGTAAAATTGTCTTATTCTATTTTTCCAATAAATTAACCTTAAAAATATAACTCACATGAGTTCTAGATAAAAGAGCAATCCCAAATCGCTTTAATATTAATTTTAATTTATTCATGAGATCTAAAAATTTATCCAAAATCGACTGCGGTATGGAATGACTTAAAACCTTAACACCAAGAAAAAATGCTGTCAGTAAGTCGCTTATGACTTGTAAAAATAATGCATTTAACGATTCATCTGAAAAAAAAAACGTATTAGTTTCTAAAAGAATTTTTTTTTTACATTAACAAATACCTACCAGGCTTCTCCTCCAAAATCTTCACACAATGAACATCCAACTCCTGCAACAGCACCTCCATCACACTCAAACACTGAAGACTAGGTAAAATTGTAACGATATCTCTAAATTCTTGAATAAACACATTCGTCAAAATATTTTCTACTTTCAATTTTGATTTAGTATTTCTTATACTTGGAAGCACCCTGAAAATAAAAACACAAATTCATTTAAAATTATTCAATACGAAAACAAAAACAATGAAATGATTTAAATGATGGAACTACATACTTGGCAATAAATTTTGGAAACCTCTGAAGCTTGCTAAAAATTCTTAAAAGGCTAACCATAAATTTTTCATACTCTAACTGGAATGTCGTAAAAGTTTTCTTTGACTGTGATAACACTCCAGTCATGATTTCCCCAATTGTTGCTTCTATGATTCCTGGATTCATTTCAGCACAAGCTCCAAAAATCTCCATGTGACAACCATCCAGCTTTGACTCGTTACACAATTTCAAAATCAACATTTGAAACCACTGAAGATATGTCAACCCATTTATATTTTCACTCAGATCAATTGAGTATTCAGATAACGATACCAAAAGCAATTTTAAAATTAAATATGATTCACTGCTTGGTTCAGTTGAAATATTCCCAAACAATTGTTGAAAATTCTCTTCTACAATCATCTGTTGCTTGCCAATAACCAATTGTTCTATTCCGATTAAATGGCACAGAGAAATAAAAAATTTTAAAATGTATGAACTGTTTTCGTCGCTGCAGCTTTTTGCAAATGCTTGAAACCATAAATTAAATGCATTTGCTTTGGTCTCTTCAACTATATCAGATACAAAAGTTTCGTGGAGCTTCTGAATAATAGTACAAAGTAATTCATTTGATTCTGCTTCTGCATTGTTTAAAAAAACTTGATTTAAAACATTTTGAAATCCTGTTGCATAACTCTTTTTGAAAAAAAGCATTTGAAACAAATCAATCAGCTTTGAATTAACTTCTTTTTCCCAGCTCATATTTCTCAAAAAATCAATCAATCCCTTCTTTAGCAGAACATTAATAAATTTTTCTTTCAGTAAATGACTGTTAAAAATTTCAGTTATCGAATTAAACAGATTTATTTTCTGACTGCTGGCTGAGCATTGTCTCAAAAGCACATTCAAAATTTCTATAAATTTCTTTGGATGTTTTCGAAAGTGACTTGAAAATACAGGAGTTTTGATTAATGTAGTTACTGAATCTACAAATGAAGGTTTTGCATCTTTCATATTTTTCAAAAGTTTCCTTAAATCAGAAATGATATCTGCTTTTATTTTAGGTCTCACTGCCGATGATGGAAGTATCTTCATATGATTACTTGATATGCAGTATTCAAAGCCTTTTATTAAATTTTCTCTGTCTTCATCGTTTCCTGCTAAATACGTTTTCAAAAACCATGACAAAATGATTTCCTCTTTGTGAAGAATAGACAATTCAGATGTTATGAATGAATTTTGAGCTAGTTTAATCCTCTTTGTTATATCAATATCTGAAGTTAGTTTCTGTTCCAGAACTGAAAAAAGCCAAAGAAAAAAAAATAGGTAACAATTAACGTTTACAATTTTTATTTTTTTGTCGTAATCGTTGTACTTACTCTCAAAAAACTGCATGTTGGATGTTCGGCACACACCTAGGAAAGAAAAAAGATTCAGTTATAAAGAAAAACATGTGCTATCGTGGAGCAAACATAACCTCAATTGATTGTATGTTTCAACTTTGTAAAGAATCTATTTCTACGATTGATTTTACGTCATTTAAATTTCATTATGGAATTAATTACTTCAGGAGTCTTGGTAATTCGTTATTTGGATTTGAAACATTTAAAAACTAATTAACTTACTAATTAAATACGATTAGTCAATTCAAATCTTCTGACAGACGCCGATGTGTGATGGGATCCTAACACAAATGTAGTAGGCGCGGAGTAGGATGAAGTAGGCGGAGTCATTTTGCTTCATTTGAAATTTCCATAAGCTAAATATAATGAAAAAAAATTGATGCAGGGCTACCAACCTGTGAAAATGAAAAAAAAAAAAGTGAGTGAACATTAGCACTTTAAAAGGCGGCAAATTTGAAATATGCATTATGGGTTGGGACACAGAAAAAATATATTTTACTTAATATATTAAAAATATAATATTTTTTCTGTGGTTGGGATGAAAAAATTGCGAACTGAAGAAAAGGAAAAGGAAATAGGTATTCTCGACATTAAGTAGGAGAAACACAAGTGCCAAAATATAATTTAAAGATATCGATTTTTAATTTTTCAGAGCAGGGCTAATTTCTGGAAAATTTTTAGGGAAAGATTTCTTCAATTTTTTCAAAAGTATCCTAACTAAAACGTTTCTTATATTTTTCTGCTAAAAAATAGTCTAAATTTTAAGAGGAAATATGTATTTCAAATTTCCTAATTTTTTTAGGCTAAAAAAAAATTCCCGAAATTTCCAATTTTTTTAGCCTAACGTTAGGCTATTTTTGTTTCGAAATTTAAAAGTTTTTTATCCTAACATTAGGCTAGATACATCGGGAAGGACAGTCGAAATTAGCCTAACGTTAGGCTAAAATTTATCCAAATTTTGAAAAGTCAACATAAACACGGACTGCGCCTATTACAATGCTTTAGCTCGTAAACTTCGCTAAAGCAAAAATGCGTTTTAATTTTTAGCGATTATTTCTTGGTTGAGGTTTAATTTGCAAGGTTACTAACATTTAGTATAAGTACTACCATAATTTGCCAGTCGAATTTGGATGTGAAGTAGTGAAAAGTCGAGAAAAAATGTATTATTTAAATTATTTTTTAAAAAATTCGCCGCACAACCGCTTTTGAATAAAAATTCGAAAATGACCTAAAGATAGCTCTAACGAGTTACTTTCACACCTGGTGTTGAATTTTTTTTCAATCGGAGCCTCTGTCCGAAGTCAGGAAATTAAAAACGAAAAACGGTTAGACAACGAAACGGCAGGAAAAAAAATTAAACGAATCCGAAAAAAGAAAATTTAAATCTATTTGAAAATTGAAATATGTTTTGATATATTTAAAAAAAATTTTTTATTTAGAAAAATTTAATAACTTATTTTCTGAAAGTCTTGTCTATGAAGGGAATTTTTGGGAAAGAATTGCCAAAAATATATGTAAAAAAAATTATATATTATAATACACTTTATAAAAATTTACAAATAACTCTTTGCAGTACAAATTTACAGTCTCTTTTTCTTAACTAAAAAAAACACGAAAAGTAGCTCAACAAAATCTAAAAATTTGAAAACTGTTGCCATCTTAAAGGACCCACAAATATGTCCGCAAATAATTTATATTTGTCAGTTTCTGACTCTGATCCGGAATCATATACTTCATATCATAAAAAAATCGAAATTTCTTTAATTTTGGTATTGTTAAAAAAAAGTCTGACTAAAAATATATGATTACGGAGAAAATCTATTTATAAAAATTAATTGATGTTCATTCTCATATTTTTTTTTTACATTCTGGCAATATTGGAAACAGTTGAATGAAAGGGAACTTTTTCTTCACACTTTGAAAAATCTTTTTTTTAGAGCGAGCGTTCTTCCGTTCATCAGAATAACCGATCAGAATTGAAAAATAGGCTAACTGAAAATTTTTTTGCGATAAATGAATTTTATGCTGCTTCTCCATTATGGCTCAAAATTAATTTTACAAAATTAATTTTAAAAAATTATTGGGAATAATGCTTTTATTTTACTAATCGAACATGAGGATGACTTAAAAAAGAATAAGAAATCTGTAAAAAATAAATTGTTATGAAAAAAGAAAGAAAAAGCGCATAATTTCCGGTAATTTTGTAAAATTAATTTTGTACAATTAATTTAGGACCATAATGGAGAAGCAGCATTTAATAAGATAAAAAAAAAAAAAAAAATCACACATCATCTATCTATTTCTCATGAAAGGCAATGTGCTTACTCTCCTTCCTTTCTGGATGCATGATTTTTAATTATTTCCTCCCGTAACGGAATGGAAATAGATATTAACATTTTGTTCTTTGGGGTATTTGCAGAACTCCAGAGTCTTTTGAGCTCTTTAACCATATTTTTTACATCTGTCATCGTTTTCCTAAAGGCCATCGCGTCTGTTCTTCTAGCAGCTTCCGTCAATATTTCACTCGTAAGTTTTTTTTTGTGCAAAAAATCGAAATTTGCAAAATAACTATACAACTGGTAATAAACAGCTGCCGCAAACTGCATCTTATGACGCGGAATAAATCCTCTGACTTCTTTTCGATTAATATCATATATTAGAATCATGAAATCTGTCATATTTTGTTCCACAATTCCATGCTGGAAAAAATTCAATTAAGCATTTAAACAAAAAATTTGATTACAACATCATGCTTATAAAGAAAAAATTAAGCTTACAAATCCAGACTTTAGAAGATTGACAAAATATGGCGTGTAAGGAGATAGTTCAAACTTGAATTGAGTAATACACCAGAGTTCATCAAGTCCCACATTTATTGAATATTCAATCATCATTCTTTCCACACTTTCCTTATGCCAGAAGGCCATTTTTAAATTTTTAGATATTGGCTTATTGCTTTCATCATGCTCTGTAAAAAACATTTTCGCTGGAATACTTCGCCATTGTGGGAACTTTCCTCCTTCGCCTTCAGTAGCCAAAGGCATTATTGTATATTCATTTTCCACCCAGAATAAACGTCCAATCCATGGTTTGATTTTGGATTCCTAAAATAAATTTTAAAAAAAGTTAAATAAAAATTGTTATCAGCACAATAATAACATTTACCATGATCCAGGCGATATAAGCTAAACTCGACTTGAAGAGTTGCAAAAAAATGTTAAATACAAAAAAGTTTCCATTTTACGTGCAAAATAAGATCCTAAAATTGCAACTCACTGGGATGACTTTAAGTGCCGTTTTACCCCTATTTTCAATTTAATTTAATTTTTTTTGTCGCTTGAAGCGATTTTTATGTCATTTTTCGGGTATCCCATAGCTCTTTTTAATATTTAGGACAATTTAGGATCGTTTTCGCCTCAGCGTACAAGCTTTAACTACCACATTAGCATATTTTTACAAATAACCGTTTCAAACCATACGTGCAACATCGGATTCTTACCGCCATTTAAATACTTCGTCTGTGTTCCAAAATTACTTCCAATTTTTTTTTTTCCCCGATTCGAATAAACTTTTCGAACAATGTTTTCATGGCGCCGCAATGTTTGTAAATAACAAAATTATTTTCCAAAAAAAAATACGGCAGATAGGGCAAAGCGATGAGCTCATTTTATTTAAAACATTGAAATAAAAGCTTTTAAATCGAACTTTTCTTATTTACAAACACTGCAGCGACATAAAAACATTGTTCGAAATCGGGAAAAAAAATTTGGAAATAAATTTTCGAACACAGGCCAAGTATTTAAATGGCGGTAAGGATCCGATGTTGCACGTATGGTTTGAATCGGTTATTTGTAAAAATATGCTAATGTGGTAGTTAAAGCTTGTACGCTGAGGCGAAAACGATCCTAAATTGTCCTAAATATTAAAAAGAGCTATGGGATACCCGAAAAATAACATAAAAATCGCTTCAAGCGACAAAAAAAATTAAATTAAATTGAAAATAGGGGTAAAACGGCACTTAAAGTCATCCCAGTGAGTTGCAATTTTAGGATCTTATTTTGCACGTAAAATGGAAACTTTTTTGTATTTAACATTTTTTTGCAACTCTTCAAGTCGAGTTTAGCTTATATCGCCTGGATCACCAATGATCTTAGAAAGAAATCATTCCTGTTAAAAAGGCAAGAATGAAAGAAAAAGTTTTATAAATGATTTTGTACAATGTAAATATCAAAAAAAAATTAAAAACAACAAATAATTCATAAACAAATAATTCAATAATTCTCCTAAATCGATAAAAGATTAAAAAAAAAAAAAAAATTGATTCAAAAATGTTACTCTTAAACAATAAGAGAGCATATCGTTTCTTTATATATAAATGACTATTACCTGAGTGGATGATGACAATTGTTCACTCATGTTAAATCTTGAAACTTAGACAGATGGCTTGATGAGTTGGTGTACAATTTTCGATTTTCCTCACAATATGTCAGGACAAAGTAGAGAAGGTAAGGGGTCGGAGCGGTGACGTGTCCATGTAGTGGCTTGGCTATCAATGAAGTTAAGCAGCATTGATGCGGACCAGCTTCTGGATGGGTGACCGCACCGACACTCTCCCCCTCTGGCGGGGATGACGGGAACTTAAAAAAATGCAGTCATCTTAACCTCACTGCACGAGTTGGTTGCCGCATGCCAGAAGAGGAAAAAGTCCCTGACCTGCGCAAGCAGTTAATAGAATACAAATAGACCTGCGCAAGCAGTTAGTAGAACACAGAAAAAGACCTGCGTAAGCAGTTAATCGAATAAAAAAAATAAAAATCAAAGGAAACAATGCATAGCCAACATTGCAAACGTAAAAACTGCCGTGAAAGGAGACACTCCCAATCGAAAACGTCGATAACATAACCTTCGCCGTAAGCGAAAAAAAAAAAAAAAAAAAAAAAAAAAAAAGGGATATCCCAAAAAAAAATCTCAACATTGCCACTGGTGAACCAGTAGCTGGACCTTGGGCCAACAGCACCTACTCCGACCGAAATATTGCTGTTTCTTCTTATTAATGAGTAAGTTCTTTAAAACAGCTATGATAATAAATATTCTCTTTAATGCATCCCTTTTGTTTTTTTATTAGTGCGTTGAATGTAATTGCCGATGATGACCCGGGCGAGGAGGTAGTAGAATTCTGGAGCGAGGATAATATACCACCCACATCAAGCCCATTTATCGAAGACCCTCAGCACAGCAGCACAAACACAAGCTTATCACATGATGATAGCGAAAAAGATCTAGACGAAAAAGGAGGAAGCGAGGGGGACACTTTGCCGGCTAATAAAGGTAAAAAAAACTTACATTTTTTTTATTTCTGTTCGATTATTTTTTTTTTTTGACTTTATTTGGACGGGCTAGATTGCCATGTCCATGCACTAATGCTAGTTTAATTGACTTTTCGGTCAGTCTTATTTCTTTCGTAGTTTATTTGACGTTGCGGTCTGAAACTCGGTTTTTGTTTTTTGTTTAGGAACTACTTGTACAATGAGGTTAAGATGACTATATAAGTAATTCCTACAATCCCTGCTAGAGGGAGGGAGTGTCGGTGGTCACCCATCCACTAACTGGCCGTTCACAATGCTGCTTAACTTCATTGATCACGATGCCGCTAGATGAATCGAGTCACCACTCCGACCCCCCTTTCGATTATTTGGCTTTTTTTTTTTTTTAACCACTCATATTTGACACCATTTTGGTTTTGGGTATATAATATGAAGTTTTTATTTCAACTGAATGTAATCAAGGTATCAATAAGCTAACGAAATATGTAAAAAGATAAGCGATTGAAGCATTTTTATTTTAACATTGGTTTCCCTACCGTTAACTGTATAAATATTGTTAACTGTATAAATTATACAGTTAACGTCCCTACCCACTTGTACATTAAGGGTAGTCAGCGCCATCATTTTTAGCGGAATAATTTGTCCCTAAAGGTCCTCCGCTCTCATTTTATTTATAGGCTGCCCTCTATAGAGATTTAAAAATAAACTGATTTTTTTTTTTTTTTTTTTCAAGATTGCTGCTGAAAATGACTAAGGACGATATCATGCCCTATCAAACACCTACATTTTTTACAATTGCATTATTTTTAAATTATGATAATATCCCTGAGAATTTGAAAACAGATTTAAAATTAGACTCTGTATAAATATTTAATATTTTAAATAAATTTTAATTAAGAGTATGCTTATAATTTAATTAGGAGAATGCTTAAATTAAGAGTGTGGTTCTTAAATTATCTACAAATCGTTGTTGGGTCATTCTCAAAACAAAAGACACATTGATGTCTCAAAATTTGAACGTTTTTATCTGTGATTCGGCGGCAGAGAAATATTTTTTTTCGTATCAGAACTAAAAAAGGAACTATTCCCTATGATTCTACCAATTTTCTAAACGATAATGCAATTTTAAAGTCGAAATTTTATGCATCAAACATTCCACTTGGAAAAAAAATGTTTGTCCATTTTGCGGTTTTCAAGCTTTACATGTTTGTTTTTTTGACTAAATATATCGGAAAAAAAAAAAAAAAAACTTACATCAAAATCAAAATAATTTTCAAAATTCAGTTCTAGAATTCTATTGATTTCTTCTTCGTTTTTCGACCTCACAGCCGTCGTCAGTACAATGCTATAAGCTTTCAATAAAACGTCGTTATTAATTTGGGAAAGAGCTCCGTTAATGTTTTCCAATTTCTTTTTCATGCATTTCGATACAATTTTCCGGTATTCCCCAATTAAATGATTTTCTGATTTAAATTTTTTGCTACGCTGTCAATTCTGAAAAAAAAAAATTAAATTAGTCTAATAATTTTTATTTTCGATTAAAAAAAAATTTACCTTTCCCAAGTCCAAATAAACGAGGACCTCCGTCTCCAGTAAATTGTCAATTTTCTGTTTTTTCAAAGTCTTAACCAAAGTGTATACTTATTCCTAAAAACGATTAAAGAGCATTTTTAAGGAATTTTCTTTTTGAATTAAAGCCAATCAGACAATTGAGACGAACAAAATTAATATTCAATTATGATAACTTACTACATTTATTTAAATTTTTAAAGCTCCATGTTTTATAAAAAAAAGTCCAATGAAAAAACAGATGGTTTATCAATCACCATTCAAACCAAAGGTGAATTTGCATCATAAATTAGAGATAATAAATAATTAATAGAAACCGATGTTTGCGGTTGTCTAGCCAGTGCCCGGTTAATAAAGGGCACTTAAACGAGCCAGAATTTGTGTTTAACTCTTCTAGCTTAACTATTCTCATTAAATTTTCTTTTTAATACTTAAATGCACAAATACCAAATATTACATTATTCAGCAACTAAAGCCATGACAGTAAAATTAACATTCTCAGGATCTCTGCTCATATACTGACGGCAAACACTTGCTGCATCACTCAAAAAAGTTTCCTCACTTGAAGAACCATGATTGACAGCAAATTCTCTACTGCCATCCAATTCATAAAGATTTCCTTCTTTCTGTACAAAAGCAATGTAATGGTATTCAACTGGCTCTTGTTCGTTTGGAGGTGATGTCTGTCCTTCCACTGCAATATCTTTATGGGCATTGATGATTCCATCACATTTTTGTAAAAGTTCTCCTCTTTCATGTGGCGATAAAGATCTTGAATCATCTAGGAATTGTTTTAAGTAACCATCACCTAATTCAATACTAAAAACAAAAAATTAATTGTAATTTGACTGAGGAAAAAAAATGTGATGTACCCACCCTTCAAGATTGGCAACACTATGAATTATAGCCATGGTACCGCAGGCATTTCGGACATACTGCCTCAAAAAATATAATTTATCAGAAATAACTTGACCCTTTGTTTTCAATTCCTCTGCTTGCTTCTTTTTGTATTCCTCAAACTGCAACAAAGAATTTTATGAACATATTGTACTTGCTGAGAAAAGTATTCTTTGCAACTTACTTTGTCATTACATGGGAAAAGCAAAAGAAGAGCATAAGCCGGTTGAGGAATGAACGGTAACATTTCAGGGTCTAGACTGTAGACATCCACAATTTGAATTTTAGGGGGAACCCCTAGTTTCAGAAGTAACTTATTCAAAACCTGTAACAACAATTTGTTAGCAAAAATATCTTTACATTAATACAATAATAATTACAGTAAAATCAAACTTAAACTCACCTCAGGGTTAGATTCTAAAGGTATCAAAGGCATTTTTTCAATTTACAGTTATAAAATGCTGTTATAAAAATATATAAATAAATAATTCGTTTGAAAATAAAAAAATGCCGGCTTCTTTTTTAGTTTTTGCCTTCCATGTTTGTTTTTGGCATCTAATACAATATGGCGCCCGCCATCTGACTAAATTTGCTGTTAAAGGGACTCTGCACTGCCTCCATATTTATATGTAAAATCGAATCGAACGAAATAGAAAAAAAACCGAATTTTAACTTAAAATTAGACAATAATTATGATCCAATATTATGTAATAATATCAAAATATAAATATATAATCCCTTTATCGTTAATTATCAATAAAAACGCGTAGTTTTTTTTCATTTAATGAAACAATTAATAGCGGAGGCATTACATTTTTTCACCAACACCATATGCGGCAAATATCTGCGTAAAAATTGTAAATATCGAGCTACTTTGCAAAATGTCAAAATACCAGACTTAAATAAGGTGATTTAAAAAGTTAACTCGTTCAAATAAAAGCGATTTTGTGTGCCAAAAAAACTCTAGTACAGTTAATAATCATTGAGTTTTGCTGAATTATGTAACCGTTTTTCCTTGCAGATTAAAATGAAGGACCATTCAAGCTTGTTAAGTTCTTTAACAAATTCCCCAGAAATTGTGACTGTACTCGAAAATTTCGTGCCTCCAGATGGGAAATGTATATATTACAACTCAACGAATCCAAAGTTCATAATAGATGCTTACGAGGGGATACCCCAGACGCTGATTCTTAATCTTATTGGGTGGGTGGTGAGTATATGGTTTTTTTTTATATAACAGTAATTGGATATAATCAATATTGTAAAGTAACATATTGCATTCTTTTATTTGCTTCAGATCCTTCTGCTTTTATTTGCTATATTGCGGAAAAGAGCATGGAATTACGGAAGGATAGCATTAGTTCAGAAGAATGAAAATACATACAAATGGACGCAATTATTTTATGGCTCTGTTGATGAGGTAGCTGGAGCTTCGGAAAATGATTCGAATTCACTTTCTTCGCTTGATTCAAGCATTTATTTTGATAGAGGGTTTTGTAACTGGATTATGGCTGTTTTTAAAATAAGGTAAAAAAAAAAAAAAAAAAGAAAAAAGAAAATTGGATGTTCATTTTTGTTTTGTTTTATAGGAAAGAAGAAATTTTGTTAAAATGTGGCCCAGATGCACTTCAGTATTTATCTTTTCAAAGGCACATAATTTTTTATATGGTGATCATGATGTTTTTTTCACTAGTAGTGGTTCTACCAATTAATTTTCAAGGAGACCTAGAAGGGGATGAGAAAACATTTGGGCACACAACAGTCAGTAATTTGGATCCAAAGTAGGGGTTGTTTAGAATCTGATTTTACTATCAAATTTTTTAAATTTAGCAAATCATTAATTTTTTTTTTTTTAATGAAATGCAGCTCACCATACCTTTGGATTCATGTGACACTAGCCATTCTCTATCTTCCTCTCGGCATTTTTATTATGAGAAGATTTTCAGTCAAAGCCAAAATTCAAGACGTGGACATAAGTTCATCAAAAACTCTCATGATTACAAACATTCCAAGAAGAAATTGTGATTCAGCTGATTTAAGACGTCATTTCCAGTAAGTGCTGATTCATTTTTATTTACAATTTTATATTAATTCCTTTTTTTTTTCTGCTTTTAGGGAAGCATACCCAGACATTGAAGTCCAAGATATCCAACTTGCATTTGACATTACGAAAGTTAGCCAGTTAGACAAGGAACGTGAAAAAATGTATCAAGCAAAATTGTACAGCGAAACTTATTTAAAGCGAACTCACGTCCGACTGGATATGAGGCCATATGCTTGTGGGAATGTTTGCATGTGCTGCGACATGTTTGGCTGCCCAAAGGTAAATATTTTTAAAAATTAAATTTTTTTTTCAAAAATTAATTTTTTTTTTTTATTTTCAAAGGTGGATGCCATTGATTATTATTATACAGAGGAAGAAAGGCTTAAAGAAGAAGTGGACAATGAACGTGCGGCTGCTTTAAGAAAACCTTTGGGTATCGTTTTCGTAACGTTTGCATCTGCTGATGATGCCAAGAGAACATATCAGGATTTTCAATCGAGTTGCACCTGCGGTCATTCCGTCAGCGCTTCGAGTTTAAGCCAGCAGCTTAAACCGGATCAGTGGCAAGTCGCGTTTGCTCCAAGCAGGACGGATATTTTTTGGGAAAACCTTTCAATTCCTAGCAAATTTTGGTACATGCGAGCATTTTTCATTAATTTAGTATTATTCATAGTTTTGTTTTTCTTAACGACACCTGCGTTCGTAGTAAATTTAGTGAATACCCTCAACGTTACCAACAGAATTGAAGAATTGGTGAGTGTTTTAAGGAGAGACCCGATTTTTTATAAAAATGTTACTGATTTAAATTTTTTTTAAAATTTTTCAGAATCCAGTGATTTCTCAGTTCCTCCCTACTTTAATTTTATGGACCGTGGCTGCTTTGTTACCGGTTTTGGTTTCCTATTCGGATCAATGGATATCGCATTGGACGAGATCAGAGCAAAATCATTCCATTATGAGGAAGACTTTTATGTTTTTGTTATTTATGGTTCTTATACTCCCATCTGTCGGACTCACTAGGTAATTAAAAATTGTCATTTGATTTAAAATTATTAAGTGAAAAAATGGTTGAAAATTGTTTTTTATTTATTTTTTTTTTTTAATTTTTAGCGCACAAGCTTTCGTGGAATGGACCTTGCACTGGAAAAACGAGACCTACCGATGGGAATGCCTATTTTTACCTGATAAAGGCGCGTTTTTCGTTAATTACATAACCACCTCAGCTTTCATCGGCACCGGATTGGAATTAATTCGTTTTCCCGAACTATTCGTTTATGCGGTACGACTCTGTCTGGCCCGATCCGAGGCAGAGATCGTAAGCGTTCGAAAAGCGATTTTGTGGGAATTCCCGTTTGGAGTCCAATACGCTTGGATGTTACTTATTTTTGCAATGACAACGATTTACAGCCTCTCCTGCCCCCTTATTACTCCTTTCGGTAAGTAATTCTAATTATTAAAAAAAAAAAATTGAAAATCGATTTTTTTTAAAAATTGAAAATCGATTTTTTTAAATTTAAAATCAATTTTTTTTAATAAAAATTGAAAATCAATCATTTTTTAAAAAATTAAAAATTCATCATTTTTTTAAAAATTGAAAATCAATTTTTTTAAAAATTAAAAATCAATTTTTTTAAAAATTAAAAATCAATTTTTTTAAAAATTAAAAATCAATTTTTTTAAAAATTAAAAATCAATTTTTTTAAAAATTAAAAATCAATGTTTTTTAATAAAAATTGAAAATCAATCATTTTCTAAAAAATTAAAAATTGATCATTTCTTTTTAAAATTAAGAATCAAATTTTTTTTAAAAATTGAAAATCAATTATTGTTTTTTTAAATTAAAAATCACTCGTTTTTTAAAAATTAAAAATCAATCATATTTTTAAAATTGATGTTATGTCTCCATTGGTGAATTAATTACATGATGTAATTAATTACAGAATGCAATTAAACGGTTTACAAAGGTGCTAATTTTTTTTTTCAAATCTTTGGTGCTCATATCCTTTTTCATAATGTAGATCTAACCAGCAAGATCGAAAACAACGATTTAGGACCTTCGAAAATCATTTAATTACATCCTGTAATTAATTACATCATGTAATTAATTCACCAATGGAGACATAACATGAGAATCAATTTTTTTTAAAATTGAGAATCAATTTTTTTAAAATTGAGAATCAATTTTTTTAAAATTGAGAATCTATTTTTTTTTTAAATTAAAAATCACTTTTTTTTAAAGTTGAAAATCGACTGGTTTTTTTTTAAATTAAAAATCAATTTTTTTTAATAAAAATTGAAAATCAATCATTTTTTTAAAAATTAAAAATTCATCATTTTTTTAAAAATTGAAAATCAATTTTTTTAAAAATTAAAAATCAATTTTTTTAAAAATAAAAATCAATTTTTTTAAAAATTAAAAATCAATTTTTTTAAAAATTAAAAATCAATTTTTTTAAAAATTAAAAATCAATGTTTTTTAATAAAAATTGAAAATCAATCATTTTCTAAAAAATTAAAAATTGATCATTTCTTTTTAAAATTAAGAATCAAATTTTTTTTAAAAATTGAAAATCAATTATTGTTTTTTTAAATTAAAAATCACTCGTTTTTTAAAAAATTAAAAATCAATCATATTTTTAAAATTGATGTTATGTCTCCATTGGTGAATTAATTACATGATGTAATTAATTACAGAATGCAATTAAACGGTTTACAAGGTGCTAATTTTTTTTTTCAAATCTTTGGTGCTCAATATCCTTTTTCATAATGTAGATCTAACCAGCAAGATCGAAAACAACGATTTAGGACCTTCGAAAATCATTTAATTACATCCTGTAATTAATTACATCATGTAATTAATTCACCAATGGAGACATAACATGAGAATCAATTTTTATTAAATTGAGAATCAATTTTTTTTAAAATTGAGAATCAATTTTTTTTAAATTGAGAATCTATTTTTTTTTTAAATTAAAAATCACTTTTTTTTAAAGTTGAAAATCGACTGGTTTTTTTTTAAATTAAAAATCAATTATTTTTTTTAAAAATTGAAAATCATTCTTTTTTTTTAAAATTGAAAATCAATTGTTTTTTTTAATTTAAGATCAATCGTTTTTTTTAAAAATTGAAAATCATTTTTTTTAAATTGATAATCAATTTTTTTTTAATTTTAGGTGTTTTTTACATGCTGCAAAAACACATGGTCGACAAGTATAATTTATATTTCGCATACGGACCCAGCAACATCAGCCCTCAGATCCACGCCACAGCTATCAACATCGTCATTTTCACTGTCGTCCTGCTTCAAGCGAGTTTCCTGGCTCTCTCAATTTTGCGGAAAGGATTGAACGACATAACGATTTACTCTCTCGTCGGGTTTTTACTCACGATCCTGTTTTTCTTCTTTCACATTTTCTTCAGCTGGTGCAAGGGGTTTAGCCCGATCGGCTATCAAAATCGAAGATCCGCGAACAGTTCAAGCGAGAACAGCCCGAATCATCGAGCAACGAATAAACGTTTCGTACCGGAAGTTTTGGAACCGTCGGCGAGCGTGGACGAAAATTTGGAAGAATCGCAGGAAACGATTCGAAGTTATGGGACAAACGGTACCGACGTAAATCAAGATAGCCTAATAGGCGCTTAAGTTTTTTTTGACTTATAATGCCATTGCAATTTACGAGTCTGAGTTATCTCCAGGTAAATGATTTATTTAAAGAAAAAAAAAATAGTAATAATGAATATCTAGATTTCCCTAATTTTCGTACTATTGTACTTCGAACGCTACTGTGATATTTTTAAGAATTTTCTTAATTTTTAATGGTATTATTTTTTAGTTATTATGTTAATTCACTATATAACCTTTCCGCCGAATTTATGTTAATTGTGCTTTTCGGTTTTTTTTTTTTTTTTTTTATTTATTTATTTCGGTTTTTTTTTTTTAAAGACACTATGATTATTTTTATTTTAATTATACGTAATGGTCGTGCTTTTTATCTAGTCTTTAATATTTAGACATAAATTTTTGAAATGTTTAACGGAGTTTAATCAATAAGTTTTAGTTTATTCCTAAAAAAAGAAAATTTATCTGGAGAATTGTAATAAGAAAAAAGATTTATAATAATAGCGGGAAATTATATTACAATAAATTTACCTTTTATTTTTTTGGCTTTAATTGGAAGCGCTTATTTGGTTAATTTCCTTTCTTAATAATTAACTTTCCTTTTCAAAAAAAAAAAAAAAAAAAAAAATTTTTGTCGCATAACTCACGTTAGGAAATCCGATTTCGTAAAAAGCATCGAGTTTATGTTCCGGAACTTTTGGCAAGGTATCTCAAGTGATTTTGGACAAAAATTTCTGTTAACTTATCATTTTTAGGACTTTTCAAAATTAAAGACTGCTCCACGAAAATTTTCAAAATTCTGATGATTTTGACTTAAGTTTTAAGTTTTCCATCTTATGCGGTAAGAAACGTTTTGTACTTCACATTTTTAGAGTAAAAATTCTGAAACTTTATACAACTTTCAAAATTAAAAACGTACTTAAAAAAATGGACTTAACAAAAAAGAAAGACTTATTCTTTTCCAAATCTTAAAAATAAATAAAACGAAAATTTTTCGAAAGGCATTGCAGAAATGATTTCAAAAAAATTAATAACCGGAGTGCGTGGTTCAACCCTAGATGATTCCCTACTTATTTTTTCCAAATCCATTTTTCCTAAAAAAAAAAATAGATCCCTGACCCATTTTTCCTAAAAAAAATAAATTCCTGATCCATTTTTCCTAAAAGAATTAATTCCCGATTCATTTTTCCTAAAAAAAAAATAGATTCCCGATCCATTTTTTTTAAAAAAATAAATTCCTGATCCATTTTTCCTAAAAAAAAGATTCCTGATCCATTTTTCCTAAAAAAATAAATTCCTGATCAATTTTTCCTAAAAAAAAAAAATAAATTCCTGATTTATTTTTCCTAAAAAAAATAATTTTCCAGATCCATTTTTCCTAAAAAAATAAATTCCTGATCCATTTTTCCGAAAAATTTTGATTACTAAAATGTTTTTCCTGATCTTGAATTTTTCTAAAATTCTTTTTATTCCTAAAATAAAATTTTCTAAAATGAATGTTTTTTTTAATTTTTTGAGTCCCTAAAATTTATGTAATAATTTACTAGGCCTAGATGCCAAATTGCGAATTTCGGTTTTTGTATTTACTTTTGTTTTTTAAATTCGTTCGTAACGCAGTTGTTTATTTATTATGTCAGTCTCAAAATTCTGGTAAATATAAAACAAAATATCCTAAATATTCTCGTCTAGACCAAAATTTGTGTAAATACAGTTATCAAATAAAAATGGAACAGGCAAAATTTTAAAAAAAAATATTCATTTTAGGAAATTTTATTTTAAGAAAATTTAAATTAATAAAAAATTTTAAGAACCAAAATTTTTAGGAAAATTGGTTAGGAATTTTTTTTCTTTTTTTTAGGAAAAATGGATTAGGAATATTTTTTTTTTTTTTAGGAAAAATATTTTCTTGAATTTTTTTTTTTTTTAGTATAAAGAAAAGTGGTGCAATGTCATCTCTGACACCATAACTTCGTAAAATCGCCTTATTAATATCCATATTTAACTCTCCATGAAAATAACCAACTGGAAAGCCATCGGCCTCTTTCTTGGAGTTTTTCTTGTTTTATGTAAAATTCAATGCCAAAGCCTCAAGAAATTAGCTAACTGTACAAAATTTTTTTTGTATAATTAAATAATTAAAAGTTTTAAACGGTGAGTATGCTGAATTAAGAAAGATGATTCTGCCTCTCCTGGAAGTTAAAAGATCCAGAGTTGGTTCAAAAATCTTAAAATGATAACAAACTCAAATATTTAAATTCAAGAATATTTTGTCATCAAAAAATTGGAGGTGCAAAGCACTAGCACGCTTATTTCCCACGCCTTCAGAACATTCTTCGATTTTTTTAATCGAGTAAGGTATTGTGCCTAAACAACGAACAGATCCCAGTCCGTTTGAGGTACAAAATTAAATAAATTTTTTATTAAAGCCACAAAACTTAATGAAATTTACAAATTTTTTAAAGGAAAATACTTGCTCTCCCATAAAAATGCCCATTTACTGTCGACTGCTTCTTTCTCTTTCAGTCATCCCTTTACAATTTATTTGCAATTCAAGTTTTTTATGCATTTGATTCAATTTTATCACTTTTAATTTAACTCAAATTCATTGTTTTCTTCATCTTAACCAAATCTAAAGCTGCCAGTTTTTTTCAGATTCTCATTAATAATTAACGTGTGAATTATTTTTGAAGAAATTCGAAAATTCATAAATTTCTTATGAAAATTTTAAAAATTTATCAAGAGTGGGTCCGCGCAAACCGAGCGGATCGTTTGGGAACATTAAAAGATCATCTGCCCAAGTGTATTGAAGTAACCTGAAAGATAAGAAAAATCGCATGTTCAAAGATCCTTAAACAAATGAAATGTCAGAAATTTACCGATATTTAATTGTTTCCTCCCAGGCTGGATTTTCAGCTAATAAATCATTATAATTATCTCTAGTTACAATCACTCCTCCTTTCACAGCAGCAAACTGCACAATGTACCTGTCATCGTAGGAATTCATAGCCTTCCCATCAACCATTCTGCTCGGAGTTAATATTACATCTCCTTGGTTGACTAGTTTTTCTAAAAGCTTCGGATTATCACACTTATCTCCTTTCCTAAAAAATGAAGTTCCAATTTAACAATCTCAATTTCACTAAATAAATTCTTTCGACAATTTTTTCCTATTATACTTACACTCTAAATTGCGGGACAAAAGCTGTTACTTTATGACCTTTCTCTTTAAAAAAATTTATACAAATTTCTAACCCTCTACACGAAAAAGTTCTACGATTTCTGGAATGACTGCAAAAAAAAAGCAACATTTAAGTAGAATTTTAAATAACTAAAATTATTTTCAAGTAAACATGCCTACCTAAATGCAACGTTACTCCCATCAATTATCACAGGTCGAAGACCATGCTTTGGTAGGGAAACCGGGTTTTCAGAGTATACATTTTCACCTATCGCTCTTACTTTTGCTTTTGGCGTTAAATTATCTAACGGTATCTTATTTCTTTCAAATTTTCTTTTTATTGTCAAATTTTCGATGTTCCTCTTACTAGCAACACCCTTAGATTTTTTCCTACGTCTATTATTATATGGGTTAGCTACTGGAGCATTAAAATAGTCTGGCTTCGGTTTTTTACTACAGTTCCCAATCAAATTCCCAATCAAATTTATGATCGGAGAAGATGGCTCCATTAACCTTTTTCTTTTCTTTTCCTTCCATTTTGGAGTTGCATTTAAATCTGTATTTATTTTCTGCCCAATAAATTCGATTTCTTCTACCTTTTTACAATTAGCATGCAAAATCATAATTTCATCATTGTTTTCTTTTTCTACATTATTTTCCGGAATGAATTGAACATCCTCATCTATTTCAATTGTATTATTCGTAGCAGGGCTTATATGTTCAATTATTATGTCGTCACTTGCTGTGCTAGCTTCACACATGTCAACAACAGCATCGCTATTACTTGTCTGTTTATGCTGTCCAACTTCCTCAGTCAGATTTGTGTTTGAAATATCACTTAGTTTATCAACATTCTCATCATCACTGGCTATTAAATCAATTGTCTGATTTGTAGCGACGGCCTTTTCAGGTGTAAACGGACTGTTTGTTAACACAACACTACTGTCCTGTGGTGCCATTTGTACTTTTTTCCCGTTACAACGTCCCTGAATACCTGAATTTCTGTTCTTATTCCTGGATCTTCGATTCTTACTACGTCGTTTAATTTTCGACATGGCTCACATAACTACAATGAAATGTTATTTCATCACAAACCCGTTTAGATACGTTTTATCAAATTTTACATTTTCATTACAATAAAATAAATAGTTTTTTGAGAAAAAAAAAAAAAAAAAAAAAACTAAATTGTCTCTAATGTTTTGATCAATCTCAATCATGGGAATATCAAGGCAATCTCATGGAGATGGAACTATAGGTTAGGTTGCAGCAGATGAAATTTTTAACGGCAAACGCAAAAAAAACCCGCCATAATCAATTATTTAAATTCTTACGGTCCCACGAATCCCGTATTTAAAGAGAATCTTTAAAAGCAAACAATAGCATATATAAAAAGAATAAATGAAATAATATTTTCCTTAATTGAGCGTAACTAATTAATTATCAGATTAATTAAAATATTTTCTTCGACTCAAAAATCGAATGTACGTGATGAACGTGACGCCATCCGCCATTCCACCGCCACCTTGCATCACGTGACTTCACTTTAAATTTTACATTTTAAATATACATTTCGTCTGCTACTTTATGATTCCCAAAAAAATTTAAGTTGACTAACCTGCAACCGCTTTTGTTTACAATAACAATTGAGAAATGAGTAATTAAATTACGCAAATTAATTTAATATAATTTCAAAAAATAGTTAATAGATTTTGGTTTAAATGCAGTCAAACTTGAACTGACGCGCCTAACAGGCTATTAAGACATCACATTATTCCTAAGACACTAAATGAAAAGTCATGGGGTGAAATCATTGCTTGTGAGTAGTGGGTCACGTTTATATGGAAAACATGGAAAACGATCTCTTAATAAGATGCTTGATTTGCCAAGATCCGTATCCGCAAAAAGGTGTTACGTTCTTTAAATTTCCGAGAGAGGAAACAAGGTAATTGCTACATTATTTGCCAAGCATAATTAGACAGATAAATTAAGAAAAATTTTTACCTTCTTAGATTCAAAGCTTGGGTCCAAGCAGTAAGCCCAATGTTGGATTTTTTACAAATTAAACCTGAAAAATTAAAAGAAAATGCAAGGATTTGCGGACGACACTTTAAAGAGAAAGACTTCATTAATAAAAAGAAAGATTCGTTAATTCATACTGCTTGTCCTTTTATTGGTGAGTAAAAGTCAATCACAGTTTTAAATGTTTGCTAATATCAAAACCTATTTTTTTTTTTTTTTTCAGATGTACCTGATAATGTTCCTGTAGATGTTGAATTTGAATTAAAAATTGTAGAAACATTAAATGAAAATGATTTACCTGTAGTCGAAAAAGTTGTACCAGACTCAGATAATGATATATTTAAATGCGGACGATGCAAAGCTCAATTTGGCCTTCTAGCAGATTTTTTCAACCACAAACAAACAGATTGCAAATTAAATAACAATAACAACATTATTGAACAAGAAAATTCTCTTTTGGATAATTTATCTTTAACAGGAGGGACTTTTTTATTAAATTTTAATAATCCAGATTCATTTTCGGCCTCGCCTACACAGAATGAAATCAACAATACAGACAATGCTGGCAGTAATGACAACGAAGATAATCAGAATGATGTAGTTTCTTTCATAGTGAGTGATAATAGTCTTTTAATTGGAAACCCATTGGATATTTCGTTACTAACTAGTCAGCTGTTATTAGCATCAAACGTTCAGAATGACAATATAAATGATGATGATATAATTTTGCCCCCAGTTCAGTCAGAACCTGTGACAACTAGCCTTTTATTAACGTCAAATGAGGAGCCTCAGAATAGTTTAATATTAACAACAAGTTTGCCTAATTCGAATGATTTATTATTAACGACTGATATTCCTGATGAAGATGAAGGAGGAACTAGTTTATTGTTGACGGAAAATCAGATCGAAAATAATTCGATCATAGATATTACACATAAGGGATTAAGTGAGCAACAAGATATTCTTTTAAATTTAATAAATTCCAATCCGAATGGAACGGACTGTGAGATACTAAAGAATTTAGCTTTGATTCCCGGTCTGAAAAAAGACAAGGGAGAAAATAATAACAAGCCTCAGTGTTCCTTTTGCGGGAAAAAATTTAAAAAACCATTTAGCGTTTTGCAACATGAAAGGACTCATACGGGGGAAAAGCCTTTTCAATGTATCATATGCGGGAGGGCTTTTTCTCAAAAGGTGAACGTTCGGAAGCACATGATCAGGCATAAAGTTTGGCCAAAAGCAAATCAGACTCTGAGATTTAATCTACATGACGAGAAGGAAGCTGTTCTGGATCAAGAATCTATAGAGAATAATTGTTACTCTTGTCAGTATTGTTCCTCTACTTTTAAGACTTATTATTTACATAAGAAGCACATGGCTGCACATGTGGATCAGAAGGTATGGGAAAAAGAAGTTTTTTTTTAGGGGGGGGGGGGGGGGTTTGTTGGTAACGAAACCATTAAATGTTTTTATTTTTTAATTTCAGGTGTATAGGTGTATTCAAAAAAAATGTAACGAAACTTTCCGTGACTTAGATGATTTCTTATCGCATTCTGAGAATCATCCGACTGCGGAATTCCAGTGCCACGTTTGCTTTAAAGTTTTCTTTAGTCTGGAGGAGTTAGGGAGTCATCAATACGAGCATGGAGGAAATGTGAAAGATAAAAGCGATTCACAGCTCCAGTAAGAATTTTTTTCCTCAGATAAAATTTTTTGGAAATTATTTAATTTTGAAAAGGAAATTATATAAAACGAAACTTTTCCCTCTGGGCAATCCCCAGGTCAAAATCAGAAAACTTTGAATTCTGGACACTTCCGTATTTTAAAAAGTTTTCAGTTAGTCTTTAGTGCCATGCAGACTTCGTTAAAAATAAAAATTTTGAGCCCATAAAATTATTTAACAATTAAGTCCTGAATTTTTTTAAAAAATTAAGTGCTGAATTTTTTTTTAAAAAATAAGTGCTCAATTAAGTCCTGAATTGTTCTTAAAAAATTAAGCCCTGAATTTTTTTTTAAAATTAAGTGCTGAATTTTTTTTATAAATTAAGTCCTGAATTTAAAAAGAAAAAAAAAATAAGCCCTGAATTTTTTTAAAAAACAGTTAAGTTAAAAGCACCAATTATTGACCAGTCCATAAGCTAAACACGATTTCCTTTTATGGTATACGTGTTTAGCTTATGGACTGGTCAGTAATTGGTGCCTGGTCAATAATTGGTGCTTTTACCTCAGTCCTGAATTTTTTTTCAAAAATTAAATCCTGATTTTTTTTAAAATTAAGTGCTGAATTGTTTTTAAAAATTAAGTGCTCAATTTTTTTATAAATTAAGTCCTGAATTTTTTTAAAAATATTTACCTAGTCCTGATTTTTTTTAAATAAGCCCTGAATTTTTTTTAAAAAAATTAAGTGCTGAATTTTTTAAAAAAAATTAAGCTTAAGGGCTGAATTTTTTAAAAAAAAATAAGTGCTGAATTTTTTTAAAAAAATTAAGTGCTCAATTTTTTAAAAAAATTAAGTGCTGAATTGTTTTTAAAAATTAAGTGCTGAATTTTTTTTATAAATTACTTCCTGAATTAAAAAAAAAATTAAGTAAGTCCTGAATTTTTTTTTTAAAAATAAGTCCTGATTTTTTTTTTAAAATTAAGCCCTGAATTGTTTTTAAAAAATTAAGCCCTGAATTTTGTTTTTTAAAATTAAGTCCTGAAATTTTCTTTCTTTTATTCCCAACCAAAATTGAATGACCTATCTAATTTTTCTGTTTTTATTCCAGGAAATTTAAATGCGAGAAATGCTACGCATATTTCAAATCAGCCGAAACCTTAAAAAACCACGAGGCAGTCGAAAGTCATCACTACGAATGCCCCCAATGCAAAATGGTTTTCAACAGCGAAAGATTTCTCCGACGCCATCTCCTCTCTCATTTAGACCCCTCGAAATCCAAATACAAATGTGAGAAATGCAAAAAAACATTCCGAACCGAAAGATATTTGGTGAACCACAGCTACATCCATTCGAACGACAAGCCTTTCGCCTGCGAAAAATGTTCGAAAACATTCGCATCAGCGTATCGCCTCCGGAGGCATTTGGCCCTTCATTCCGGGCAATATTTCGAATGTCCGTTCAAACAAAAATTGGGATGCAACAAGAAGTTTTACAGGAAGGATAAATTATCCGATCACGCAGCCGTTCACACCAACATACGATTTAAATCCTGTCATTTTTGCGGGAAAAATTTTTCGTCTTTGACGAAACTCAATTTACACGTGAAAAAGGATCACGTGAATCACGAATCGAATAAACAAGTTTTGAAATGTTTAAATTGCTCACAGACGTTTAGGAAAGAGAAACAGTTGTCGCAGCATCATTGCACCGTAGGCGAAAGGAAATTTAAATCGAGGAACAGAAGCAAAAGGAAAGAGGACGACGACGAAGATGATTACAAGGACGAAAAACCAGAAACAGTTTCCAATATTGAAATCATTATGGTGCCTTTCGTTTCTGGAGTAAAAGGGGAAGCAAGTCAGTGAGATTATACAAATCTGGAGCGGAAATCGGTGAGTAGAACAGAATGAGAGCATGGGTACAGTACAAGCGTACAGCAGCAGTTCGATGCAAGCTCAGTACGGGTCCGTCATAATAAATCATAATTATGGGTAGTACTTCACAGTGACAAAGACGATACGAACGGCTCTAAAATTTTAAGAAAAAAAATTTTTTTTACTTACAGACAGAAGCAGAATACGGTAGGAAGGACGCTATGACTTAACTGCTGTCAGTCCGAACGTTTTCACCTGAAATAAACATAAGCTTAATTTAACATTTTAAGGAGCTTTTTATTAATCGGATCAAGATGACAACTACTTTTTTGTCGTCAAATTCATTTTAAATGTAAGTATTAGACGTTTATCATTACTTTTTAAATATTTTTTTGGTATTTACAAGGTGCAGCTTTACTTATTATTAGTACACTTTTTTTTTTTAAACTTTGAAAGAGTTTTGTCACAGTATTTTGTTTTCAAAAAAATATCTAAAAAATGATTGTTACGAATTATTATTAATTTTTTTTTCACTTAAAGTGCTAGTAGCCAAAGTTATTAAATGATTAAGACTTATTATATTAAGATAAAATAAATTTTTAACATATTTTTGTTATTTTCGATGACGGTACTTAGCATCCTGATTGTCGAATTAATCGGATAATAATAATGAATGTACTTTCACTAAAAAAAAAAAAAAAAAAAAACGGCAGCAAAAATCAGATCTTGTATTCAGTATTAGGAAAATGGCTATCGCTAGTATGCTTTCTTTTCACACTTTTTACTGTAATTTTTTTTAAAAATTAATGTTTAATTAGAGTTAGTCCATCAATGATTTTTATATGTTTTTTTCTCATTTTTGACGCCTTTTATGGCTACGAACAAGCATTTTTACAATTCAAGAGGAAGGATATTATGAGGGAAAATTTCACAACTAAAGCTCAAAGGGGAATTAAACCACCCAGCCTTAAAATTTGATTTCGGGTGATCGTTAGTGATTTGTGTGAAACTTTGCTCGTAATATTAGATACCTAAAGCAAACCCCTACGGTTCCTTTAATTTTCGAAAGCCGTTTTTCTGCATTTTAGATTGAGGACGCTGAAAGTAGCCAAAGAGCTACAAACATCCGGAAAATTATAAGTTGGTAACTCTGTTTTTTTTAATCTGAATTTTAGGGCTCAGTTGTAAATTAATACAAATATAAATATGTGCAGAATGTGGCCTTAATTAAAGGCATTGTAGGGGCTTGTGCTAAAGATATTTTTGTAATAAAATATTTGTATTGCTAACTTTTTTTTTTTTTAATGAACGAAAAAAAAAAATGAGCTGGCTCTAAAAAAAGAAAAGGTTGGCAACGCATTTTAAAAAAATTGTATGTTACAGCCAGGTTTATATCGTACTAAATGTTTTTTATTAAATAGCTTTTCCACTTACAAGAAAAGGACAGTGTTCATCTCACAAAAGGAAATAAAAATTTTAAAAATGTCAGTAAAATTTTTCGACAATTATATTTGTAATTTTTTGTAGCTATTTTCTCCATTTAGTTTTTTTTTCAAAAAGAGAGGAAAATAGTTTTAACTGTGATAAATTTTTATATAAAGTTAATAATCAATAAAAAAGAGATATAAGAAATATGTACAAAATTTTTAATTTTATTAACCACCACCTCAAAATTCCAAGTAGTCTTGGGGAATCATAAATGGTCCCTTTTCCGACAATACCCAACTGGCGTCAAATGACGAAAGAAAATTCATAAATTTAACTACCGAGCTAAATAGCAATAAAATTAGAAACGTCAGTGCTTATGTGGCTGGGGCATTAAAAATCAGGGCGTTTATGTTAGATTTTTAGGAAAAGATTTTGTAAAACCTGTAATAATTTGTAATAAGCATGTAATAATTGTAATAATTTGTCAACCTATGCTTTCAGCGAATATACTTAATTTCATCATCATGATCTTCATAATCATCAAATTATCGCTTTTAATATAGTAGAAAAAATGGATCGGTAAAAAAATATTACATGGGGTTTCCTGGGGAGGGGGGGGGCTAAGCTTTTAAAGTTTGTTGGTTATACAACCGGAAGAAAGTTTATTCGTATACGGTACATAATCTTAAACGATCTATTTACCCTGTAAAAAATGTATTCTTATTTTTAATTAAAAAAAACAAGCTACAGTGGAGGTTACCACTGTCCGATACTCTTCAATTTCATTTAAATCTTACTCCCACGAGTAAAAATATCAATAAATATTATGTTGGGTTTTGAGTGTGGTTCTTAAACACAATAAACTGACAAATTACACTGTTCTAGAATGTTCCAGAATGTAGTAAAATGTTCTAGAAAATTGCAGATGTGCGAAATTGAAAAAAAAAAGGCCAGGTCCTAAAAAATAAGATAAAATACAAAAACCGTTCGATGTATGGACAACGTTTACTATATCGAAACGTTCAATCGGATATAAAATGCATAATTTGACATAATGATAACAAAAGTGAGAAAAAAAAAGCCACGAAATGTAAATATTTTTTTCTTTTGTCTGCACCAAAATGACTTTATCAAACATTCCGGAATGTGAGATAACCATTTTCGCTGACACAGCTCAGAAAGCGATATCTACTTGTATAAACGAAAAACAAAGATAAGAAAAAAAAAGTTTAAAAAAAAATATTCCCGCTTTGTTGAATTTAATATTATACCTTTCGAACGGCTGCCGTTCTGCTGTATGCGAACGTATTTAGACCATAATTTATACAGTCCTTGTCCTTAGTGCCCCCTACTCATATACCAAATTTGGGATCGATCGGTCTCAAATTGTGTCTCCAATCAAAGAATGAAAAATGAGAACAGACGGACGGACGAACATGTGTAAATAGCTTTGGCTTGAAAAAGTTACCCCCGGCAAGTGCCGTTCGTTTTGCTCTCCGTTTGATATTAACGGAGGTACCCTTCACTCAAAACCAAATTTAATATACTCTTCTTATGAAATTGAAGAGTATAAAAATGAAGTTTATGTAAATACCTAAAATATCTTCTATTAACTGAAAAACTAATCGGTCGGGAAATTGTAAAAAGGGAATCGTTCATTCGCAAAGATCATTGATCAGTAAATTAAAAATATTTCAAATCAAAGGGCTAACTATTTTTCCTCGGTCGATCGAATAATTTAAAAGGGTAAAAGGAAAGATGAATTTAACTCTCGTTTTTTTTTAAAACAGCTTTCGGACGATAAAAAAAAGATGCATGATACACCTAACAGAAGAATTAGAATCTATTACATAAAAAACACTTAAAAATGGTCCCATAAAAAACAGTCAACATTAATTATTTTTTTACAAAAAAAAAAAAAATTTATAAATCGCTCGATTTTCCAACGTTATTTATAGAATCAACTTCCAACGGTTTCTCTTCCTCTTCCTCTTTTGCTTCCAACGTAACTTCATTTTCCTCTTTTGTTTTCGTCCTGTTGTTCGATTCATCTACTTTGGTCAGTAATTTTGGTCCTAAAAACGTAATTAGTATCGCACCGATGGGCGCTGTGATGAGAATAGCCAAAACGGCGATTATTAAAATTTTATCGGCGTATTCTATCTGTTCGGCGTTATCGTTCTTTCTCGCTAAATCGAGAGCCACCGGTCCTAAAGCTGCCTGGACCGTTGCCTTGGGGAACCAAGCCCAAGCCACGAAAACTTTTTCCTTCCAGTTGAAATTGGCTCCGAAAGCGACGAAAACGGAAACGACGATTCTGGCTAATAAGCAAATCATGAGGGAAAGGATGCCGTATCCGACGGTATCAGCTTTCAACACGAAAACGTCGACTTCGGATCCTATCAAACCGAACAGAATCGGTTGGAAGACGGTCCATATTACTGCAAATACGTCTGCGACAGGATTCTGTAAAAAAAAAAATTGTTACAGATCAAGTGAATGTTGGCAAAACTACCAGTTACTGTGCAAAAAAAGAATGAAAAGTGTCAGACAAGTGTCAGTGCAGATATTTAATGCGCCAGACAGATTTTAAAAATATGTTTAGCTTATATTCAGTAGGGTGGGTCGAAACTGACGAATTTTGCAATTTGTGGAATGGATGTTTTTTGGCAACACTATTAACTTTCATTAATGAAGACTCCACGGGAAAAATGATCAGATTCCATTTTTTTGTTTACACTTAGCTCTTATGTTTACCTTTTGTCAAAATAATCAAAACAAAAACATGCACAGTAAAAAATATTATGTAAATATGTTAAAAACGGTCTACATAAAGTCTATGTTAAATTATTATGTTAAAAAATCAACATAACTTGTTTGTAAACAGCAAAAAAATGAAAATCGTTAATGGACGCAGAACATTAAACAAAACAATTGTGTTATTTTTCTTAACAAAATATTTATGTAGACCGATTTGGACATACAATTTGTGTCAATTTTAACATAAAATTTTTTACTGTGTGGAATCTGATCATTTTTCCCGTGGAGTCTTCAATTTCTTTCAGATTTTTTGTAGGTCATTTAGAGGTCGCGCAATGACCTTGACATTTTGAAAAGCTCATAATAAGAGGCAAAATAGGCCTATAAGAATTTGTTTTCTGAAAATTTGCACCGTTTCCTATCAGAAATTTTGCTAGATTCATTTTGCTATTTTTTTTTTACCGCAAATGGGTATTACATCAGGAACGCTTACATGTCCTTCTGTCCATCCTTCTCTTCTCCAGCCTAAACAGGCGACAAAAGCCGCGACGATACAACCCAACGGCCCAGCTCCTTGATACCCGATCACTCCGCTACCAAAAATGGCCATCAATCCACCACCGGCTATCATTAATACTCGAAGCAATATAACGCTATCATCTTTTTTATGAGGTATGTAATGAGTTATAAATCCCCAAATCACTCCGAAAACGATTCCTATTAAAAGTCCAGCCGGTCCTTGCGCGATTTGCATAGTTAAGTTGTCACCTGAAATTATAATTGTCTTTGATTATTTCCGTCGGAAAATAACAGGGGAGAGAGGGAGGCGAAAAAACCTATCCTCCGGGGTCACTGCTAATGAACATCGTCTGCTAAGAAATCGGTCAAAAAGACTTGTTTGTACGGCACGATCACCGTTTGCTTTGGATTTGATTGAATCATAAAAAATCTGACTGATCTAGTAGCTGATATAAGCTGACAATACTCATAAGCGACCCTATCCCAGATAGCATTTTCAATCCATTGGACATCCTGTGGACGGACCCGTAGCCAAGGGGGGTCTGGGGGGGGCGTTGCCGCCTTGGAGTAAATTGGCTGAATATGACAGGTATAGGGGAAGGTCTATATTGCCCCCCTTAACAAGCCCAACTGCCCCCTTTGGTTTTTCGTTTTGGCCACAGCCCCGCCTGTGGATTGTCCATCAGATATCCACAGGATATCCAAATCCATGGGATATCCATAGGACGTTCAAAGGACGCTTTATGGATCAATGCGGACATAGGTAAATCCAATGGACGTTCAATAAATATCCTCAATGACGTTCTCAGGTCTGGATAAGCTTTGCTATCTCTGGGTTCGGATGAATAGTGCATTTCCTACCTCACTTCAGACGGAAACCTCGTTACTTACCCGATGAAAATATCATACTGAGAACCACCCCGAACACGGAAATAGCGAAGATATCGTCCAAGCTAGCAGCTGCAACCACCAAAGTCGGCACTCCCTTATCCTTTCCATATCCTCTTTCCTGAAGACTGAACAAACACGGAATGACAACCGCCGGAGATACGGCAGCCAATACAGATCCCAATAATATCCCCCACGTCCAAGGAAGACCAAGTAAGTAATGAGTAAGTAACATAATAAATGCCCCTTCCGTTAACGCGGGGATTGTGGCTAATCTCAAAATAACGAAACTAAGAGATTTCATCGCTTTCGGATCCAACCCCAGCCCGGCCCTAGTTAAAATCACGCACAACGCTATCTCCCTCAGTGACGCCGTCACCTCCAAATAAATCCCGCTTACGTGTATGAACCCTACGTTACGTAGGAAAATCCCCATAAGTAACATCCCCAACAGCGGAGGTAATTTTATTAATTTGATAGCTTCTCCAGCGATAAACGCCAACACGAATAAAGTCGCTAAACTGAACATTTGACTCCCGGGCATAAAACCCGATTTCGCTACGGAATACCCGATCCCCCATAACGTAAAACCGATTAGGAGCAAAGCCAGCCAATGTGCCAAGATTTTCCTCGACGGAAGCCATGGATGATTGAAAATTCGAATGATTCTCTTTTTACACGATGGAAAGCATGTCTCATATCTCCTGGAACACATAAAAAAAAGCGGGAGATTCAGAATAAGAAACTAAAAAAAAAAAGAAGACAGCTAAAGTCGTTGAGCTTCCAAATATCCTAATATTGATTTTACATATATAAACTTAATTATAAACTTTCCGGCAAATTTAAAATTCCTAACATTATTTTTCCATCAAGTAGAATCGAAATTTCGTTAAAGAAAAATCAAAAAACCATAAAAAATATCAAACATTTATATTAAGTATAAAAAATATAAAACCTGTTCTTAACTGTTTCTCTATCCATCACAATCTTAAATTAATATATACAATTTTTTTTTTTTTTTTTTTTTAGATTTTATTAAATATATTGTAATTCACACCATTTTTTTTATACATTGTTCCCCCCTTTTTTTTTATCCCAAGTTCACCTCTCAGCTTTTACTTTCACTATATAGACAGAAATAATCTGGGATAAATAGAACACCCGGGCATGCGTTTTATTATCGACAACCGGTCCACGTTTAATGAACTACGAGCGGAAATATGAAACTCAATACAGTAAACAAATGTTGAAACATTTGCATTGAACTTCACTTGATCCTTATCTTTAATTAATTAATTAACTTTTTTTTTTCCACTATATGTCAGCTGTTTTCCTTTTGTTTGCTTGAATACCGACTGACTTGGCTATTTGTCCAGCCAGCGAATTAAACGATACTTTTAATTGTTGGAGCCAAATAAAACTAGTTTCTGTCATCAATTTTTTTTTTCGTTTTTTTATGATTGAAAAAAATGTTTCGCATGTCAATGTCAAGTTTAAATAGCTCCAAGGACGTCGTGGTCTATTTTGTTAATTTTCTTAAATACTCTTAAGGTATTACAACTTAAGACCCTCTGATCTATTTTTTTTAAATTGCTAAAAAATAATTATTACTATTATTGGAATTGGTCGAATGAAAGAAGCATAAGATTACGAAACATTTTATTGGATCATCTCTTGACCTATTCAAAAAAAATATTGTTTGTTGAATAACTTTGAACAGCTCATTACCGGGTGAAACAAAAATATAATAACGAAATAGCACTAAGCTCTCTTTTGCTATAAATTGTTCCGACAACTAAAAATATGTTTTTTTTCTTTTGAAATTTAGCCAAATCTAAATCGGCTTTAGATTGGGTTTTGTCGGTTTGCACAATTCGTGAGCAAGAGGTTGACTAAAGTACCTCCATTATAAATGTAATTTGGTGCGTCGGAGGTAAACTAACGTATCTCCATCGTGCCTTGTGCGAGTTTGAGGTTGAACGCCAGTTGAGGTTTGAACTAGTATTGTGCAAGTTTGAACAGGTTCAAACTTGTCTTATGCAAGTTTGAACAGGTTTGAATTTGTCTTATGCAAGTTTGAACAGGTTTTAACTTGTCTTGTGAAAGTTTAAACAAGTTTGAACAGGTTTGAATTTGTCTTGTGCAAGTTTGAACAGGTTTGAACTTGTCTTGTGGAAGGAGATGGTCTGTTTCGAGTGTTTATTGAAAATCACGTGATCATGCGACTGCACGTTTACGCGCTCATTTTGGCGTAAACTTGTGGTCACGTGACACTTCCACGAAACGTCGAAACAGACTAACTCCAATCATGTTTACGATGGAGGTACTTTAGTTCACCTCCGGCGCACGGGATTGGAGATAGTCTGTTTTGATTGTTTTCAAAAATCATGTGACAACACGCTTAATGTCTAATCGTGCGTGTTCGCAATCGTGTACGGGGTAAACACATGTTGCCACACGACTTTTAAAAAGCATCAAAACGGATTATCTCCATAGTCGTATTTATGATGGATATATGTCAGTTGACCTTCGGTGCACGGATATGTGAATTTGTTTGAAAGTCCACCGCGGAAAACGATTTCGAATTAATAAATTTCCATTTTACCGGTTGGCTAAAAATTAAAAATCAATGGAGTTTATTCCTATGGCCCGCACTTATGGTCATATGCGCACAATTTTTGTCGTTTTATAGCTCAAATCCCGTCGAGTTTAATTTTAAAGGTGGCGTGATATGTTGAAATTGTATTAATATGACTAAATAGGACGTTAACATTCCAAATATCTGAAAGGAAAAATTGAAATCGGCTTAATGTATGTAATAAATTTAAGATTTGATCAGTACCCAAATTAAGAGCTGCCAATTAGGTCACCATTTTTTTGAAAAGAAAGAAAAAAAAAATACATTGTGATTGTTTTACATTCAAGCGGTCGTCCATTTTACGTTAGCATTATTTTGGTCATTCTTGACGTCCTCCCCCCTTGTAGCAAAGGTTAGCATTCCGGGATCCCCGCCCTTCCAAATTACATTAGATTTCGGTTACTCCCCACTAATTTTTTTTTTTTTTTTTTAATTAATGTTAAAAATTTAAAAAAATCTGAAATTCTTCGGAACTTAAATTTTGCAAAGAAAAGTTTATTACACGTTTATTACACAAGACAAATGCTAACGTTAGATATGTTAAACCCCTTCCCCCTTGTTAGGAAAAGTTAGCATTTTGAATACCCCCTCCCCCCTTTAACGTGTTTTATGGACGACCCCCAAGCGCAATCATGTTTTCATGCTTCCATTTTTTATTTCAAGGTATTAGTCATTTTAATAGTTCTAAAAAAGATAATGGAATTTAACTAATTAAATTAAATTATAAAAAAAAAAACTTAAAAACCACACATTTGTTATCTTAACCGCACATTCAGTTTTTCTCATCATTAAAGCTCCTGTCGGCCTAAAAAATTAACAGTAGACTTCAGTCTACTGTTAATTGTTGAATGCCAACTTTAGGTATTCAACGACGTCTTTTGACTTATTCTTGTATTTTTAAAACAAGCCTCAACTTGTTTCAAGTAAATACGAATCTCTAGAAAACAAAATCAAAGCTTTTCAACCGCAATTTTTTTTTTTTGAAATTATTTTCCGGATGCATATACAATTTCAACAAGTTGAAACTTGCACTAAAAGCTGCAGGATACACCAAAGGAGTTCGTCGGATACCTTTAAATAAAATATGAATTTTTCCGTGTATTACTTTAGACAAAACAGCCAATCCTTCCGGTATTCACTAGATTCCGCTTTTGAATCCCATTAATAATTTTACAGCAAACACCTATCCAGATGGTTTCGTTCAGTGCAAAAGGTAACTTAATGGACAGCTCTATATGTTTCGTAGGGATGTATTAAGCAATGCAATTCAATTCTATTCGAGATTTCAAATGGAGCCAGCACTTCTCTAATTTGATATGTTCTACAGGGTCGGATTAAGAAATTATATCATACTACGAAATACAATTCTTGAAATTAGAATTAAAATTAGACTTACGAATTAAAATTTTTTGATTCCTAAAATAAAATTTCCTAAAATGAATATTTTTTTTCCTAATTTTTTAAATCTCTAAAGAGATTTTAAGAAATCAAAAAATTATAGGAAAACTAAAAATTAGAAAAAGAAAAAAATTAAAAAAACAATTTTAGGAACCAGAACTTTTATAAAAAAGGGATTAGGAATTAATTTTATTTATTTATTTATTTATTTACCTATTTATTTTATTTATTTTTATTTTTATTTTCTAGGAGTATTATTTATTTATTTATTTTATTTATTCATTTATTTATTATTTTTTTTTTTTTTAGGAAAAATGGATTAGGAATTTTTTTTTCAGGAAAAATGGATTAGGAATTTTTTTTTAGGAAAAAAGGATTAGGAATTTATTTGTTATAGGAAAAATGGATTAGGAATTAATTTTTTTAAGGAAAAATGGATTTGGGATTTATTTTTCTAGGAATAATGGATTAGGAATTTATTTATTTATTTATTTTTTCTTTTTTTTAGGAAAAATGGATTAGGAATTTTTGTTTCAAGGAAAAATGGATTAGGAATTCCTTTTTTTTGGGAAAAATGGATTAGGATTTTTTTTTTAGGAAAAATGGATTAGGAATTTATTTTTGATGTAGGATATTTTTCGGGATTTACTTTTTTATTTTATTTTATTTTTTTTTTTTTTTTAGGAAAAATGGATTAGGAATTTCTTTTTTTAGGAAAAATGGATTAGGATTTTTTTTTTAGGAAAAATGGATTAGGAATTTATTTTTGATGTAGGATATTTTTCGGGATTTACTTTTTTATTTTATTTTATTTTTTTTTTTTTTAGGAAAAATGGATTAGGAATTTCTTTTTTTAGGAAAAATGGATTAGGATTTTTTTTTTAGGAAAAATGGATTAGGAATTTATTTTTGATGTAGGATATTTTTCGGGATTTACTTTTTTATTTTATTTTATTTTTTTTTTTTTTTAGGAAAAATGGATTAGGAATTTCTTTTTTTAGGAAAAATGGATTAGGAATTTATTTTTTTAGGAAAAATGGATTAAGAATTTTTTTTTTAGGAAAATCGGATTAGGAATTTTTTTTAGGAAAAAGAATTAGGAATTAATTTTTTTAAGGAAAAATGGATTAGGAATTTTTTTTTTAGGAAAAATGGATTATAGGAATTTTTTTTTTTTTTTAGAAAAAATGGATTAGGAATTTTTTTTTTTAGAAAAAATGGATTACGAATTTCTTTTTTTAGGAAAAATGGTAGGGAATAGCTGCAACATGTTCAAAAATATATTTCTAACGCCGCCACATGTTTCATCGTGAAATTGCAGCCCAACTATCTCAAATAGTCTTTTTGGGCGTTAACAGAAATTCTTAGCTTTCTTTTATAATTTTTAATTTTTTTTAATTTTCTTGATCTAAAATCCATCATTTTCAATCATCTGAATTAACAAAAATTGCATCGCAACAACATTCCATTTCATTTCATTTCATTTACCGAAAAAACAAACGAATAATTTAACGGGAAAAACCCTTTGGCCGTAAATCGAACTTTCCCGTGCAAAAGCTGCGCTGAAAATAAATTGAGCTCTTGTCTGATTTCAGTACATTCGAATTCGTTAATTGCTTTATGAACCGTTAATCCCGTTTTGTTAGCCTCTTTTTCCACACTTACAAACGCCGGAATTAAAAACAACCCGAAAAACATATTTCGAAAAACGATAATCACCATGACAATTAATCTGGAACAAATTTCCGATCCCTGATTGTAATACGCACTGTAAGTATAATAAAAATTGCTCAGGCAAATAATAAACATGGTCCCCAATGAGCAAGTCGCCGGGATCCATTCGTAATCGTTCATTTTTTTGCATGTTTCCACGAGCTCCCCGTGATAAATCCTTAATTTCGAAATTTTGTTTTTCCAGTGATGGAGATAAAATATTTCCTCGTTGATAACGGAAAATCTTTCTTTTAGTATTAATAAAATCATAAAAGATTTTAAGGGCACAAAAGATCTGTAAATATCTTGAACATAAAAAAATATAACGACGTGAACCGGAAGACTGTGCACTTCATGCGACAAAACCAAAGTTACCGACATCAAAATACAAGCGAACGTAAGCAGTAAAGCAGTTGTAATCATTAATTTTTTTCTGAATTTCTCGTAAGAAAATCGAACGTGAACTGTTTTAAGCAAAGCATCTCCTTTGTGAATTTTTTGAATTATGTAAATGTAATTTTTGGAATGATACGCAGTGCTGATTAAAAATCCAAAGAAGAGCAATTTCGATCCGGCGTAATCCGCGATGCTGATGTATTGATGCAAAAAACGTTTGCTTTTTATGTCCGGAAAACCGACACACAGGAAATATATGTTGATGATAAAAATAATAAAGCACCAAACGGCTCCTAAGTAAGAAGTCCGAAACGTTCCATTCTTCTTGATTTGATATGGTGTTATCCCCATTATGTTCGATAACTGATACCAAAGTTTGATGGCATCTGCGATGTTCCCGGAAGACAGAGTCATAACTTTTCTATTCAGATTAAAATTAGTGAACGATTCATGCGACTGGCAAGTTTTTACTGAAAACATTTGAACGCCTTTTGAACATTTTGAAATGATAAGATGCATTTAAGGAAATACGATTTTAAATCGATTTCTCTATTTTCAGTACTTAATTTCGTAGTCGGACAAATGTTTTGAAATGGTATAAAAAATTACTAAATAAGCTGTAATGGTTCTAATCATGTTAAAAAAAATCCATAATAAAGGGAAAACATTTCCTTAAGTCTATCATTTTGACTTGATCTAGATAATGACCGGAAAAAAGAATGTATTCTTCCGAATACATAAGGGGTCGTCAATAAATTACGTAAGCATAACCTTGGCCATTTAAACCCCCTCCCGCCCCTTCGTAAGCAAAAATAGGCTTCCTCTTTGGGAACATTCAAGTATTACGTAAGACTTTTTTTCGGGTTTTAAACCCCCTCCCCCGCATTTGTAAAAATTAGTAATGCGATGGCTCAAAATTAATTTTCAAAATTTCCGGAAGTACTGTGCTTTATTCTGTGGATTTCTGAACCAAGCTTTAAAAATGAAGTTGGTCAGTTTTGCTACATTGCTTTTTTAATTCATAATCCATATTTGAATAATTAACGCTCAGTACTTCCTGAAAGAAAACAATTAATTTTAGAAAATTAATTTTGAGGCATAGTGGGGAAGCAGCATAAGATTTCCTTAACCCCCCTGTTATATTACATAAAATTTTCGCTGACCCCCCCCCCCCCCTTTTTTTTTTTAAAGTGAAACTTCTAATGGGGCGGGTTCGCGTAATGAAGTTTTTCTTAAGTTTTAAAGTTGAAATTTTAAATATTTTTCCTTAACATTTCTTAATTTGACGTTAATTTTTTGTTAATTTTTTTAATTTATCGGAAATTTTCTTTAATTTTTCGTTAATTTTTTTTACCTTCTTTATTATACGTTTCACTGTGACCTATGTGGATCCGTCGGAAATTTTAAATACTCGAAAGACGCGTGCCCAATACATTAAAAATAGATAACGCGAGGGAGTCTTTTTACGATCCCACTCGAATCTGTAATTCGGGACAACTCGGTATCGTTCGGTATCTTAGACCATATAATACTCTAGACACGGCATCCAGTAGATGCGTGAAGCAAACATGTACTAGGGGTGATGACGTCACTTGTTGGCAGAAAGATTCCCGCTCTATACACTTTATATGGTATTTTTTTACTTTTTAATGAATTTTTTTTAGTTTTGGGATTTTCTTTTGGATTTTAATTTTAAAATTTTATTAATGGGATATTTATGAATAAAGAAAAAATTCTTATTACATATTTACAGTAGATATATTTACATAAAAAAAGAAAAAAATCATTTAATAGTAACATTATTTTCTTTTGTATGTATTTTCTTCAATTCAGGTTTTTATACTATTTTTTATATTAATAATCAACTTTGAAAAATGAACTATATGATTTCCTAGGGGATTTTCAAGCTTTTTTTGAGGCTAATTGCTTATTCCAAAGATGCACTACAAGTGTTTCTAGTAATTTTACTTCTAATGACAGAGTCTCCGATTTCTGTTCCAATTTTTGGAACAGAAATTGCTTTGTTTCTGAAACGGGGCGAAAATAATAAAAATTTTTGATTTTTCCTTTTTTTCACGAATTTTTTCCCCAAAGGGGGGGGGATCCCGGGGGGTGATGTGAAATAGTGCTTGGATGAGTGGGTCAAGTGGTATACAAACAGTTCCGGCAAAAATCAAAAGCTTATGAAATGGGAAATAAAAATGGGAAACACAAAGTATTTTGGGACAGAGGGAGTTTTTGTTACAACTGAAGCATCATAACCGAGTTTAAAGCTTCCTACTTATAATATAATTTAGTTGAAACGAATAAAATGACCAGAAAAACATTTTTTTAAATAGTATAAAGCCGTAAAGAATACTTTACCAATATAAAACCCCTATACACGGGGAATGTTATGCCAGCAAGTGACGTCACTACCCATGATTCATGTTTGCTTCACTCGACTCTCATTTGACAATGCTTGAATGGCGTGTCTAGAGTATTATATGGTCTAAGTTCGGTATAGTTCGTTCTCGGGCACGCATAGCAAAGAAACTAGCAGTTATTTTCACAACGTTTTGACACGAAGTGTTTATTTGGTATAATAAAGAAGTTTTTTTTTTTTAAATTTACCTTTGCTAAAAAAGTGGGGGAGGGGTTCAAAAATGTCCAAAATAATGCTAACGTCATTTATGGACGACCCCATTAAACATGTTTACTTCTATTATGTCCCTTATGCGATATCTATGTCGGACGTACCAACAAAACTATTTAACTAATAACTACTTAACCTACTTTTTCAACATAACAATTAAACTTTTAAAATTTTTTCTTCTGCATTTTAATAAAAAAATTTGCCTAATACAAAAATCTCTTCAGGCAAAACATTTTCTTAAAAATCATGCGAAAACAACAACAATATCTTGTCAAGAAACAACCTGTTCGTTGTCGTGACACATTTTTCTTTTGCTATAAAAAATTCCGGTATATTGTTGCAAGACAAAACTTGACATTTCTTTTTTCCGAGTTTACTGATTTTCCAAAAAAAAAAAAAAAAAAAAAAAAAAAAAAAAATTCGGAGTCCGATTTTTCGATTTAAAATAAAAAATTCTGCACATCCGTAAATAATTATAATGCGTGAATTTTTCTGTTTTTAATTTGCAAAAGTAAATTCTTTTCTGACGCAAAAGTCTAAAAATTGATTCGTTGAATGATTTAGCTATCCTGTTTTCTTTTTTATAAAAAAATAAATATTTTTGAATCCCGGATTTGTTATTGAGCAAAATATATATTTTTCATCGATATTTCCGGAAATGAATCATTTCAACTCAAACGAAGTCCGTCGGGTAAAAATTTATTTGTTTTAAAAATTAGAGGGACGCGAATAAGATAGGTCCGTACACGATCCGGAAAAACAAACATCACGCTTTTCGGAGATGAAAGATGCTATATAAATAAGAAATCGAATTACCAACGTAGGTTATTGCAAGCAATATTTTTTTTTAACACAGAAAATAAAACTTACAATTCGGGTATTTCGTTTAATCCAATTTCAGACCCAAAATCCTGAAAAGTCCGATAATTATGCTTTTTCATATTATTTCCCAGTCATGCTTTTTGCTTTCCTTTTACACGACAAAAAAATGTTTTTTCTTATAATCACCTTTTAATGCTCTGAGATCCTCTACTGAGTATCGATTCCGTTGAACTAAATGTTTCGTTTTTGACTGTTTGCTCATCGGTTTTATCTATTTAAAAGATAAAAATTCGGGATGAAACTCAGATGCATGTGACTCCTATCTAAGTAAATATTTGTAAAATTATTCAAGAATTCAAAACTGACCTTACCTTCTTCGGTTTTCTTCCGTTCTTTCAAATTTTTTTCCAGTTTTTTAATTTTACCATTTTGCTCTTCGACCCCTTTTATTTTCCCGTTGGAAACGCCGTTTTGTTTTTTCGAGGACGATTTTCCCCCGGAAATATCCGCTTTTTTTTTCATTTCTTTTCACCCGAAAAGTCGTTGCTTTTCGTCGAAAAACCGCACAGACTCAACCAACCTGATTTATCAACTAGACCTTGCAATTTTTTTTCTTTTTTTCAAACGTAATCTTAATTATCTTTGTTTGAATATCTCAAATTATTTGATCACGAGCAGGTGACGTTCTTGGCTCGCGCAGATTATTCAAATTTAATCAAATATTTCAGGGAATAATAAAAGAAATTTCGAAGTTAAAAATACTGTCTTTTTTTATTATAAGTTGGTGTTGTCGGCGGATTTATCTGCGTTATTCCATTTTTTCAATAATTTCGGGCCTGAAAAAGATAACAAAGTCGCCCCAATGGGAGCAGCTATCAATATAGAGAGAACCGCAAGTACGAGAATTTTGGTGCTGTATTCGACGAAATCAGGTTCATTTTCCATTTTCGCCAAGCGCAAAGCCATGGGGCCGAGCGTGGCCTGAAACGAAGAAATTCAGAAAATTATAAATTATTATACAACAATCCCAGTCCCAACCTAAATATGTATATATACCTGCACCGCTGCTTTTGGAAGCCAAGCCCAGGAAAAAAATAATTTTTCTTTCCAGTCGAATCCCCTTCCGAAGGAAGCAAGAACAGATACGATCGTTCGAGCAACCAAAGAAACAAAGATTGCTATAGTTCCAAATGTGACAGTATTTTTATCTAGAACCATTACGTCCACCTCAAAGCCGATCATACCGAAAACCAACGGTTGAAAGACCGTCCACAGTGTCGTGAAGGAGTGAGCAACCGGATTCTGAAATGATTTGGCAGAAGAAAATCTTATTTATCTTTTTCACATGTAGAGATTCTGCCCGGGATTTCCCGTCCCGGGATCTCGAGAAAATTTTTAATCCCGATTCCCGGGATTTACATTTTTCGGAAAATTTCCCGTCGTTTTTTAATTCTCGGAAAAATTCCCGAAAATCCAAGAGAAATCCCGGGAATTCCCAATATATCGAGAAAATTTTCAATTCCAATTCCTGGGATTCAAGTTTTCGGAAATTTTCCGGCCACTTTTTAATTCCCGGGAAAATTCCCGAGATTGCAATGGAAATCCTGGGAATTCCCAATATCCATAAAAATTTTCCATCCCGATTTCCGGGAATCAAATTTTTTGAAATTTTTCCCGTCGTTTTTATATTCCCGGGAAAATTCCCAAGAATCCACGGGCAATCCGGAATTTATCAGGGATCCTGGCAAATTTAAATTTTCCGAATCCCGGGAAACTATTTTTCTAAATAACGGGAAATCCCGAATTTCGAGAAACTATTTTTCTCAAAAACAAGAAATCCCGAATCCCGGGAAACTATTTTCCTCAAAAACAGAAAATCCCGAATCCCGGGAAACTATTTTTCTCAAAACCGGGAAATCCCGAATCCCAGATTCACTCCGGGAAATCAGAATCTATATTCATATATGCGCAGGGAACAAAAAACTCGCCCTACGTTATCGCTATTGAATACCGGTGCCTATTAAAACGATAGCATTGCTGTCGTCGGCTAAGACCTTATTTACCTGGCTCGTCCATCCTTGCTTCCTCCAACCTATGAAGGCCACAAAAGGTGCTACTATGCATCCCAAAGGTCCTGCTCCTGGGTATCCCGTTGCAGTGCTTCCAAACATAGTAAATAATGCTCCGGCTGCCACCAGGCATACCCGCAAGAGGACTATATTTTTATTTGCCTCATTTGGGATGTAATGCAGCATATATCCCCACAGAACTCCAAACAGTATTCCCATTACTATTCCTAATGGTCCAGAAATGATCTTCATTATCATGTTTTCAGCTTTCATAATGAAAAATAAAAAAAAATTACATAAATATTTTGTTACCAGAATGCTTTGCTAATTTAAAACAAATAGTATCCGATCAATTTGCAGATCAATTCCAATTTAAAGTTTACATCTCCAAACCTAAGGCCGAGTCTCATGTAACTTCGAAGACTTACTTTGATTAAAAATAAAATTTTTTATCATTCCAAATATCGTAATAGCCAAAACGTTATCCAAACTGGCTGCCGCAATCAGAAGCGTGCAAATATTTTTATCAACTCCATATCCACGCCGGTCCAAATCAAACAAGCAAGGCACCACGATTGCCGGAGAAAGAGCAGACACAACCGCGCCGGCAAGAGCTCCCCAAATCCAAGGAAGTCCTAAAAAATAATGCGTAGCCGCACAAACCACCATGATTTCCACTAGAGCAGGCAAAGCTGCTAATCTTATAATGAAAAATCCCAAAGATTTCATGGTGGCGGGATCTAAAACCAAACCCGCACGGGTTAAAATGATGCAAAGTGCCACTTGCCTTATAGACATCATTAACGTCATGTAAAACTTATTTAAAGAAATTAATTTAACGTTACGAAGAAAAATCCCCATTAAAAGCATCCCCAAAAGTGGAGGTAAACGAAAAAGTCTTATCAATTCACCGGCGATGTGCGCGGAGACGATTAACACGGCTAAAGCGAAGAGCTGACTTCCAGGCGTGGCTTCCTGTTCAGCTATGAAATACAAAATTCCCCACAGCGAAAATGCGACGAGGGCCAAAGCTATCCAGTGAGTTAATTCATCTCGTGAAATTGTTAAATTGTTTTTTAAAACCTCGTTAAATTTTAAACATCTAAAAAAAAAAAAAAGAAAAAAAAATTGCAATGAGAACAATGTTGAAACTTCCCTAGAAAAAGTGAGTTATAAGTCCGGACAATACGTTATAAAAATTTATAACAAGATTACAAGTTTTATAACCTTGTAATAAGTTTTTATAACGTATTGATCGGACTTATAACTCACTTTTTCTTACTATTCCAATTTTTTGTGTTCCAAAAATGTTTGAAAAACGCTTAGAGCAAGCTTAAACAAGTTCAAACAAGTTCAAACATGTTCATGTGCTTTTCGGTAAAAAAAAAAAATAGCAATGAGAACAATGTTGAAACTGCCAATTTTTCTTGTTCCAAAAATGTTGGAAAGACGCTTAGAACAAGTTTAAACAAGTTTAAGGTAAAGTACCCGAATCCTGACCAGACACCTAAACCTGACCGGCTCATAAGCTAAACACGTAATACCGAAAAAGGAAAACATGTTTAGTTTATGACCTGGTCAGGTATAGGTGCCTGGTCAGGATTCGGGTACTTTACCTTAAACAAGTTCATGTGCTCCTCGAAATAAAAAAAATTAAATAAAAAAAAGGAATGACAACAATGTTGATACTCCAATTTTTCTTGTTCCAAAAATGTTCGAAATGCGCTTAGAACAAGTTTAAACAAGTTCAAACATGTTCACGTGCTTCCCGTAAAAAAAAAAAAAAAAAAAAAAAAAAAAAAAAAAATACCATGAGAACAATGTTGAACAACATGTTGAACAACTGTCCAATTTTTTTTGTTCCAAAAATGTTGGAAAGACGCTTAGAACAAGTTTAAACACGTTTAAACAAGTTCATGTGCTCCTCGAAATAAAAAAATTTAAAAAATAAAATAAAGGAATGACAACAATGTTGATACTCCATTTTTCTTGTTCCAAAAATGTTCGAAATGCGCTTAGAACAAGTTTAAACAAGTTCAAACATGTTCACGTGCTTGCCGTTAAAAAAAAAAAAAAAAAAAAAAAATACCATGAGAACAATGTTGAAACTGTCCAATTTTTTTTGTTCCAAAAATGTTGGAAAGACGCTTAGAACAAGTTTAAACACGTTTAAACAAGTTCATGTGCTCCTCGAAATAAAAAAAATTTAAAAAAATAAAATAAAGGAATGACAACAATGTTGATACTCCAATTTTTCTTGTTCCAAAAATGTTCGAAATGCGCTTAGAACAAGTTTAAACAAGTTCAAACATGTTCACGTGCTTGCCGTTAAAAAAAAAAAAAAAAAAAAAAAATACCATGAGAACAATGTTGAAACTGTCCAATTTTTTTTGTTCCAAAAATGTTGGAAAGACGCTTAGAACAAGTTTAAACACGTTTAAACAAGTTCATGTGCTCCTCGAAATAAAAAAAATTTAAAAAAATAAAATAAAGGAATGACAACAATGTTGATACTCCAATTTTTCTTGTTCCTAAAATTTTCGAAAGGAGCTTAGAACAAGTTAAAACAAGTTCAAACATGCTCACGTGCTCCTCGTTAAAAAAAAAAAAAAAAAAAAAAATACTATGAGAACATTGTTGAAACTGTACTGTACAATTTTTCTTGCTTCAAAAATGTTTAAAAGACGTTTAGAACAAGTTTAAATATGTCCATGTGCTCCTCGGTGAATTCTAATAAAAACGCTACAAGAATTTGTTTTACCTTGATTGTTGTTCGGTTTCTTGTGATTTATCTGCGGCTTCAAAATTTGGAGATCCTTTCTCGATCGCGTCCATGATTATTTTGAAGAATGCAACTCTTTTTCCAAATAACGTGAAAGGACATCACGTTGCTCAGTCAAAGGTACGTAAGTCCTGAATGATTGATTATTCGTTCTGATTATTTGTTGAAACAAGAATGCAAACAGGAAATTCAGCATAAAGTTGGACACTTAATTGAGGTGAGAATTCCCGACTTGCAAAAATTATAATTACAAATAAAATAAAATGAAATAAAATAAAATAATGGAGGAGACTCATTAACATGGATTCTTCGATGATAATAGTCATTGGAATTTTTATTACCCGCGATGGCACAAAATAAAAATAATGAGGAAAAAAAACAATGTGACATTTACAAAGATTATTAAAATGAGAAGCAGGAAAAAGATGAGAAAAAAGAGGAAAAGTCATTGTGATTGTCATTATCGTAATCAGTCAGGTGGAGTTCCACATTTTATTGTCTTTCCGATAAATATCCACGACTCTGTCACGTTTACAAGTCTACTTTTAAACAAGTCTACGTTTAAGCTACTTTTATTTAGCTTACCGAAAGGAAGATGGTATAAAGAGCGAATGAATTGAATTTGAAAAATCGAATTGTAGTAAAGGGAACAATAAAATCAAACCTTACTATAGTGATCGGATCTAGCAGACGAAAAGTACATATATACAGGGTATATATATATACAACCGCCTATGTTTAGCTTATGAGTACATACATATAGTACAAAGCCAATAAATACTGCATATTTCCGATCACTAACCTCACAAACTGTTCATCAAAGAGGCAGTGGTGCTGTCGCGGAGATTACAAAAATTAACGAAATCCAAGATGGCTACCGTAATATGCCGCAGTCACGTCAGGTCAGGCAACTCGAATCGAATATCACTAATATAGACTACATTGAAGTAGAAGAATATTTTGTTTCGGTAAATGGCTGGAACTTAAGGAAAATTTAAGCAGCACAATTCAATATCATCGTCAGTGTGCCATTTTAGTTAATTTTTTCTGCAATTACTGGAAAATATGAGGCGGATTCGTTTGCAACTCTTTGAAGCATAGAAGCCGAATTTAAAATAGTAAACTGCACCTAAGGTAAATATGTTTAATTAATAAGAAGAATTATCATATTCTGTTGTAGTGTTTAAAGATTTCGAAGAACTTAAAGTTTCGAATTGTATAGTATGACTAAATAAGTCGTAATGGTGCCTCCAATCTGCAATTTAAAAATCAGAAATAAATGATTGGTTATATCAATTGAATCATACAGCAAAGTTATTGTTACTGACCGAATAAATGAGCGAATAATCCAGTGGGAAAAATCCTAAAGCTGAGAATTGCACTTTCCTATGCAGTAACTGATTTGAAAACATTTCCAACTAAAAAAAGAAAAAATATTTTTCTCTTCAATTGATAACTAAAAATATGTTATTGTAGACATTTAGTTTCGCCTATCATTACAATGAACTGAACAGAATCTTTTTAAGAGAGAAGTTGTACCCGTTCGTAATGATCTTGCCATTTTTTCTGAAATCTTGCGAGACCTTGAGCAAGGTTCTCGAACAAGAAATTTTAGATTTTGAATCCTTAGAGTCTTACACCTCCAGAACCAAAGTCAGCAAATTTCTCGAAATTTCGTTGAAATTTACAGTGTGCATCCCCAGCGCTATAGCATTTTCAAATTTAAAAGTTCGTGTTTTTTGATGCCCCCTAATATATAGCGTAAGTGAACATAGTAGTACGTATGCAGCAGTAAATACAGTAACTTGACCGGGCGCACTCCGTGCACCTTGATAAAGTAAATGGCAACTTTATTATATTCTTACTTCATTTACTGCAGGGCCGGTGTCGCCTTCCTTGATCGTTTTATAAACAATAATCCCCGTACGATTAGCCTTTAAAAAAGAAAAAAAAAATGTATAAATAACATTATAAAAATATTTCTTAATGTATCAATTCCACATCACACATTACCTCATAACTAACTTTAGCAAATCCAGGAATCAAACAAATCCCAATCGTCCCAAAATGAAACAAAAGCAAAGTGGTATGAATAATCCTTATCTTCCAGTAATCCGTATCAGTGTACCAACAACTAAACGTGTAAAAAACGTTCGTAATGATAATCATAAACATTGTCCCGAGGGAAACGATGATCGGTAACGATTCCGCTTTATTAAAAACTTCGCAAACGTCGCACAATTCATCGTGTATAACTCTCAACTTCGATATTTCGTTCTGATTTAAAATTTTTGGTTTTATTTCGTGCCTTGAAAATTTTAAAAGTCTCTCGTTCAAAATGGTAAACCGATACCGAATCGCGTTCAGAATAGCAGACGATTTCAAAACGAAAAACACTCTGAATTCCTCGATAATCGCATAATTAATAAAAACGTAAATTGGCAACAAGCTATCGTCAGCCTTGCAGATGAAATAATATCCGACGTATAAAACTGTCATTATCATCGAGGCAACCGACAAGCGGAGGAAAAATTTTTTTTGCAGTTTTTTATAAGGAAATGTAATGTTTAGCGATTGATAGGAAGCGTCCACTTTTAAAATGTTTTCCAATGTTTGAAACGATTTTTTCGAGTTGAACAAATGCGCCAGGAGAAAGCTTATGCCCAACAAATTATAAAAAACGTAATCACTCGCGTTTATGAATTTTTTCATCCGATGCGAGAAAATATCGATGTTCGGAGAACAAAAATAGAAAGCATATAAAAAATTGAAATAAAGCGCGAAGGAAAAAACCAAACCGATTGAAGAGATTGCCAATTCGAATTCTCCGGCGGTCTTTTCGATTATTCGATACGGTAACAAACCGAAAATTTGAGCCACGAAATACCATGGCTTTAGATATTCCACGAAATTTCCAGGGATTGACAATGAGGAAACCATCTTAACAAAACGAGGCGAATGAGAAATAGGGTGCTGTAAAAAGCATGAGAAGGTAGTTTAATTAAATTATTATTGATTTCATTCGTTAATAAATATACCGTTATTATCACAGTTCGAATCCGGTCGAGTTTAATTTCAGGGAGGGCGTGACATGCTGAAATTGGATTAATATGACCAAATATGATGTAACTGTTCCGAATATCTGAAAGAAAAAATGGGGGAATTAAAGGGAATTAATTTTTTTTTATTAGGATTAAAATGATTCCAGTGAATTAAATTGGAAAAAATCTAATTATGCTAAAGAGGACATTGAAATGTGACGTCAGCATTTCGGACCTGTCGAGGTCGCCGATGACCCATGATGACGTGGCGGAGATAATTTGTGAAATGATGTTCACACTAGAAACACACACAATCGAATCAAGGTGCACGGAGTGCACCCGGCCAAGTTTTAAGTTTGCATTTATAAACTCAGAATTGGCCGGGTCATTCAAGTTAGATGCGGAAAAAAGGGCTGAATGCGGGCCAGGGCTCAAAATGTCGAGATTTAGATTCGTGGTCATGGTTTTTATTTCGCATTATGATTTGACTGCCGCCATATTGATTTTTGACGTCACTTTTCGAGCGCTAAACCAAAAATGTTTATTTTCAAAAGTCTTTTTTTCTGACCCTAAAACTTCAACTTTAGGAGCAACAAACGGACGTGAAAAGTTCTATTCCACACCCACGTGGAATAAAAAATAATGTAGATTTTCTTCTTTATTTACGTTTCTCTGTACCTGACTTCCAAAAAAAAAAAAAAAAAATTCTAATTCCTTGGAAATAAAAAATGGTTTTAAGACAAATAACTCGACTGCAAACCCGAATGCATGGGGTGAGTATTTATGATGCCATTATTCACACTAGGAACACACACACTTGAATCAAGATGCACGAAGTGCACCCGGCCAAGTTTTAAGTTTGCTTTTATAAGCGCAGATTTGGCCCGTTCATTCAAGTTATATGCGGAAAATGGTCGGGACTGCAAGAAGTTTTTTTCCTCGAAATTATTTAAAAATAAAAATCTGGAAAAATATTTTCCGAATCTTACAGAAACTTTCCAGGGTTCGAACTCTGAAAGGTTAACGTCAATTATTTCAAAACGAATTTCTTTTCGAAGATTATCGCTTTTCATTACTTACATATAATTTAAAGGGATTCTTATTCGATGAACTTTATGTTCACTCCAAAAAAACATTAATTCTTACCTGAAAACAGAAGAAAAAAAACAGCATTAATATTTAGGATAATCAATCGCCAACAATATTTTCTTTTTTAAAAAAAAAAAATTTTTTTAATAATTCGACTTCAATTAAATTTTTGAAGGCGGAAAAACGTTTCTTCAAAAAATAAACAAAGTTTAGCCTATGTTTAAGTTACAGGAGAATGATCAACTAAGAATCTCAGACTCATCGGTAGAACATCCTTAAGAACTTCTTCGGGCAGCTCCGAAATAAGGAATTTTGGATCACTGAATTGGAAAGGGTTGCAGATCTGCATTCGCAGATAATACATGCTTTTCAACTTCGTTTCCTTAATATTTACCGCAAAAATAAATGAATAATTTAACGGAAAAAATCCTTTAGCCGTGAATCGAACTTTCCGATGCAAAAGCTGTTTTGAAAATAAATTAAGCTCTCGTCGAATGTCCGCATCTTCCATTTCGTTCATTGCCTTATGGACCATAAATCCTGTTTTGTTAGCCTCCTCTTCCACGCTTACGAATCCTGGAATTAAGAATGCTCCGGAAACGATGTTCCTAATGACGATCATGAGCATCTTAAAAACTTTTGAACAAATTTCGGTTCCTTGATTGTAATATGCACTGTAAGTGTAATAAGAATTGCTTATGCAAATAATAAACATGGTTCCCAATGAGCAAGTCATCGGTATACATTCGAAATCGTTCATTTTTTCGCATAATTCTATGAGTGTCCAATGATAAATTCGAAATTTACAAATTGCGCCTTTTCCGTGACGACGTTTGAAAATTTCTTTGTTAATAAAGGCGAATTTTTCATTTAAAATCGATAAGATTATAAACGTTTTCACGGGTATAAATAATCTGTAAATGTCGTGCATGTAAAAATACATAATTATGTGTGTTGGAAAACGATGTGAGTCATCTGACAAAATCTCGATCAATATTTGCAAGATGACATCGAAAATTAACAATGAGATTATTGTGATAATTAATCTCTCTTTGAATTTTCCGTAAGAAAATGTTTTTCCCTCGGTTTTGAGCAAGCAGTCCATTTCAAAAATTTTTTGAATTATAAATATGTAATCCTTTGAATAGAATGTAGCGCTGCTTAATAATCCGAAAAATAGTAAATTCGAGGTTGTATAATCCGCGAAACTGATGTACTGATGCATGAACTGTTTGCTTGTAATGTCGGGAAAACCGATGCATAAAAAATATAAATCAATCAAATATATTACGCAACACCAGATTATTCCTACGTAAGAAATTTGGAAAATTCCATTCTTCATAATTTTATACGGGGTTATGCCCATTATGTTCGCTAGCTGATACCAAATCTTGACGGTATCTGCAATATTCGCGGAAGCTAACGCCGTGACTTCTCTTTTGCTTTTATCAGGTGCCGGAAATTCGAGTGAAAACATCATTCTTTTGTATTACGAAACAGTTAAGACATGAAATTTTATCGACAAACTGTTTGTCGACGAAATTTATATTAAAAGATAAGAGGTTATTAATATTTCAGTATGGACTTCGTTCTAGGATGATGATTGGTACCAGCGTGGCGAGGCGTTTGCCGTTAATTCTGGGTTGCTTCAGGGAGATGGTCTGTTCCCCCTTCTTTTCAACCTTGTCCTGGAGAAGGTGGTGCGTGCGATCGAGAATATGCGAGGAGGAGTGAGTCTTAGTGGTCCGATTAAAGAACTTGGCTATGCGGATGATCTAGACATATGGGGCGAGACCCGAGAAAAGGTTCTCCGATTTTGCAGTCAGCTGTTAATTACTGCAAGGCGAGTGTGGCTTGAGTCCAACGAGAGTAAGACCAAATATCTGGTCAGGTCGAGAACTCGTTTCGACAAGGACCCTTTGGAAGTGGACGGCTTCTGTTTTAAGAACGTTATGCAATTTTATACTTAGGGTCCACCGTTACGCATGACAGTGACATGAACTGTGAGGTCAATGCGAGGATCCAACGTGGTAGCCGTTGCCTTCAGGTCTTAGCCCCTCTGATCCGGAATGATTCCCTTTTCCCACTGTTCCAAACTTAGGAGTTATAACTGTGTCCTGCGTCCCATTGTCACCTACGGCTGTGAAGCATGAAACCTTACTGTCCGTTCCCAAGGGAGACTGCTGACCTTTGAGAACAAGGTGCTGAGGAAGATTCTTGGTCCAAATCCTACTACCGGATATGTGCGTATGAAGTCGAATGACGAGATCCGACGGCTCACTGAGCCGCCTTTACCGCCAGAGGCGCAATTTGAGAGAAACTTCGCCGACAGCAAGTCAATAGTTTTTGATCGCTAGGGTTAACTTACGGAAATTTATGTTGAGCTTAACGAACATGTCCTAAGGGAGAATGGGGGGAGATGGGTTTTTCGTAATACTAGACTAATAAAAATGAAGAAATGTTTTTGTAATAATAAAATGCAATTATATTAGAATCGAATACTATATCACTAGTTCGATGCAACATAAGCAAGTCGATAATTAATTACATCGTAAAAATTTCCTCTTCTTTTTACAGGTCAAATCCGGTTGAGTTTAATTTTAAAGGTGGTGTGATATGCTGAAATTGGATTAATATGACTAAATAAGATGCTATTGTTCCGAATATCTGAAAGACAAAATGAAATGATATGATATGAAATATTATTTCAATGAATATTTTATTAAGGTCAGACTTTGGCTGTAATCATTTCTAAGACTGGATTTGAAGAACTAAGAGGGGAACAACTAGGACTGGGAATAGCTCTTCCCTATAATTTCTAATTCCTTTATACAGTCTCAGACAGCATTTTCGATCCGTTGGACATCCTGTGGATTGTCCATTAGATATCCACAAGATATCCAAATCCATGGGATATCCGTACGACGTCCAAAGGACGCTTCTTGGATCAGTGCGGAAATAGGTAAATCCAATGGACGTTCAATAAATATCCTCATGACGTCCTCGGGACTGGATAGACTTTGCTACCTGGGGTTATACACTGCACATCAAGAGCATTTACCGAAAAAATAAATGAGTAGTTTAACGGAAAAAATCCTTTTGCAGTGAATCGAACTTTCCGTTGTAAAAGCTGTTTCGAAAATAAATTAAGCTCTTTCCGAGTGTCAGCCTCGCCGATTTCATTCATTGCTTTGTGAACCATAACTCCCGTTCTGTTGGCTTCCTCTTCCACATTTACGAATTTCGGAATTAAAAATATCCCGCAGACAGTGTTCTTAACGATCATCATGAGCATAGCAAAGATTTTTAAGCCAACGTCAGATCCATAGTTATAATACGCGCTATAAGCGTAATAAGAATGACTTAAGCAAATAATGAACACGGTTCCCAATGAATAAGTTACCGGAATGCATTCGTATTCATTTATTTCTTCGCATATTTCCAAGAGCTCACTATGATAAGTTTTCAATTTTGAGATTTTGTTTTTTCCGTGATGGAGCTTAAAAATTTCCTCGTTAATAACGGCAAATCTTTCCTTCAGGATTGATAAAACTATAAACGTTTTGACAGGCATAAAGGATCTGTAAATGGTGTGAAGGTAAAAATATACAGTCACGTAAATTTGAAGATGGTGAGTTCTGGCTAACAAAATCTCTATCAATAATTGCAAAATATTAGTAAACATAAACAATGAAACTGTTACAATTATTAATTCCTTCTTGAATTTTCCGTAACAAAATTCAACATTAACACTGTTAAGCGAGCAGTCCGCTTCATAAATTCTTTTAATTAAAGCAATATAGTTTTTCGAGTAAAATGTAGTGCCCGTTAAATATGCGAAGAACAATAAATTAGATGCGGTATAGTCCGCGACACTGATATACTGATTCATGAATCGTGTGCTTGATATATCCGGGAATCCGAAGTACAAAAAATATGCATCGACTAAATACACAATGCAACACCAAAGAGTTCCTGGATAAGAAATATGGAACTGCCCATTGTCCAAAATTTTATAAGGTGTTATCCCCATTACGTTTGATAGCTGGTACCAAAGTTTTACAGTATCCGCGATATTTACAGAACCTGAAGCCATAGCTTCGTTTATAATAAAACGGTTTGCTCTGCGCTCTACCTGGGGTATCAGACACAAAATTTTAAAAATAATTTTTTTTTGATATTATCAAATATATTTTAAACTTATTAACTTGAAATTATCCTTGTTTGGAAAATATTTAGTAAGTGAATTAATTTTGTAAATGAAGCATTTAATGGTAATTCGATTATATTTTAATTTAACAGTTAAGTAAATGTAACGATTAAAATGGACTTAAATGGCCTACATAAGCCACAATCATTCCAATCATCTTTAAAAAAAAATTTACAAAAATATTAATTTTTCTTATTAAGTCTTCTTTCACGACTGATGTTAAGGTGGGATCGTTTGACATGAGGAGGGCGCTTCAAATTATTCCCGGAAAATCATCTTTTTGTCTTTATCAACAAACATGCGTAAATAAGCAAAAACGAAAAATTGTAAGAAAAAATTTGTCGAAAACAAATGCAACCACTTTCCTCGCGAAAAAAATTTCGCAACGTTTCGAACAAAACATTTTGTGCAATGTAACCAACGCCTAAGGCGACAATAACATTACTAACGGCAGTTCCACTTTAAACCCGAAATTTCACGCTAAAACATGTTGCAGAGTTAGAAATGGGTTGCCAACATATTGCGCCATATTTACAAAATTTTTCGTTTTTCAAAGTTGCGCAACATTTAATTTAATTTATATTGAGTGTCATCAATTTAACAATTTAATACTTTTCAAAAAAATAAATAAATAAATTAAAATAAAATAAAATAAAATAAAGTAAAAAAAAAACTCATCGTTAGGAACATCGCTACAACGGGGAGCCAAAGATAAGTAAAAAATGTCTTTGATCCGTTTCAGACTTATGTCAAAGTTAAGCTCCGGATAATGTTTACGGATAACATGTTTTTACGCTTCAACATGTTGGCAACATGCTTTAGCATAAAATTTCAGTCTAATAACAAGATATACATATATACCGACAACACCGGCGAATATTGTGCCGAAATTAATTAATAAGTACCATTTAATATAACTGTAGGCTACAATGAAGTATAACTGTAGCTGTTTGGCAACTGATTTCGTAAAAACAGGATGTTGTTTTTACAATTCAAATCCGGTTGAGTTTAATTTTAAGGGTGGTGTGACATGCTGAAATTGAATTAATATGACTAAATAGGACGTCATTGTTCCGAATATCTGAAAGAAAGAGAAAAAAAAATGGGAATGAAACAATGGCGATGAATAGGAAAAAAGGTTGAGCAACATAATTCCACCAACGAAGCTTAACGAAACAACTGCGTCTAAGAGGGAAAAAACAAAAAAAAAATAAAATAAATAAATAAATCCATGCGTCGGAGATGAATTAACGTATCTCCATCGTAAATATGATGGGAGTTAGTCTGTTTCGACGTTTCGTGGAAGTGTCACGTGACCTCAAGTTTACGGCAACATGAGCGTGTAAACTTGCAGTCGCATGATCACGTGATTTTCATAAACACTCAAAACAGATTATCTCCAATTATAATTACGATGGAGTTAGTTCACCTCCGACGTATAGATTTGGAGACAGTGTTTCGACATTTTGTGAAAGTGTCACGTGACCACAAGTTTACCCCAACACGAGCGTGTAATCTTGTAGATCTTCACAAACACTCGGAACAAACTATCTCCAAATATATTTACGATGGACATACGTTAGTTCACCTCCGACGCACGGAAACGGTCAAAGAATGCGATCAAATCACATGAACTCTGATCCGATCCATATTGCGGGCGAAAAAAGTTTTTTTAAGCAGTTGGCACGAAATCACAATTTCGTTGGTGTAACCTGCTTTTAGCTACAAATTCTTTTTTTTATTTTATAAGTTACCAATCCGTTCATGTTTTTTATTTACCGAAAAAATAAATGAATAATTTAACGGGAAGAATCCTTTAGCAGTAAATCGAATTTTCCGCTGCAAAAGCTGCTTCGAAAATAAATTTAGCTCTTCCCGAATTTTAGTATCGTCTACTTCATTTATTGCTTTATGGACCGCCCATCCTGTTTTGTTAGCTTCCTTTGCCACACCCACGAATCCTGGTATTAAAAACAAGTTAAAAAAAACCGTTCGCACGACTGTAATCACCATAAGAACAAAATTCAAAAAAATTTTAGATCCATGATAATATGCACTATAAGAGTAATAGAAATTGCTTATGCAAACAATGAACGTCGTTCCTAAAGAACAAGTCACCGGAATAAATTCAAAATCGTTCATTTTTTCGCAAATTTCCACGAGTTCGTAGTGAAAAATTCTTAACTTTGCAATTTTATTTTTCCCGAGATGAGAGTAATAAGTAATCTCTTTGTTGATAGCGGCAAGTCTTTCTTTCAACATCGATAAAACTATAAACGATTTTATGGGTATAAAAGCTCTATACAGATCATGCATGTAAATGAAAAGAAGCATGTAAGTCGGAAGATGGCGTTTTTCGTCAGATAAATAAATATAAGACAATTGCAATGCGTTAGTGAAAAATAATGATGAAGATGTTGTCAAAATTAACTTTTTCCTGGTTTCGGAATTAGAAAATTCAACATTAATCGTTTTAAACGAGCAGTCCAATTCGTGAAGTTGCTTCAACAAGAATATGTAATTTTTCGAATGAAACGTAGTGCTAATTAAAAATGCCAAGAAAAGTACATTTGACGAGATGTAATCGGCGACACTGATGTATTGATGCATGAATCGTTTTCTTGTTATATCCGGAAAACCGAGATATAAAAAATAAATATCAATGAAATAAAGAATAAAACAACAAAGAGCGCCTGCATAAGAAATTTTTAACGTCCCGTTTTTTATAATTTTGTATGGTGTTATCCCCATTATATTCGATAACTGGTACCAAATTTTGACGGTATCTGCAATATTTGCCGAAGCTGAATCAGCCGTAACTTTACTCCGGCATTTAACCGATTGGGTAAGGTCCAGCGAAGGACAAGAATTTTTTATGGAAAACATCACTTTTTCGTAATATTAAATTGTACGGTTTACATGAACAGAATGTTTCTGTTTCATTATTTAATTATTATTCATTTTTCTTAATGTCGTTGCCGTAGTCAAGTTTGAAATGGTATTAAAATTGCTAAATGAAGCGTTTCGATCATCTTAAAAAAATTAATTTTCGTAAGTATATTTATTTTAGCTAATGTTGGATTTTTTCCTGAAAAAAATGCTGATCGAAATTACTTAATAACTGAACATTGACATCTAGCACTTGGTTCGCAATTAATTAAGTCGTTAATTTGAAAAAAGGGACCTGTTTTACAACTTCCCAAGAAAAAGTGTTTTATAAAATTTTATAACCCGCCAAAAGAGACATCGATTTAAAATTCGTTATAAAATTTTATAACAAAAATTATTTTCAGTTTTTTTCAAAGTTTTTTTTATATTTTTCTAACGCTTCCCGAATTTTTCTATTTCTGTTTTTCTTCATTTTTGAGCCTTTGTCAAATTAAAAATATAAGAAATATACCGAAAATTCGGAAAAAATTATAAGCCAAAATAATTGGCAACTTAAAGACCATATTGCCGATTTTAAAAATCAGTTGAGAAGTGGTGTAGTGGATCAAGGCGGCTGGTAAGTCGACCGCAAGGCACGCGTTCTATTCCAAAAAATTGTAATTTTTATTTCCTTTTTTTTCTCACAATAAATTTTTAAAAAAGAGTCTATAAAAGTCCCCGTATGCTAAATATAGTGAAATTCAAGCATAAAATTGATATATTGCTCAGTTAAAAATTTTAATTATAAAAACTTATAAATAGTTATAAAATTTTATAATCGGCCAAAACGTAAGAGTTATAAAATTTTATAACGCACTTTTTCATGGGACTAGCCTGGTATTACAGGAGACTGACAATGGATCTGTTGTTATTATCATTATTTCTTTTTTCACAGTTCAAATCCGGTTGAATTTAATTTTAAGGGCGGTGTGACATGCTGAAACTGGATTAATATGACTAAATATGCGGTTATGGTTCCAAATATCTGAAAAGAATGAACAAAATTCAATTCCTACAAAGACACACAATCTAATTTTTCAGGGCTAGACCCGAAAAGTATACTTTCGAGATCATGTAAGCAAAATAAATTTCGTTATTCTCACCCTGAAAACTACATTTCCAAGGCTGGACCGAAAAATTTCGATTTTTTACTCGGCCCTCTCTACGACCTCGTAAAAAATCTCACTTTTCGGGTCCAGCCTGGAAATCTACTATTTCGCATCCACTTAAAAAAAAAATATTTACCGAGAAAACCGACGAGTAGTTGATTGGAAAAAAACCTTTAGCCGTGAATCGAACTTTCCGCTGTAAAAGCTGCTTAGAAAATAAATTTAGCTGTTCTCGACTTTCGGTGTCACCGATTTCGTTCATTGCCTTATGAACCGTAAAACCTGTTTTGTTGGCTTCCTCTTCCACACTCACGAATCCTGGTATTAAAAATATCCCGGAAAAAGTGTACCTCACTACAATATTCAACATGATTATGATTCTGATGAGATCTTCAGATCCTTGATTATAATAAGCACTATAAGTGTAATAGAAATTGCTTATGCAAATAATAAACATGGTTCCTAATAAGCAAGTTACCGGAATGCATTCGTAACCGTTCATTTTTTCGCACATTTCCACGAGTTCACTGTGATAAATCCTTAATTTTGAAATCTTGAGTTTCCCGTGGAGGGGGTTAAAGATTTCCTTGTTGATAACAGCAAATCTTTCTTTTAACATCAATAAAACCATCCACGTTTTTATTGGTATGAAAACTCGGTAAATTTCATGGATATAAAAATATATGACCATTCGAATTTGAAGCCCGAGAGATTCGAATGACAGATACAAATTCAACGATTGCATTATGTTGCTAAATATAAACAATAAAGCTGTTACAATAATTAGTTTCTTTCTGAATTTCTCGTAAGAAAAAGCGATATTAACTACTTTAAGCGAGCAATCTGCTTTATAAATCCTTCCAATTAGGGTTACGTAGTTTTTCGAATAAAATGTGGTGCTAAGCAGAAATCCGAAAAATAAAAAGTTGGATACAGTGTAATCAACGACGCTGATGTACTGATTCAGAAATCGTTTGGTTGTTATATCGGGAAAACCGTCACACAAAAAATACAAATCAATGAAATATATAATTGCACACCAAAACGATCCTACGTAAGAAATCTTGGATCTTCCATCGTTCAAAATTTGATATGGTGTTATCCCCATAAAGTTCGAGAGTTGGTACCAAAGTTTGACGGTATCCGCAATATTTGCAGAATCTGAAGCTGTGACTTCACTTTTAAAATACATTTTTGCGGTTGGCGTAGATTCCAAGAACGCAGGACCGTATTTCCCTATTTTCAAAATATAAAATTATGAAGTATTTGTCAAGAGGTCTTGACTAATTTGTTTTCAGCTTTTTACTTAATTATATTCGGTCGTATTCGACTTCATGGTCGTATTAAGGTTTTGAAATTGTATTAAAATGACTAAATACGTTGTAATCGTTCCAATCATCTTAAAAAAACCCCATTAAAATTAAGTAATTTTCTAAGACTATCACTTGGAGGTCATAACATTTACCGAAAACACTAGCGAATAATTTAATCGAAAGAATCCCTTTGCTGTAAACTTGACTCTTCTATGTAAAAGTTGGCGTGCAAATAACTGTAACTGAAATAAAAAGGGCAGACTAGAACTGGAGCTGAACTAACGAACCTCCATCACAAATATAATTGGAGATAGTGTGTTTCGACTGTTTGTAAAAATCATGTGACTACAAGTTTACACGCTTATGTTAGTGTAAATTTGCGGTAGAATGACACATTCCCAAAATTTCGAAACAGACTATCTCCAATCATATTTAGAATATAGATATGTCAGTCGGCTTCGGACACTCCGACTTACTTGATAATCTGTTTGGCTATCGCTCGTTTGATCGATTATTTTATACACAAACACCCCCGTTTTATTGGCTTCTTCTTCAATCCCAACAAATCCAGGTATTAGACACAATGAAAATCCTGTATACCGAATTAATATTGAAATCAAATTCATCATCTCCGGCCCGAAATTCGGTAAACTATTGTACCATGAGCTGTAAGTGTAGTATGAATTCGAAATTATTATGAAAAATCCATTGCCCAACGAACACATCATCGGAATCGCTTCGATGGTGTTTAATATTTCGCAAACATCGCATAGTTTATCATGACAATATCTCAAATTAAGAATAACATCCGGTTTGTTTTTTTTCATCAGCCGCTGATTTATAACGTAAAAATGATCCTTTAAAATTGTCAAAATCACATGAGATTTAATTAACATAAATAGCCTGTACGCATCGTATAAATAATGAGCCATTTGAATGTACAAACTTTCAGAGACCCATAATTCTCGGAGGAATATCAAAATATTCACAGTTCGCCAAGCCGCCATTATTACAATTGAAATAATTATTTTTAAAATAAATATTTTTTTTTTTCGGCCGTACGAAAATTTTATATCGATAATCTTAAAAGTCTCGTCGATTTTATGAATATCCTGAATTAATCGACAGCATCTTTTGGAATACAAAACTTGACTGATCATAAAGGTCAGAAAAAATCCCAAAAACATTAACACATCAACAATGGTGACCGTTGTATTCCTTAAATTTTCAGCGGATAATCCACTCGTATAGTAAAAATAATAATATATCGTATTCAGCAAAAATATACAGGCAGTGACAAGTCCGACGTATGAAACTTGTATGGTCTGACAATCGACAAGTTTGTGAGAAGACACTCCCAAAAAGTTGGCAATCTTGAACCAAAATTTAAGGCAATCTACTACATTTTCAGCCCAAACCATTTTAGAAATCATAATAAACATTGTCTTTTTACATAAAAAAAATTCAGTTTTTTTTTTTTTTTCTAACTGGTATCACTGACGTAATGAAATGTCATTTTTTACTACTTTTGAGAATAAAATCTAAAATACAGGAAAGGAAAATTTTAACGTGGAAACGTGAGAAGAATTTTTTTTAACGGAAAATAAGGAAATTATGTTAACGAGAATGCAAATCGATTTTTCACGTTGCGGTTTCCTTAATTAAATTCGGTCGAGTTTAATTTTAGAGGTGTGATAGTAAGGTTCTGAAATTGTATCAAGATCACTAAATAAGCTGTTATCGTCCCAAGCATCTTAAAAAAAAAATAAATACAAAAATTAATGCCAAAAATATTATGTTTGTTTTCCATTTCGTTATATTGAGGAGCACGGAGTGACCCGCGCCAAGTTAAAATTGTATTTACCGAAAAGACGAGCGAATAATTTAATGAAAAAAATCCATACGCTGTGAACTTAACTTTTCTATGTAAAAGTTGCTTCGAGAATAGATTTAACTGCAAAGATCAAAAATTAAATTAGTCACGGTGATCAACTTGACAATCTTTAATCCACAAAAATGCGGTAAAAATCCGACTTCACAGCTTCATTAGGAATCAATGAAATATTGAAAATCTACACACACACACACACACAAGAAGGCATTACAGGGCTTGAAGCCCCACAGCCGAATCACAGATAAGACGCCAGTCTTTCCTTCTTTGGCAGCTGGCTCGCCAATCGGGGACCCCGAGCCGACCCTCATCGATAGAGACATTATCCTCCCAGCGACGTCTTGGCCTACCGAGCGGTCGAGGGCTTGTTGGTCTGCCATCGAGGACCTGTCTTATTACCCGGGAAGGATCGGATCTCGCAACTGTCGAAAATCTGTTAAAACCAAAATCATATCTGCTCGTCTTAGCGAGATCTTAAAAGAAAATAAATACAGAAATTAATGCCTAAAATATTATGTTCGTTTTCCATATTGAGGAGCACGGAGTGCCCCCCGCCAAGTTAAAAGTTATAGATAGTTATAAATAGTTGCGCTTATGATTAACTTAGGGTTAGAGTGGTGATACGCCTAGGCTGCACTTACTACCACTCTACCCGTAAGTTAAGCACAGGCGCAACCCCTTATCTCGTCAGCACGAGCAGATAAAATTTTGATTTAAACGGATTTTTGATACTTAATTCATTCTTAATTAAGTCCGATTTTTACCACATTTTTGTGAATAGGGAAGTTAAGTGTTATAGCAAGTGAGGAATATTCTGGTTAAAATGAGTTCTTTACTTCATAAAAATATTATTTTAATGAAAATCAAGAAGGGTCAATGAAACAAAGTCGGAGAAAAAAATTCCAAAAATTTCGAAAAAAATCTGACATTTTGAAAAAATTTAAAAGCGGCAATAAAATTGTGACGTCATTGTACTATATTTTGAATTTTAAAAGTTGGTTTCCTGCTCGCGAGTCTTTCTTTTTTCGTTGGAAAAATTACAAATCAAAACATAAACAAAAAAATTGCCCATTCACGGATCAGTGTTACCAAACTTCTTTTTTTTTTTATAGTACAATTACGTCACAATTTTTTTCCCCGCGTTTCAAACGACTTTTTTTTACATCAAAATTTAACAATTTTTTACTATTATTTTCGGTATTTTTTTAAAGTTTTACATACACCTCGGTTATTAACTCATATTTAGGGATCAAAATATAAAATAAAAAAAAAATGCTTAACTTATCCCTATTAATAAATGTCTAGTTGACCACCGTGGCTGCTCACCTGATAGTCAGCTTGGTTATCCTCAGTTTTGCCGATAATTTTATGCACCAACACTCCTGTTTTATTAGCTTCTTTCTCAACACCCACAAATCCAGGTATCAAAAATAATGCGAATGAAACATAACGAACTGAAACTATAATCGTGTTTGAATAGGCGGACTGTGAATCCGATAGACCGTTGAACCATGCACTGTAAGAGTAATAAACCCTGGTGATGACCATAAAAAACCCAGAGCCCAACCAACACATCATCGGGATCGCTTCTACAGTGTTTAAACTTTCGCAAATGTCGCAAAGTTTATCGTGACAATCTCTTAACCTAATGACGTCATCCGATTGGTTTTTTCCTAAGAGACGCCGATTTATAAAGTAAAAACGATCTTTCAAGATTTTCAAAAACGTGTGGGATTTGATTAAAATTAATAATCGGTAAAAATCGAACACATTTTGAACAAACACAATATACAAACGCCTAAAGACCCATGTGACGTCTAGAATCACCACCGATTGCAGAATTTCTAAAGCCTCTAGAATCAGAGTTAAAATTATAATTTTTAATATGAATTTTTTTTTAACTTCGCCGTAAGGAAATGTAAAGGAGAGGGTTTTCAAGGATTCGTCGATTTCATAAATTTCTTGAACGAGTCGACAATGTTTTTTTGAATAAAAAAAATGAGAGAAAACCAAACCAAGGAACAATGCTAAATATAAAATTATATCAGCACTTCCGACGATTTGATTTGTTATATTTTTCGAGAAAATTCTCAACAGAAACGAATAGAAATAATACGTCGCATTTAATATAAATAAGATAAAGGCAAAGATGCCGAAATATGATGTTTTTATGGTTTGGGGGCTTGTAAGTTTAAAAGCGGACAAGCCCAGAATATTTGCGGTGTTAAACCAAAATTTAAAGCAATCGACTATATTTTCTGCGTTAGAAATCTTAAAAGCCATATTCCGCTAATAAATTTACTAACAGTGACAAGTTTTATGTTTATTAAAAAAAATACGTCACAGGAATAGGATAATTAATTAATCGTGTTCAATATCTTAATGTATGTATTTCTTTGCGTTACGATTAAGAAAATATTTCGTTTGGTGTAATATGAAATTTCGATTACGAAATTAAAAATTGAATACGCTGGTTATGCTTTAAAATTGGTAGCCTTACAATGACCGAATACCACGAGTAAGGTTTTTACGGCAAACTAAATCCTTTATAGTGGAGTATGTTGTTAGCTTTTCGCACTGACAAAAAGGATATAGCCCAGATAGCTAAGTCTATTCAGTCCCGAGGTGTCTTCAGGACGTCATGAGGATATGTATTGGACGTCCATTGGATTTATCTATGTCCGCACTGATCCAAAAAGCGTCCTTTTGATGTCCTATGGATATCCCATGGATATCTAATGGACAATCAGCAAGATAGATGCCCAATGAATTAAAAGTGCTATCTAGGGATTCGGGATTTTTTAAAGAAACGGATTTTCAAATCACATAAGTGCAGGTTACTTCTTCCAATGCACTGTTGGAACGTTTTCTTTCCCTACCAAAAAAACTCGTGGATGAAAACTGGTGGAATACACGTGGATTTTAAGACTTTTTCCACGAGATTTCCACCAGTTTTCCACCAGATATCCACGATCCACCAATTTTCTGCCAGATCTCCATCAGCTGGTGGATAATTGGTGGAAAACTGGTGGAAATCTCGTTGAAATCCCATGGAATTGGTGGAAATTGTCTTGAAATCCACTTGGATTCCACTGGTGGAATTCGATTTTTCCACCAATTTTCCACGAGATTTCCACCAGTTTTCCACGATCCACCAATTTTCCACCAGATCTCCACCAGCTGGTGGATAATTGGTGGAAAACTGGTGGAAATCTTGTGATCCACTCTTGTGGAAATCTTGTGAAAAATTGGTGGAAATAGTCATGAAATCCACGTGGATTCCACTAGTAGAATTCAAGATTTCCACTAACTTTCCACGAGATTTCCACTAGTTTTTCACGATCTACCAATTTTCCACCAGATCTCCACCAGCTGGTGGATAATTAGTGGAAAACTGGTGGAAATCTCGTTGAAATCTCGTGGAAAACTGGTGGAAGCCTCGTGGAAAATTGGTGGAAATAGTCTTAAAATCCACGTGGATTCCACTAGTGGAATCTAGTAGTTTTCCACGTGAATTTTTTGTCTGGGAAGATGGATTATCTCTCCTGTAATTACAGAATTTTCGTTATACGACTTTCTAGAGTACATCGAACCCTACAGGGGTTCAACAAACTTACGTTTTTACGTAATTCAAAACTAAAAGTAAAAGCGTATCGAGTAAATAAATAAACCTTTTAATTTTTATTTTCCTTTAATTAAATAAAAGCGTGACTTCAATTTTATTCAAAACCAAATACCACATCGCACTAAGTAGTAGACGTACCGGGCAGCAGACCACGTATTAAACATGGACATTTCAAATCCAAACGAAATGGATATTCTCCAGTGCCTGAAACCTTGGTTCACACAGGCCAACTTTCTGGGAGTATCCCTCTACAAGTTACACGATGAGAAAATAAAAATGTCGGTCCAAGGAATAATATCTTTCATCTTATACTTATTAATGTTTCTCGGCTCTTTTATAATATATTTTCCTCGCAATGTGTTTCACCATTTTCACCATTACATCAGCGTTATCCATTATTTTATATATCATTTATTTTCTATCACATTTATTTTCGGATTTTTAACGCAAATAAAAGAGCTTTTTCGGGTCGTCGAAAAAATTTCAAAAATAGACATAGACTTCTCCGAATTAAATATAAAATTCAATTATGAGAATTTCAAAAGGAAATTGATTATATATTTA